>CM032446.1:149296885-149319385 GCA_019049505.1 Pachyrhynchus sulphureomaculatus | reverse complement strand
TTTCAAAAAAATAAAATGATAAGATCAATTATCCTAATGTAGCATCAGCCATAAAACTAGTTCCTCATGGCGAAAGTTTGCCAATTTCAGTCCCACCAATAAATTAGGAAGATGTTATTGTTCCGGACATCAGCGATAATAAATGCTTACAATCAGTATATAAACAGGCAGAGTACACACTTGATCCTTATTTCATGCCCCAATATTCATGTAAACCTTACCTAATAAAACAAAACGAACTAAATGATCTAGTCCGTGATTTGACTGAACTTCTAGGCTCACGATTGCAAGAATGGAATCTTTTAGCAAAAGAAACTATCATCACCTGCTTCAGAAAATGAAACGTTGACTTTTCAGCTTTTTATAGAGTGGAGGGCTCAATGTGCGTATGTTTTGATGTACCAGGATTGATGGCTGAATCTGAAATTGACTAGCTTTCTATAAAATGGCGTCTTTTTATCGATTCCTCAAAATATAGCCTAAAAGCTCTCCTATTGCGCAACGGTAATACAAAACCATCAATACCAGTTGCTTATTTAGTGTTGAAGAAAGAAACATACGCTAACATGGTTGCTATACTAAATGCTATTAAGTACGAGGAGTCTAAGTGGCAAATATGTGCGGATTTGAAGGTGGTTGCTATGTCTAGGAGGAGGTTACACGCAATATTGCTGCTTTTGGATAGTAGAGCAATCACAAAACACTTTTTGCAGAAAGTCTGGCCGAAGAGATCAGCTTACGATCCGGGAAATAAAAACGTCCTAAACACACCCTTAGTAGATCCTGAGAAAATCCTTCTCCCTCCGTTGCACATCAAGCTAGGACTAATGAGGAATTTTGTGAAAGCCATGGATAGAGAAGGAAATGGACTTGACTATTTATCCAACCTCTTTCCTCGTCTGAGTGAAGTCAAGGTCAAAGAAGGAATTTTTACTGGTCCTGACATAAGAAAATTCATTAATGACCGTAACTTTGAAAGCGTGCTCAACCCGAGAGAACTGGCAGTATGGAAGGATTTGTGAAAGTAGTACAAGGTTTCTTGGGTAACAAAAAAGAAAGTAACTATAAAACTTTGGTTATAAATCTTCGGAAAGCCTATAAAACCATGGGTTGCCGAATTTCATTGAAAATTCGCTTTCTTCATTTACATATGGACTTCCCGGAGAACTTGGGAGACAGTAAGTAACTAGCAGGACGAGGGATTCCATCAGGATATCAGAACGTGGGCAAGGCCGTTGAGACCCTGCAATAATAGGCGATTAATGCTGGTTCTTGAAGAAAAAAGATTTTACTACACATAAGAGGAAAAAATGAGCTAAACATCAAATCTAAGTTGCAAAAGTGTCTTGTTATTCAATATTGATTAATATGTGCATGTTAACTAATTGTTCTTCAATAATGTTACACATTTGGTTCGTAAACTGAAAAAGGTTTCATTTCCCAATAATTCTCAACAATTTTCTTTAAGATTTTAGAATGTTATATAACAAAAAAACATTACGTCTTACATATTTTATGTTATTTGTTCACCAGTACAAAATACATACAAAACACCTATTTTGATTTATGTTACACAACTTTTGTTTTTGTAAACCTGTGTTATTAGATAAAAAATAGGAAAGAAAGATTTTCATAAATTTGGAATAATACCTTGACTGTTAAAAACGTTTGAACTCTACTAGGAAGGAAAGACAACCTGATAGGTTTCTCATTACCTTTATTCTATGTACAAAATTAGAGAGAAAACTTAATTTGTTTTATTTTTAAGTTTTAATTCAAACGTATGTTCCTAGGCTATCTATCAGTTAATCCATCTCTTTTATAAAACTCTGCCTTAATTTTCGAAACATATCAGGTTATATGTAGGTACTTAAAAGCTTTAACAAAAGCTTGAAAACATTTCGTGCATAAAAATTTGAAAAATAAAACCCTATATTCAACTCGATATTAGATTTTCAAGTAATATAACTCCCTAAATGAAACAAAACTTTTCGCTAAACAGAGTTTTCAGTGTAAATTTATTCTGCTAAATATTGTTTTTGGAAAGTGTACTTCTAAAAGTCAAAACAATAAGCGAACTGAAAATATTGGGAAATTTGATTTAAAATGAGCCGTATTAGATTGATTTTGATTATAGAATATGGTATATTTTGCGTTATAGGTGCATTTACTAATACTCCATTTTTTCCTAAGAGGATATATTGTATTCGTAAAAAAGATGCTCTCACCATGAAGGATATCGTTTTTGATTTCCTTCAATATGTTTATCGGATTTGTATAGTTTCAATGGTTCAAATCGAAACGTATATTATGCTTTGTGGATTATACTGAGGTGGAATGTCCTTAAAGAAATTCTATTAAAGATGGCAGTTCCTGATCTTCTAATTTGGATCCTTCTTAATCTATTAAGGGATAACATAGCTACAGTTTGGACTAACAACAGATAATCCAAAGATTTTAGTGTCAAAGCAGGAGTCAGAAAACGGAGCATTGTTTCTCCCATATTATGTAATATATACA
This sequence comes from Pachyrhynchus sulphureomaculatus, assembly GCA_019049505.1. Taxonomy (NCBI): domain Eukaryota; kingdom Metazoa; phylum Arthropoda; class Insecta; order Coleoptera; family Curculionidae; genus Pachyrhynchus; species Pachyrhynchus sulphureomaculatus. The sequence continues at coordinate 149,316,865 of CM032446.1, read as the reverse complement.
GCGAATATATAATGAGGATGACGTCAGATGGGTGGCAGGACGGGGTCATTATCGGGAGATACGCCGACGATATTGTAGTAATGGAAGCTTCTAAAAACGAACTGGAATTCATAAGGAACAAGCTAAAAGATACAAGCGAGAGATACGAGCGTAAGTTGAACCGAGATGAAACAAAAGCGATGATAATAGATAGAGCTGGGAATAACCAAGCCAAAATTACAATCATCTTAGACAACGAAACAGTACATCGATTCAACATCCTAAGCTCAGTTATACCAAACGATGGGGGATGCGAGCAGGAAATTTGCAGACGTCTTGTTATGATAAGAATGTCAACAACCTGAACTAAATTAAACAAATTCTGGAAAAACACCAAGCTACAACTTATTAACACACTGATATTTCCTATCACCACGTATCCAGCAAAAACTTGGACAATCAAAAAGAACAACGCAAATCGAATAAATGGGTGTACCAGAGAAAAAAAAATCTTGGAATGGTGACCAAGAGCGAACAAACGAAGCTGAGGCCGACCACCAACCAGAAGAACTAACGATATGAAAAGAATAACTACAAATTGGATGGTGTTGGTTAGGGAAAGATGGAAGCACCTTCGGAAGGCCTATGTCTAACAGTGGACAAATATGTGCAACAGTAATCAATAATTTTTTCGGTCCTTTAGAAGAGTGCCGGGGATATAACGAGTAACATTTAGGTGGCATTACTGAAAGGAATTTATTTTCACAGGCTATGGTTTGAAACACAGTCAAGGTTTCTTTTTCATTGATCAATTTATTTCATTTAAAAATACTTTTAAATTATTTTTTAATCTGTTAAGAAAAAATGTACAGGGTGGTCCAAATTGGACACTTTTGGTAAACCCCTTTATCTAAAGGAGATAGACGAAACCTGATGTCGGTATCTGAGGATCAATTTTTATGATAAACTCAATGGTGAAAACCGCATATCGATATCTAGTACCATTTCAGATACACAGGGTGTTTTTTTTTAAAAATCTGCATTTTGAAAAAATGTTTGTAATTCTTTTCCTATTGAAAATTTTTGTTTTCTGTAAAAATATTCTCAAAGCACTTTTTCACGTGGATTTCAACAGTGTAAGTTACATTTTTTACAAATAATATTTTAAAAGTTATTAACGCAAAAATTTTCCTTATCCGATTAGAGCTTTAAATTACCATTCTAAAAATATAACACACTTTATATTTTGCTTAAATCTACTTTAAAATATAAAGGTTTTCAGTTTTTATGCGAGTTTTAAATGCACATTTTGTGAAGTAGGCTTTGGACGGAGCGGCCATATGGTTTAATTCAATTGTTTACTCGTAGTTATCAAATTTTACTTCAGGATCATTTATTGAATTGTCAAATAAATCGCAACGAAGTTTAAAAATTATGAAAAATGGGATTTGATAGTGTGTTTCATACAAACCGGAGAAAATTCGGAAGCTGTACCACGAACGGTATCCAGAGAGCCGTCAACCCGTCAAGGATATATTCGCTCGATTGCGAAATAGTGGCCAGTTTGAAAAGAAATGACCCAACAATAATGCATCAAACAGGGATAAGGAGTTAGAAGAAATAGTAGTTTTAGGAACTATCGGAAATAATCCCAACACTTCTACCCAACAGTGAAAAGGATCCACTGGACTACCAAGAACTAACATAAGACGTACGTTGAAAAAGCACAAATTCAGGCCATACAGGACAAGAAACGTTCATCACCTTAGAGACGGAGATTTTCAATGGCGTATGGATTTTTGCCAATGGTTTCTGGAGAATTGTAACCATGTTCCGAATTTTTCATTAAATTGCATTTGGACAGATGAAGCTTATGTAAGCAATGCAGGTATTTTTAACCGTTACAATTCTTATACGTGAGCACAAGAAAATCCTCATTTAGTTGTGGAGCAAAGAAATCAAGGCAGATTTGAATTTAATGTGTGGGCAGGAATTTTTAGAGGCAGGGTTATAGGTCGATTTATTTACGAAGGAACACTCACCTCTCAGAGATATTTAGAAATTTTAAGGCAGCAAATAGAACCTCTTGTTGATGAACTGCCGTTAATTGACCTGCAGTTATCAGTAATTTTTTATCGGCCAATTTCGACAATAACTGGATAGCCAACCAAGGTCCGAACCGTTGGCCGGCAAGGTCACCGGATTTAGCACCCATGGACTTCTATCTCTGGGGAAGATTGAAAGACCTAATTTCTAAATTGCCGACAAACACCAGGCAAGAGTTAGAAGTCGCAGTGATACAAAGTTTTGCAGCTCTCACTCCTCTTGAACTAATCAACTCGGTAAGAAGTGTCCAGAAAAGGTGCCGCCTATGTGTAAATAAAACTGGTCGACATTTCGAACATCTCTTATAGAAAATTGTTTTGTTTTAGTTTGCTCACTCGGAATAAATTGTTTTATTGTTGTTTTGTTTTATTTTTTATGTAGTTTAAAGTACTATAGCATTTAGTAAATTTCATTGTAGTTATGACTCTTAGAGTTACTTCTGGGATTTTTTTTTACGATTTAACTGCTATCCGTAAACAATTGATATTGCCGCTCCGTCCAAAGCCTACTTCACAAAATGTGCATTTATAACTCGCGTAAAAACTGAAAACCTTTATATTTTGAAGTACATTTAAGCAAAATATAAAGTGTGGTACATTTTTAGAATGGTAATTTAAAGCTCTATTCGGATAAAACACAGATATAACACACGTAGGCTTAAAATCGAATTTGGGTACTAATCACATAGAGTAGGTATATCTGAAGGCCTATATTATTAATTGGGTTCTACATTAAATCTTGTTTGTTAAAAGTCTGGGCAGTTTTAACATTTTCGAGAATTTCCTCCACCAAATTTTCCAACTTCACTTAGTAAAACATCTTATGCAACCATAATATTTTCTTAGTTAGGATTGATTAATTAAAACTTTTTGTTTATTTAATAGTGGGAAGTTCCACTGTAAATCACTTGTGCCAAATTAAAACTATTTTGTCTGGAAATTATAGACTAACTAAAATTTGACTTAGATCTTGTATTTTGTATAAATTTGCAATAAAAAACGGAAATTAATATTTGGGAGCAAATATTGTATAACAGACTGGGTACAAACATTGTTTCAACCTAAGGTAAGATTAGTTATGCAATAACAGTTCTACAAAGATTTTGGTGTTAAATTTACCTTTGAGTAAGTTCTTTAGTGATTGTATTTAGAATAATTAAATTTTATTTATTTTTATAGCTCGCAGCGTATAGTATATGAAGACATGGTTCTATAATTATAAAGCTGCTCTGTCCGGAAGATTTGGTTATGGTATCTCTGCATGGTCCTAAAACCTGATTTTATAGTTAAGCGGCACTACTTAAAATTGCGTATTTTTGGAAAAGAACGACACTTGAAAAACCTATTCCTGTTTGAAATTTTAATTTTATTTTATTTAGGACACACTTTTTTTTTAATTATTGAAGATCTTTAAAGATCCCAGGTAACACATTTTCATTTCATTTTACCTTTATATAAGTATGATTTTGAATTGACTTATAAAATCACTTCGGTATTTGTCCGTCTGTCACACCCGATTGTCTCCCAAATTATTTGACATAGAAAGTTGAAATTTAGCACTAATACAGCAATTGATGGCGTCATCATCATCAAAATTTAAATTTTGACTTAAGGGGTCAATTTTGGGGGGTGAAATCGGAAGTGAAAAAAAATTTAATAGGTCATCAAGTGGGGTGTCAAATGAAAGCTTGTAAAAACATCAAAAATGTTCAAATATATACATATAATGTAATACTTTTGTACATTTTTCTTTATATTATTTTTAAAAAATTGCGAAAAGTCGCTGTCCCCTCCTTATTTCGAAAAGTACTGATCAAAAAGTTTTTAAAAATTCTGGAATATTCTCCACATTTAATAATTTGTCTGGTATATAAAGAAACAAAAATTTCAAAGTCATCATTTTCAGTAAAAATCGGGAAAAAACTTTGTTGAGAACTCATTTGGGGTGTGTTTTGTGAAGTAGTTGAGCATTTTATTTCTCCGTAACAAAAATTTTTATTTTAAAAGCAATCAACGTATAGAACATTGCGCAAGTCCAACTTACATTTGGCCGGTTTTTTTAATTATAATTTCACTTACTTTCCGGTGAATTTTTGAGCTTAGGTTGTGCACACTTATAGATCTTGTGCTATGTTGTACGTGAGCAATTGCTGAGAATGACATGACTTAAATATATTTTTTTTATATTTTCACTATACCGACAAAAGCCAAATTTATAAGAAATGAAATTTTTAAAATACGATTTTATTTTATTTTTTTAATATACACCTTTTCAGCAATTTTGTAATAACCAAAAATTATCCTTTTTTTTATGGGTCTAGCACACGTGCTGTAGGGAAGTCCCTAAAGCGCTACAGGAGCGGCATGTGTGCGGAAAAAGCGATTCACGTTGTTCTTGAATCGCTGTAAATTGTACTCGGTGGGAAACACAGCGCTGGGCAAATTATTTCAAAGGGATGATGTTCTCCATATAAAAGACTGCTTGAAAAGCGTTGTACGCGGAGTAACAAGCTGAACCTCATACGGATGTGAAGCACCAGCGCGACGTGTATTTCTAACATGAACCGCTTTGGGAGGAATTAAGCGGGCTACATCCTTCGAACACTTTCCATGAAAATACTTGTAGAACATACTCAAGTCGCCAACCATTCTTCGATGTTCCAGCGAATCAAGGTCGCCGGTCAATTCCGGGTCTCCAATCAGACGGACAGCTCTTCCCTGAACAGAATCCAACAAATGCAGTGTATGTTTGGGAGCAGAGCCCCAAACGTGGGAGCAGTATTCCATAGTTGGTCGAATTTGAGCTTTGTAAAGAATTAACAGTTGTTGTGGGATGTAAAGCTTTCTGGTTCGAAATAATATTCCCAACTTCTGAGAAGGTCGCCTTGCTATGCCTGCAACATGTTCATGCCAGGACATATTTGCTCCCAAACTAACGTCCAACAAATTGAGCGACGATGCTAGGGGAATGGAATGCCCCGACATAAGTATGTTGGGTTCAGCAACGTTAAATTTTTTAGAAAAAACTGCCGCTTGGGTTTTTGTAGCGTTAAATTCCACTTGGTTACTGTCACCCCAAGATAGAATTTCTTCCAGGTCTTTTTTAAGTTGAACGACCTCCTGCTGTCTGCTGATATTCGCCTGAGCAGCCGATGTCCGAGCGTTCAATGTGAATGAAGAGACAAGCGTACTGTCATCTGCAAAGCCGTAAATTGGATCCCCGGTCTTTTCCAGCAGATCGTTAATGTAAATGAGAAAGAGAGTAAGAGACAGTATGGAACACTGGGGCACACCGGCGTTTATAGTGAAGGGGTTAGAAAGAAATCTGTCGACGCCACTCGTAAAGAACGCTCTCTTAGGAAGCATGAGAGCCACAAACAGAACCTTTCAGACATACCATAAGAGTGTAACTTAGCCAACAGTCCATCGTGCCAGACACGGTCGAATGTCTTGGATATGTCAAGAGCAACCGCTCGAGATTCTTGCTTCTTAGATTATTGACTGTATTAAATTGAGACACTAAGCTCTGTAAAAATTCGGAGAAATAAAAAAATCTCTTACACTATGAATAATTGAAATAATAAGAATGATATATTTAGAGCTGTTGAAGTTTTCTACACAAGATTATACTCATCCCAGTCAGATAGACGACAAGAAAACATAAACATTATGAACGAAGGATCTGAAGAACTCCCGGATATCACACAGGAGGTAATACAAACTACATTGAACCAAATGAAAAACAATAGATGCCCTGAAGAAAATCAAATCACTGTAGAAATGCTGAAACTTGGCGGTAAATATCTGAAAGATGCACTTAAGGTCCTACTAAATAAATGAGGAAAAAATACCAACAAAATGGTGTAATTCGGAGTAATACTTCTCCTTAAGAAAGCTGATAATACTGATATCGAAAATTATCGACCCGTATCTCTTCTGTCGCACTTATGTTATATAAGCTCTTCCCTAAAATCTTAACCAATCTCCTAACAGCAAAACTAGGTTTGTACGAATCTGTGGAACAGGCGGGCTTCAGAAAGGAATTTAGCACGATCAACCACCTCTACATAATACGTACTGTAATAGAAAAATGTACAGAATATAAGGTATCAATACATCTGGCCTTCATTGATTTTCATAAGGCATTTGATACTGTTGAAATCTGATCAGTTCTAAAATCCCTAGCGAATACAAGAATAGATTCCAGATATATAAAAGTAATAGAGAATATCTATAAAGAAGCATCTGTACATATGAAAATGACGAAACAACTATCATTAACAACATACCATTAAAAAGAGGAGTGTAGCAAGGAGATACTATCTCACCTAAATTATTTTTGATGACCTTGAAGACGTCTTTAAGGAGTTAAATTGGGATGAGAAGGACATCAACATCCACGACACTAGACTTAGTCACCTAAGGTTTACAGACGACACAGTAGTGATAGCTAATAACACCAATGAGCTACAGGAAATGTTGAACCAACTGAATGTGGTCTCTGCAAGAGTAGGTCTTAAAATGAATTTTAAAAAAAAACTAAATTTATGAGCCCTGAAGATGCCAACATACAGATAGGAAATAACTCCTTAGAACGCGTCGACGAGTATATCTACTTAGGTCACACTATTAAGATTGAAGAGGAGAACCAGCATGCAGAAATTACCAGGCGTATAAGGTTGGCATAGGCAGCTTTTGGAAAACTAGAACATATCTTTAAAAGTATAGAATACCCATAAACCTAAAAGTAAAGCCTACGATTTCTTTGTTCTATCGGTCAGCATATATGGACTGGAAACGATGTATCTCAGTAAAATATTTGTTAAAAAGCTCGTGACTTTACAGAGAGCTATGGAGAGAAGCATGCTTGGTATCTCTTAGAGATAGAATTCATAACGAGCAAATAAGGAGACGAACCAAAGTGGCTAGATCATCCAGAGACAGATAGGTGTGTAGGATCAAGGAATGGAGAAGCAGATAAACAAGAAGAAGCATTGGACGTTCACAGAAACGATGGGTCAATAATATAATAGTAGTAGCGGGCAAGCAGTGATTAAAGGTGGCAAAAGACAGAGAAACATGGCAGAGATTACAAGGGACCTACGTCCAAGAGTGGACAGACTTAAGTTGAGAAGAAGAAGACTATGAATCCTAAAAATACTTAGGTGATGATAAGATTCCAGCAGTACGGGTAGAAAACGAAACATATATGTGTACAATATTTGAAAATACGTATGTAACCGAAAAACGGAGAGAAATTTAAAAAAAAAAGCTTACTGCTATAAAACAAACAAATTGTAAATTGTCGGCTAATTTAACTAATCAATATAGCGTCAATAACTCTTTCATCAATTTTGTAAACCTAAATTCTTTACCAAATCAAGAATTTTACATTTTTATAATAACAACATTATACAAAACATTGGTGAAACCTTTATGCTTCTCAAAATACAAAACGTTTCAGATCATAAAAAATATAAAGTCTAAAGCTGTTGGTACGGATAGAATTAACGCTATCTTTGTTGCCCTTTATATTCCCTTTCCCTATAATTATTGAATGTATTCCTAATTTTTATTTTCCCTTTAAGTGGAAGCATATTCAAATAATCGAGATTAGCAGACGACCTGACTATAAACATTCACGTTGCCTTAGCAAACTTCCTGCCTTTTCGAAAGTATTTGGAAACATAATAGAAAACACAGATAAGATTCAGCTTAGACCAGTATAATATTTTTACCAAGCAAATGATCTAACTTCAGAGCAAACTTTATTGGTTAAAGTGCTCTAGTTTGTATAACTGATGATATTCACAAATCAGCTGATCAAAATAACTTAGTAGTACTTAATTTTAACAAGACATTCGGTTTATTGAACCACTAAACTCTTTTTATAGGTTTTAGGGACAGTACTCAAAATTTGATACTTTCCTTTTTATCAAACGTACTCAACAGGTGCCACAAGGTACTATTTTGGACCGTCTGCTATGTGTGATATTCACACATGACTTTTATGATTTTCTTTGGCACTGTAACGTACTTCTTCAGGAATAAGTCGGGGAATAGCTTCAACTTAATCCTAATAAATCATCTATTATTGCCTTTGGAAATCAGACTAAATTTGTTTTTGTCAAAATAGTTTTAAAATTAGACTAAATAATGTCGCGTTACTTTTCTTAAATTTCTGTTAAAGTCTAGGATTGGTACTTGGCGCAAAGTTACGGTTTAAAGAACGTGTCTCTTGTAAACTACGTATTATATTTGCAATTTTAAAAACTGCCTACAATCCGTGATATTTTCTGTTAACAGATACCAGAAAGATGCTTTGCCATGGTCTTGTCCGCTGTGTATTCTTCTTGTATTGATGCTGCAGACCGATATCCCTTCCAAAAACTCAAAATGTATGTTACAACGAATTTAGGGTATTAGAAAAAGAGATCATATTACTTCGTTTCCTATTAAATCCACACTAAATATTGATGTATCTGTAAATGATTTTTGTTTCAGAATTTTAAAGTTTCAAGAGCTACCTTATCAATACAAAAAATATCTTTTAGAACTAATATTTACAATAATAATGTGCGATGAAGGTGACTTCTTACAGTTGCACAACCCAGAAAAGAAATAATCAAAATATGATTTTTAGTTTAATATTGGTATTTTTTAAAGTCTTTAGCCATGAGTCTAAATGAATATTTGAGATATCAGTAAAGAAAATCTTACTACTAAAGTTTTAACTATTTTGTCTACTTTTTTTCTTGTTCGTTTTGTTGCACTTCATATTCAAATTTACCTAAAGGCTCTGAATTTAGTGTATATTTTTAGATTAGCTTAGAGTTTGAGAGTATTTACATTCTCCTGGAATAGATATTTACACTCCTTAAGGCCCATTGTCCTATCTTTTGTTAAAATGAAGAGAAAATATATAATTTATAATGTAAACCGGAAAACAGTAAATGTGTTAAATTTCTAAATATCAAGAACAACACATTTTAATGGTTCATTTTCACTTTGTCTCATCACTTATCACAATCGAAGACGTAGGTCACCTCTTAAATAACAAATTAGGTTTACATTATCATGTAAGGAATTTAAGATATCAGACAAATGTTAATATTTTTACTAAGTTTTAAACGTATATTTATCGAAATCATTTTAGAGCTTAGAAAATTTTGAAGGTAATTTCTCTATTTTGCGGCTTAGATTAAATTCTACACATGTCTACTATTCCTAAAATAATTTTCCACCTTCAAAAATAGGTCTGGAAAGTTTCACACATTTTTCTTAAAAAAAGCTCACATATAAAGAAGTTAAGTTAAATAAAAGTTCTACGGTCTGCAATAACAAAAAATCTTATTTAAAAAAGCTATCAAACAACACAAAAGAAAATCTAAATTTGGAAGTTTGGGGATAAAGTTATATTATTAAATTATCGTCATTGTTCAATATGGTTCCATGGCGTATCTACAGAGGCGACGCATGTGCGGAGAAAGCGATTCACGTTGGTCTTGAATTGTACTTGGTGGAAAACACGGTTCGGAACAATTCATTCCAAGGGCATAAGATTGCTTGAAAAGGGTAACACTGAAACACCGAAATTTTGAGAAGCTTCTCTTACTATGCATGCTACATATTCATACCAAGACATATTTGCTCTCAAGTTAACGCCCAGCAAATTGGGTGACTATGCTATAGGAGTAGAGTATCCTGACATAACTATGTCCGGTTCCGTAACGTTACCTTTTTTACACAGTTTAATTCGAACTCATGTTTGGATCGTCTTACTTCTAAAATTTAAATAAATATTTATTTTATGTTTTTGACAATCATAAATTCTTTACTCCGATTATAATAATACATAGCCATAATACACATAAAAATTATTAGTTAGAATATATTATTATAGTTACAATATAACTAATTTCGACATAATAATAAATTCCAGAAAACTTGGTAGTAACTATGTATTTCCGTTTTAAGTTTTGAAACAAACTGCCTAGCTCAAATCGAAATCTGCCAAAAAACCAATAGCTTAGAAGAACTGTTGCGACAAACATTTTACAGGATGGAAATTCCGAACAGTATTGTGGACATGATCCTTCGTGGACTATTCTTTATTTCCTGTCCTGTCATTTATAACCGTTTATAACCGTCATAGATTTAAATGTTATAACTGTCCATGTATATATTGTTTTTTCAGTATTTTTTCTTAATTTCCATTTTATTCTATTTTTAGACTTATCCCTATGGGATTAATTTTTTCTCCTTTGCGGTTTGTAAAACCAAACAATAACAGAAGTATTTGCCTTAAATCAACTTGTGGGATCTAAATGCTGCTATAAGCTAGCTACAGACGTAGTAATTCGTTTTTTTAAATGCAACAGACGTAAAAGCAACTGAATTTACCGACAGGCTAGTGCAATCCAAAACAATAGGCTCGCATGCTCAGTAGAGTAACCGTTTTGCTGTACGATAATGCTCGTCCACATGTGGCTCATCGAACTCAAGATCGCATGTAGTCATATGGCTAGGAACAACTTGATCCTGCACTTAAAGCACTTTGGCATTTACAACTACGACACCGACGACAAACGGCCGTGCTGCAGTGGTTAACAAAACGGTACTGACTTTAATTATTAGCCTCGTATAAGCTTTAGTTAAAGAAACCAATCCATAGCAACTTACACGTAATTGTCGCCTGGATTTTTATAGCGTTAAATTCTACTTAGTTATAGTCACCTCAAGATAGAATTTCTTCCAGGTCTTTGTTAAGTGGAATGCTGTCTGCGAATATTTACATGAGTAGCCTATGTTCGAGCATTTAAAGCGAATGAAAAATAAGTGTACTGTCATGTACAAAGCTGTATATTGGAATTCTCGTCCTTTCCAGCAGATCGTTGATATAAATGAGAAAGAGAGTAGAAGGCAGTATAGAGCCAATAAGGCACTTGATAATGAAGGTATCAGAAAGAAATCTGTCTACTGTCACTAGTAAAGAACTGCAGCGTCTGACCCTGAGTGGGCGGCTGCAAACAGCGACAGTTCCTCAGGTTAGAGGCGGCTGACTCCTACACTCACCAAGACGTCTGGCCAACGTGGTGTTTTAGAGCCAAACTTCTTTCAGATGGATTCATACAAAGAAACACAAAAGGCCCCCGGTCCCCAGCGGTTCGACTGAGCCTGACCAAGGCCGCTGCCAGACAAGTTATCGAACGGGAGGTGCTAAGAATCCCTGAGTTAGATCAGGCTGCCAACTATATATAGCTACTTACAACGCTAGGTCATTGGGAAACGAGGAAAGGACTGATTGAACTGGAGTACGAGCTTAATAAGATAAAGTGGGATGTTCTAGGAATATCATAAATAAATAAATAATAAATAAATAAACTTTATTAATCCAAGAGACCATATACAATAGCATAGGACAAGTCAGGCAATTTTTTATTAAGTGAGAAGAAGCATTACAAATGAATTCACATAAATGCAATAAAGCAAACAAAAGTTACCATCTTAACATTAGTAGCCTCTATCTGTTAAAAAATCGTTTATAGTATAGTAATATTTTCTAAAAAAAAGTCAATTAACGTTTTTTATACAATTTTATATTATCAATATTTCGAAAACGGGGGGGGGGCAATTTATCAAATAGGTGAATGCCAATATAACGGGGATTGTTTTCCGTTGTGGACAAACTGTGGACTGGAATAGCATATTATCACCGTACCTTGTATTATAATCGTGATAATGATTGTTAGTAACAAAATTCGGTGGTTTCTCCTTCACAAATAACAAAATTTCAACCATGAAAATACAAGGTACTGTGAGGATCCTTAAGTCCTTAAAAATCTGCCAATAGGATGCACTTCTCTGAGCGTTAACTATCGCTCTTATAGTTCTCTTTTGTAGCTGAAGAACCCTGAGACTATAAGAAGAATAACCCCAAAAAATTATGCCATACTTAATTCTTGAATAGAAATGTGCATAGTAATAAGACAACAAAACATTTCTATTGGTCAAATCTTTCAGTTTATATAATGCAAAACACGACGATGATAAAGTCCTGCAAAGAGCATCAACATGGCTTTGCCAACTTAAGCTATTTTCCAAATATATTCCTAAAAATTTTACTTCATCCACTTGCTGGATACTTTTCCCTTGAATTTTTAATAGATAACTTTCAGATATTGCTTTAGTTTGAGGAGTAAAATCAACGAATACAGTCTTTTGTGTATTTATACACAATTTATTTGCATTAAATCATTTTAAAAATTTATTTAAAATATCTTGTGCACACACACTAGCACTTCTTCTTTACTTTTGTGAGAGCAAACGTAACTATTATCATCGGCAAACATGATGAGATTATGTTGCTCATCTATATTAGGCAGATCGTTCACAAAAAGCAAAAACAACAGAGGTCCTAAGACAGATCCCTGCGGCACACCTATATTTATCGGTAATATGTCCGACTTGCTGTATTTACATGTACGAGTTGGGTTCTCCCAGTTCTGAACTACTAAGTAGTTCATTAATTTTTCCTCTCAATCCATACGCATTCAATTTATCCAGCAGAAGATCGTGATTTACAAGGTCAAACGCCTCACTTAAGTCCATAAATAGGCCTAATGTTTTCATTTTGAGATCTAGATTTGTGTAAACTTTATTAATAAATTAGTAAATTGCTGATATTGTGGATTTGCCCTTGAGAAATCCATTTTGTGCCCATGCAAAATGCCGTACTTTATTACAAATGCCAATATCTTATTAACCATTATTCTTTCCACAATTTTTGATAATATAGAGAGCAGCGCGATAGGCCGGTAATTTTCAATATAATCTTTTTTACCCTTTTTATATACCCGAATAATTTTTGCAATTTTCAACGCCTCAGGAAACACACCCTCAGACAGTATCTTATTTATCAAAAATGTTAATGGACTGCTATAAGATGAACACAAGTTTTTAGCATTTTAGTATGAACTTCATCAACTCCAACGGAATTAGAATTTTTTAGGTTATTTATCACATCCACCACATCCTGCTGATTTATTGGTGTCAGGAACATGGTATGAAGCTCCTGACAGTAGGGCAGTGAACAGCTGGGTTTAACATTAGGTAATATCTCGTTCAATTTTTTAGCAATATTTATAAAATATGCATTAAAGCAATTTGCTATTTCAGAAGGATTCTCAGCAACTACATTATTACTAACAATTTTTGTAATTCTATTGTTTTTTTCTTTTTTGTTTCGTATATTGTCATTAATAATTTTCCACGTTATCTTAGATTTATTATCTGATTCAAAATATGTTTTAATGTTATACAGTCTTTTTGCTTCAGAAATAACTGTTCGATATATTTTCTTGTAGCTTTTATAATAGCTTAAGATAACTGTATTACGATTACTGTCTATTAATAATTTATACCAGCATTTCAGATTTTGTGATGATGTACAAATTCCTCTTATAATCCAAGGTTTTTTTTGTGAGTGACTTTTACATGAACAATTTCTTTTTACTGGAAATGCCAAAGAAATATAATACTTTAAAGATTGTATAAAATAGGAAAATGCTTCATTTCCCCCAGCAGATTCAAAAACCTCACACCACGTCTCCTGCCCAAGATACTTCCCAAACGTCTCATAAGTTCTTTCATTATACGACCTTTGATAAGTTATACTATTAGCTTCTGGCACTGTAATGCCCAATGTCACAGTTTGGGCGGAATGATCTGATAAGCAATTAAACAATGCCGTGCCAGTCAAGTTGTTATCATCACTGTTTGTGCTTATGTAATCAATACCGGTTTTTGACGTTTTAGAAATTCTCGTGGGCGAATTGATTAAATTTCTAATATTATATGATGAGAACAGATCTATTAGATCTATCTTTGAGGCTGTATTAGACAAGTTATCAATGTTTAGATCTCCACATATTATAAATTCAGTTTTATTGTAGGAGCAAGCTATATTAAGTACCTCTTCGAGCTTTCTTAGAAAAATCTTATAATCTCCTTTTGGAGGTCTGTACACCGACAAAACAATTAAACTAATTTTCTTTCCAGTTATTTTTTCTCCACATAGTTCAATTACACCTTCGACTGACAAGTCAATAAATTTTGTCATATTTAGCACATAAGAAACTAAATCATTTTTACAAAATATTACACTACCTCCGCAAGACGTCTTTTTCTACAAAAGATACTGCACAATGTATAACCATTTATATTTATTATTGGATATTCATTATCAGTAAGGTAATGCTCAGTTAAACACAAAATATCAACAAGTTCATTTCTTAGTTCTACCATGCAAATATCTGTTTTGTTACGAATGGAATCAATATTTTGATGCATAATTCTGAGATGCCCGTTGTGAGAGAAATAATTTACCTTTTTTAATTGCTATTTACTGTCATCAGTATTTGTAGGTGTCATTTGGATATTTCTCTTTTTATCTTCCACTTTTTTTAAGTAAGCAGGACAGTTCACATCGAAAATATTATGGTCAACATTCAGATTCAATTTTAGTTTTTCATTTGCAAATAAACAGTTATAGCATTTATAGAAGGTATTATCACATTCATCAGTTTTATGACTTACTTGGGAACAACGCAAACATCTTTCCTCAGCTTGGCATTCACTGGCCCTATGATCAAAAGTAAAGTAAAGTAAGAAGGAAAGGAGAGGTCTGCCTAAGGCTAAATTCGGGACATGTGCTGTTCTACAGTGGAAATGAACAAAACAATACCGGCGGCGTAGGAATCTTGGTTCATAAACGCTTAACTTCTAAAATACGGACACTGAAACCAACATCAGACAGGGAAATAAACACCACCATAAGAATTACTTCCAACATAACTATAAAAATAATCCAACAAACGATTTTGCTCACCGACAAGTAGCCACGATGACGACCAGGTCGAAACATTGTATGAAGAAATATCACACGGTCTGACAGAAAATAGAACGAAATATACCCTGGTTACAGGAGATTTCAACGCAAAAATGGGAAGTACACACAGCGAATCAAAATACATTGGCCCATTTGGACTTGGTACTAGGGCCGGACCGATTGGTGCAGTGAGTTAAGGTGCCTGAGGTTGACCAAGAGGTCAGCGGTTCGATTCCGTGTGCCGAAAAACAAAGAGAGAAAGCTGGCTAATTGGTATACGCCAACGCCATAAAACAGTAAAAAAAAATTTAAAAAAAACCAAACTTGGTACTAGAAATTAGAGAGGTAACATGCTGGCTAACTACTTAAAAAAAAGAACAACTCTAAGCACTGAACACCTTTTTTTTTAATAAAAAAACGGACAAAAAGTGGATCTGGATGAGCCCAGATGGTAAGGTTAAGAATGAGACATACCAACAAGCACATAATCCAAGATGTCGATGTTCTTAGTTCCTTCACTACTGGCAGTGATCACAGACTAGTAAAATGTAAAATCCTTATAAATGGAAAACTAGAAAGAGCCAGGAGATTTAATAACGAACAAAAACCATTAGATGCGAGCTCATTGAAGGAACACAAAGAGGAGTATAATAGAGAACTAACACAATAATTAACAAAGGGATCACACAGCTTTATGAGAATATAGATGAAACGAATGGAAGACTGACAAAATTGATAAAAGAAACAGCAGCAAACCATATGACATTAAAGGAACAAACAAAGGATAAATTGACACAAAAAACAAAACAACTACTGGAGAAACAGAGAGAACTAATAAAGTCGAATATGAGAATTACGGTTGAATATGCTGAAATCAACAGAACTACAAGAAGAATGGCAAAACATTATATTAAAGAATACCAGGAGAAATGGATAGAAGAACTGATACAACAGAATAGGGGCGTGAACATAGTCAGAAAGGAAAACTCACACATAAGGGAGATTAACAAACTGATAGACAAAAATGGAAACCCTATAGGAGAACGAACACAAATATTTAAAGTGACAGAAACATTCTATGCAGATCTATATGGGTCGAAAGCCGATAAGGAAACTCTGAGAACATCAAGAGAGGACAACCGAAGGATACTTAATATCGGTTTCGAAGATCAAGAAATTGAAAAAGCTATTAACCTAATTAAAACGGAAAAGCAGTAGGAGAATACGATATCCTGCCTGAAATGCTAAAAAGGGGGGACCGCCATTAATCAAAGAGCTTAAAAAACTCTTCAATAAATATGTAATCGAAGAAGTGATACCAAAAGATTGGGAAACTGCCATAGTTATATTAATACACAAAAAAGGAGATCCTAGCAACTAGCACTATAGCAACTATAGGTCAATAAGTCTTCTATCGCAAATATACATACTATTCATGAGAATAATCACAAACCGATTAGGCAAGAAGTTTGAAAATTACCAACCCAAAGGCTTTCGAAAAGGATTTAGCACAATCGAACATATACACACGGTCAGACAACAACGAGTTGAAAGAAATGCTTCAAGAATTACAAACTAAAGCAAAAAAAGGTCGGTTTAAAGATGAACATCACAAAACCAAATTCATGACGAATGAACAAACAACCATTAATGACGTAATATCCATACACGAATAACAAGTGGAAAGAGTGGATTCATATGTATATTTGGAACAGGAAGTTATACTCGGAAAATTAAATCAAGAACTGGAAGTCAATCGAAGGATACGCCTGGGATAGGCGGCTTACGGTAAAATGAAGCAAGTCTTTCAGTCCGAACTGCTTTTAAAACTTAAAAGTAAAGTGTATAACGAATGCATTCTACCAGTAACAACATATGGTAGCGAAACTTGGGTTTTGACACGGAAAATAATTAGAAAATTGCATGTTGATCAGAGAGCAATCGAAAGGAAAATCCTAGGTACATCACTTAGGGACTGCAAATCAAACGATTGGATCAGGAAAAAAACAGACATAGCGACATAATTGAGAGGATATCTTCCCTCAAGTGGAACTAGGTTGGCCATATGGCCAGAAATACTGATAACTGGAGCGGAAAAGTGACCAGATGAAAACCATGGGGGAAAAAAAGAAGTACTGGCTGACTCCAACAACGTTGGTATGACGATATTAAAAAATCAGTAGGGCTCAATTGGTATCAAATTGCCCAAAACAGGGTCACATGGAAGCACATAAGAGAGGCCTATATCCAAAGGAGCGAGAATGGCTACAAGAAGAAGAAGAAGAAGAAGATTAAGAAATTTGGAGTTATAATGTTTACATCTAATGCTTAATATATCATTTATTAAAATTTTGGGTAGACTGTACTAAATACCGTAACGGTGCATAATTTCTGTTTTATGATATACAGGTTACAACTATCACACAATTTTATATTATATGAGATAATTATTTACTGAAATGTTACTTACATTGAGTATATATAACAATAAAACTACTTAATTACTTTGTTAACTGTCACTAAATATATTTGTAAAGATTTTACAATTGCGTTATCGCGATTTCGTAGTACAACTACATTGTCAAACGCTTAACTAAGACTAAAACAGATTTTTGGTATTTTATGTTTATATGATGAACAGATGTGGGCCTATTTTATGTTAAAAAAGTTTGAACAAAGGAGAATTTGCTACGTCTAATTGACTATTCAGTAAATTTATATTATGGTCCTTTGAATGTTTGTAAATTTCTATAGATTCTAAGAAGTTGAGTTTTGACCCTTTAGGTGCCATATGGAGTATTTGTAAACAATCGATATTGGGAAAAGTATGGCCTGTTTCTAAGAAATGTTGAGCAAAGTGTGAATTTTCATTTTTTAGCCTATAAGAGGCATTGTGTTCTGCGAATCTTGTCTTGAACACAGTGCCTCTTATAGGCTAAAAAATGAAAAATCACACTCTGCTAAACATTTCTTAGAAACAGGCCATACTTTCCCAATATCGATTGTTTAAAAATACTCCATATGGCACCTAAAGGGTCAAAACTCAACTTCTTAGAATCTATAGAAATTTACAAACATTCAAAGGACCATAATATAAATTTACTGAATAGTCAATTAGACGTAGCAAATTCTCCTTTGTTCAAACTTTTTTAACATAAAATAGACCCACATCTGTTCATCATATAAACATAAAATATCAAAAATCTGTTTTAGTCTTAGTTAAGCGTTTTGACAATGTAACATAGTTGTACTACGAAATCGCGATAACGCAATTGTAAAATCTTTACAAATATATTTAGTGACAGTTAACAAAGTAATTAAGTAGTTTTATTGTTAAAATGTACTGTCACAAAGTAACGGACCACTCAATCAACTCTTTGAGTATATATGCCAAATTTTATGACAGATCAAAGAAACACTCTACCTACTACGATAATACCTACGATAATACTTCCAGATAATTTTGCCTCATTCCTAACAATGATAATTAAGATTTTCTGGTATTTCTAGATGTAGCTGACTTTAAATAGTATTATTGTAGAAATACTAATACCTAGAACTCAAAATTACATCTGCTCTTATTGTGCAAATTTAAATAGCGGTGTAATGTGCTCGAACACAGAGACAGTCACATTCTTGATAAATCGAAGTACATAATTTAAGAGAGTTTCAAAAATCAAATTAACTAACCAAAAGTTTATCGTCGATCTATGATGTCAGATTTGTGAAACTAAATTGTGCTCTGCTCTAACCGCCTTTCTAAACTACTAGCTAAATATTATTTGCTTATTACAATATATATAGGCTAGAGCTCTGGAAAGCATTTACCTTTTCAATAATATATAACATCACACTAAGAACATTTTTTAATTTAACTATTTAATTGTAATTTTTAATGTACTCCATACTGGAAAATAAATTAGCCAATTCTGACAATGCTATTTACACATTTTTACTATTTATTTAAAGACACCTTACTTCATACCTTAATGTTAATAGGACATCTAGAACATCTAGAACATCCATTTTTTCTTTTATTTTCCTTTTCTGAATCTGTTCTGTTTCCGTTCCCCTCAAAGCTTCACTCTATGTTTTAAGGAAAGGATAACTGACCAGAAGAGTAATTTATCCATCCTTGATATTTCTAGTACGTAAGGAAAAAAACAGAGCATTTAAACTTCAATAGCAATTTTTTAAACTGAAGTCGTCTTCGTACCTTAAAGTATCTAACCTTAATTAAATTCTGTATAATATTATTTTCCTATTTTTTCTTGCCCATATTGTGTGTTTCCATCGAAAACCCTAGTGCTTTGCAAAGACTAAGAATCCATTCTATTATTAAACTGCATTGGCTTTATCGACAGGATCAGGGAAAACGACCGTATACACAAAGAATAATAAAACTCCGCCTTGCGTCGTTTTCAAAGAGAAGATGGCCTAGTAAATCCTCCCTTTTGAAAAACTTTCCCGATATAATCTTTTCCAGAAATTAAATGCTTCCCCAAAATACACTACCCCAAATAAACTTGACAATATATGAAGTTAAAAAAATAAATGGGATAGCAAAGCCAGATGAAGGACAGAAATCCAGGGCTGCTATTTTAAAAATAAAATTATATACTTTTTTTACGTACTGGGAAAAGTATATTCGAAAAGTATACAAGAACACTTGTTTGTGAATCTACTACTATATAAGAATAATACAGTTTCTTTTATATATAGGTTGGTTTTAGGATTTTTTAAATAAAATATCTCATTCAAATATTCCCCTATTCTTGAAAAGTAAGACTAGGCATTTCTTAAACTTAAAACAAATAATGTTGAAACTGGAAATAACTAGACTCTTATCTAAAAATAGAATACATGATGTTCCATATATTTTGACGAAAGGGTTCGTTGCATTTTGCAGCTTTTACAATTCTTTTTCTTCCGAAAAATAATGAAACTAATTTGGAACATTCCGGAGTGATAAAGCTTTTCACTAAAGAAGGAAATCGACCAAAATTT
>CM032446.1:149241885-149291885 GCA_019049505.1 Pachyrhynchus sulphureomaculatus | reverse complement strand
TAAGGTTCAAAAGTCTGCAAATTTCAATTTTCGTGTTCGTGTTTTTGTTGATGGTGTTTTGCAGGATGTGCCTGTGTGCATGAAAGCGTTCATTGCTTTGCATGGAGTAACTCCACGACGAATTCAAACGCTTCGAGATAATCTTTTGAAGTTTGGTGAAGCAAAAAAAGATATGAGAGGAACACATAAAAACCGTCCAAGAAAGCTGCCAAGTGAAACAGTGGAACAAGTGTGTGAATTTCTGAAATCACTAAGAAGTCGAAAATCCCATTATTCGTTACACGATTCAAAGAGGATCTACTTACATGAAAAATTTGAATATAAAAAAGCTGCATGAAATGTATTCAGGTAAGAATGGAGATAAAAATATTTCATATGAATCATTCAGAACAATTTTCGAGTCGAAGTTCAACATCGGATTTGGTTATCCAAGAAAGGATACATGTAGTAGTTGTGATTTATTAACAGCAGAGGAAAATGCTCTAAAGCAAAGACTAGAAAACAATAGTAGCATTGATTCGGCAACTGAAAATTCTATCAAAAAAGAGCTAGAAGAAATAAAAATAAAAAAACAACTTCGTTTGAGAAAGGCTGAACAATTTTACGAAATGAAGAAAATGTACCGGAAGAAATCTGTTAAATCTGAATCTTTAGAGGCAATCGCAATAGATTATCAAAAAAATTTGCCTACACCGAATATCACAACTAACGATGTCTATTATAGACGCCAACTTAATTTTATATCATTTAATGTCCATGTTCTTTCAAATGGTCAGTCTATTTTCTACACTTATGATGAATCTGTAGCTCACAAGGGAGCAGATGAAATTTGTTCTATGCTGCACCATTTCATTAATATTGTTTTATCTGCACAGGTTCGCCAAGTAGTCATATTCTGCGACTCGTGTGCAGGCCAAAATAAAAATTTATCCGTTTTTAGATTTCTATTCCAACAAGTACTGGTCGGCCGTTTTGTCCAGATTCAAATGATTTTTCCAATCAGAGGACACAGCTACTTGGAATGTGACAAAAACATGAGCCTAGTGGAGTCAAAATCGTATACAGAAACGCCGGATGATTGGCGAGAAATAATCAAACACGCTCGGTCAAAGCAAACACCTTTTGTCGTAGTGAATTGCGAAGAAATTGAGAATTTTTTTAAAAACTGGTCTCAACATTTAAATTATGGACTAATCAAGAGTCCCTTAAAAACGCGTCCAATTAGAATTCTGTCTATAATAAAAGAAAAACTGCCAAAACTTTTTTTACAAAAATTCGTACTACGGTTCTTTTACAAGTTGTGAAGTTAATAAGCCCCTGAGAAAAAACAAAAAAAGTAATACCAAAGATCCTCGACCTATGCTGAAGGGACTGTATTCGGAGAAGCTTTGTATAAACGCAGCAAAACATAAAGATTTACAACATTTATGCCATTTCTAATAAGGGAGGAATCCCGTCAATTTTATAAGAGGCTCAAGCCATCAACTGATGGCTTGGTCAATGATGACGAATTCATCGATGACCCTCCGATAGACGAAGGAGACTAATATTGGTTTAAATACGATGAATTTTAAATTTTTTAACTTCTGAATTTTTTTCTTTTCTTTAATAAAATATAAATAAATATTTTAATCTTTATCTAATAAAAAAGAATATAATAATATTATTATTGTTTATTTATTGTACCTTAATGTGACTCTGTAAAAACGAATGGATTTTTTATATTTCATGCCCTTCATACAGGGGAAAACGGTATATGTCCAAGAATTTTAGGAACATGTTTGCGCATTTTCAAAATTTTCGCCATTTTTTTTAAGCAATTTGTAAATTTTATTTAAGAGATCCAAACTAAAATTTTATTTAATAAAATTCTGCACCTTTTGCTATAAACAAAATTCAAAAATTTAATAATATGGGGAACGTACCGAGTCCGTAAACCTTATTTTTGCTCTCCTGAAAATTTACTCCCATGGACATATATCGTTTTTCCCCTGTACCCTTCAATTGTTTTGATTTTTGTCATGAACAACGAAACAAAATATGCATAGCCTACTATTCAAATACTTGATAAACTTTAAAACTAACATAAGAAAAAGATAAATTAATTTTCAGATTGTTGCGTTAATTTTGTCCAGGAGTTTATATATAAATAAATATATATATATATATATATATATATATATATATATATATATATATATATATATATATATATACATATATATATATATATATATATATATATATATATATATACATTATATATATATATATATATATATATATATATATATATATATATATATATATATATAAAAGGAAAACCATCAATAGCGAATATTATATAAAGTTATTGGTGCGTTTGAAGGCAGAAATCGCAAAGAAGCAGCCCCAAGTGAACAAGAAAAAAGTGCTCTTCCATCAAGACAATGCACCGTGTCACAAGTTACGATGGCAAAATTGCATGAATCGAAGTTCGAATTGCTTTCTCATCCACCGTATTGTCCAGATTTGGCCCAAAGCAACTACTAATTATGCTCGCGGGAAAGAGATTTGGCTCCAATGAAGAAATTATCGCCAAAACTGAGGCCTATTTTTAAGGCAAAGACAAATCCTTCTACAAGAAAGGCACAGAAATGTTAGAAAAGCGTTGGACTGATTGTATTGCTCTTAAAGGAGGTTATGTGGATGAATAAAGTTGAATTTTGGAAAAAAAATGTGTTTTAATTAGCAAGACCAAAAACTTCTCAGCCTACGTGTTATATGTATATATATATATATATATATATATATATATATATATATATATATATATATATATATATATATATATATATAAAGATATAAGAAAGGCTAGGAACTGTAGAAATAGACACCATGAGAAGACTTTCCGAGATATACCGACAAAAAAACGGCTCCTTAAAAGAGAAAATAGGAATTTAAGGAACAATAATGCAGGACCTCGAACCAAAACAACTCAATGGTATAAGCATGTAAATAAAGTGAACTATAGAAGACTCAAAACGTACGATGTATTGACAAATATAAAAAAGAAGAGAGGTAGGAGGGTTCAGAAAAATTCAACAATAAGAAGGAACGCAAATTGTGTATCGGACAGGGACGTAAGACACAAACCAATGTGTACGTACAAGAATTTAGAGTTTGTAAGAAATCTAGCCCTGCTTTATGATTTTTCGGTTTTTTCCTATTTACGTTCCTATTTTCTTTTTTAACAGTTTTTTTTAATTTTACATTTTTTACTAAAATTAAATATACAAACTGTGAATAGTAAAACATTTTAACACGAACTAACAATAAAAAAAAAAAATTCTATTTTATAGTACTTACGGGTTTCATAATGCAATAATAGAAAAATGAGAAAAAAATAGCCGTTATGCGCATATGTTATATTTGTTGTTTGGCTATTTAAAGAATTTTTGTATACATATATAATTAATTTTTAAATTTTTAAACCACTGTCATTAAAAGAAAGACGAAAGGGACAAAAGAAGTGTACAGGGAAAGTATTTTGTCATTAACGAGTTTAAAATGGTAGACACATTACTACCAAAAAAGAAAAAAAAAATAAAAGACTTGACTAATAATTAAATAACTCTAATATCTCATAACAGACAAACATATCTGGAGTACATGCCGTCAACCAAGAGTATCATGTAAACTTTGTTTATTTATACAGCCTTCTTCTCCCCTCTATATTTTGTTAATAACAATAGAAATTTAAACCGCAATGTTAAAGATACTTATAACAGAAATAACGCCCTTCAAAATGCAGAAAACGAAATTTAAATCGCTGTTCATTTAACCGAGAAATACCTCTACAAAATTAGGGAATTTTTTTCGCCAGTGCAGATCGTTTGTGGAGCACTTTATTTTACCTTTACTGTTGAAACAATGCTTCCCTTAAGCTCTTATTTAAATTTGCTTCCATTATCACTGTTACCTTTAATTATTTATTCTCCTAATGAAGTTGAATGCCTTCAGTGGAACTACGTGTATATTGATTTTGGATTAAAATGGCCATTGTAGGAGGTGTGGCAGGACAGGAGGTAGTGCGCGGCCAAGGCATAAAGTTTTATTAAATTCAGAAAGTTACCTAATCATCTATTGCACTTTTTAGATATTTTAGATACTGAGTATAATGTAAACTTAGGCGACACTGTTATTCGTTTTATTGTAATGATAAAAAACTAAGAGGGCGACCCGAGATTTTGACCTGCCTGGTTGTGCATTCTATCGGGCGAGTCGAATAAGAGCTTTCAACGTTAATTTTGCGGGCCCTGTGCCCTGGAATGCCCAGATATATATTTATATATATATATATATATATATATATATATATATATATATATATACATATATATATATATATATATATATATATATATATATATATATATATATATATACATATATATATATATATAATATATATATATATAATATATATATATACATATATATATATATATATATATATATATATATATATATATATATATATATATATATATATATACGAGGCATGTTTTTTAAGTAAGTACCGTTTTGGAATTAAAAAAAGACGTGCAAAGATATCGCTATAATTTTATTTTTACATGAAAGCCTGTACCTTAATCTACTTTTCTACATAATTTCCGTGAATATTGAGGCACTTGTCATAACGTGGCACCAGTTTTTGAATACCCTCCTCATAAAATTCTGCCGCCTGACTTGTTAACCACTGTATCACAAATGTTTTGACTTCGTTATCGTCTTGAAGACGCTGACCACCCAGGTGCTTCTTCAAGTGCAGGAACAAATGGTAGTCGCTGGGCGCCAGATCAGGGCTGTATGGAGGATGATCTAGAGTTTCCCATTTAAAAGATTTGATGAGATCTTTAGTCCGATTAGCCACATGTGGACGGGCATTGTCATGCAGCAAAACGATACCCTTACTCAACTTGCCACGTCTTTTTGTTCTGGATAGCACGACGCAGATTGTTCAATGTCTCACAATAAGACGCTGCATTGATTGTCTCATTACGAGGCAGAAACTCCACTAGCAATACTCCTTTTCTGTCCCAAAAAACTGTGCACATGATTTTGCGGGCAGAAATTGTTTGCTTAAACTTCACTTTTTTGGGTGATGATGAATGTCGCCATTCCATGGATTGTTGTTTCGATTCTGGTGTGACGTAGGCCACCCATGTTTCGTCACCAGTAACAATTTGGGTCTAAAAAATGTTCACCTTCATTGTGGTACCGCTCAAGGAAAGTCAATGCACTGCCTAAACGTTGGGTTTTGTGCAAATCCCGTCAACATTTTTGGAACCCAACGTGAACACAATTTCCGGTAATTCAAGTTCTCGGTCACAATGCGATACAAAACACTACGAGAATAGTGAGGAAAGCAGTCGCACAATGATGAAATTGTAAAGCGTCTGTTTTCTCTCACCTTTTCGTCCACTTTCTGCACCAAATCTTCATTAACGACCGAAGGACGCCCACTCCGTTCTTCATCATGCACATTTGTGCGGCCATCTTTAAATGCTCTCACCCATTTCCTTACCATTCCATCACTCATAATGTTTTGTCCGTAAACTTCACAGATCTCACGATGAATATCGATCGGTTTTTACGCCTTTAGCACTAAGAAATCGTATAACAGCCCGTACTTCACAATCGGCGGGACTCACGATTGTCGGAGGCATCTTAAACACTCAGTAAACAACGTATACAATGAAGAATCAGACTGTAATGGCGTCAGTGCGTAGACATGAGTTGTAGGTTACCAGCGCGCATGCGCGGAACGCCGACCGTATCGCTGCGGCGGCGGAATCGCAAAAACGGTACTTACTTAAAAAACATGCCTCGTATATATATATATATATATATATATATATATATATATATATATATATATATATATATATCAAGGATTTTCTACAGCTGACGCTGTCTTCCTTCTCTCAGTCTTTGATTCCATCCGTTTCTATCTTCCCAGTCTCCATCTGTTAGACCCCTGTCCTCCATAGCCTCGTCCACATCGTCTCTCCACGATCGTCTGGGTCTTCCTCTTTTTCTTCTCCCTATAGGGCTCCATTCCGTTATTTTCTTTATCCACCTATTATCTTCGCTCCGTCTTATATGTCCATACCATTTTAATCGTTTTTCTTCAATGGTGTTTATTGCGTTCTCTTTGATGTTCATTCTGCGTCTTATTTCTTCATTTGTTATTCTCTCCATACGTGTCACTCTACATCTTCTCCAATACTCCATCTCTACCGCGTTAATTTTAGGTTTATTTCTTTTGTTGATCGTCCATGTTTCTGACCCGTATGTCATTATGCTTTGTATTATTGATTTGTATATGCGTGTTTTGTTTCTCTTTGTAAAGTGCTTGTCCCACAGGATCGAATTTAATTGTCTTATGCATGTCCGCGTTTGTCCTAATCTAGCTTTAATCTCTGATATTGCGTTTTTTGAAATGATGGTTCCTAAATATTTAAATCTATCGGTTCCTTTGATTATTGTTTCGTCATCGACTTCTAGATTCTCCACGTTTCTCACCTCTGTTGTTACATATTCTGTTTTATCAAAGTTTATTGCTAATCCTGCTTTAATGTATTCTTTCAGTTTTCTTACCATATAACTGAGGTCTTCCTCATCTTGCGCTATGATTACTTGGTCGTCTGCGAAACTTAGAGTATATAAGTAATCTTCTCGTATTGGGACTCCCATTCCACTACATTTTTGCTTCCATTTTTTTAATGTTTGTTCGAGGTATATTTTGAATAGTGTGGGGGATATAGAGCATCCTTGTAATAGGCCTTTTGATGTTTAGAGTCTCTTCCCTATTTTATGTCCTATTTTTATGTTCACTGTGTTGTTTTCGTAGAGAGCTTTTACTGCGTATATTAGTTCTTTGTCAATGCCTTTCATTGCATTCCATAAGCTTTGTCTTGGTACTGAGTCATAGGCCTTTCTTATGTCTATGAAGGCTAAATGAACTTCTCTATTCTTTGCCATTTTTTTTTTTTTCCATTGTTTGTTTTATAGTGTATATGTGGTCTATACATGTTTTTCCGGCTGTAAAGCCTGCTTGGTCTTCTCCAATTTTTCCTTTTATATTTTCCTCTATGATATTTTTAATAATTTTTCCATACAAACGTCCATACTCGATATAGGCCTTAGGCCTCTATAGTTTGTGCATTTTCTGCGGTCTCCCTTTTTAAATATAGATACTATATAGGCTTTTGACCATTCCTCTGGTATTTTTTCTCCATTTATCGCTCTGTGGAACATGTTTCTCAGCATTCGATGTAATTTATTAGACCCGTACTTAATCATTTCATTTACCATACCCCCAGGCCCTGCAGATTTACTATTTTTGAGTGTTTTTATTGTCTTCTTTACTTCTTCATAGCTTAGTTCTATCTCTTTTTTTTCCTTATTCGGTTCTTCTTCAGGGTTCTCTTCCTGGAATTCTTGTCTGTCTTCTGTTAGCAGCTTCTTATGATATTCTTCCCACTCGCTTTCTGGGATATACATCTTCTCTCTATTGTTGGCCCTTAATGCTTTAATTATTCTCCATGACTCTGTGCTTTTAGTTCCTCCTATATACTGTTCTACATGTTCGCACGATTTTTCCCATCTCTCGTTCTTTTCTTTGTTTATCATCCTCCTCGTTTCTGCATTTTTCTCTTTATATTTCTATAGATCTTCTTCTGATTTTGTATTCAGCCATTTTTCGTATAGTCTTATTTCTCCCTTATGGATTCTTTGGTTTTTTCACAGATTCTAATTTTATGTTTCTTATTCTCGTTGCCTTCTTTACCTAATGCTTCTAGGGCCGCCTGTTTGATGCATTCTTTTATGTGGTCATACATCTGTTGGAGGTTGTCGTAGTTAAATTCATTTAATTTTTGATCTAGTCGTCGTCTGTATAGGTCTCTTATCGTTTCGTCTTGCAGTAAGTGTATTTTGTAATTTTATTTCTTTGTCTCCTTTTTCTGTTATCTCATTAGTGTTTCTGTTTTCTTTATCTATTGTCTTGTTCCTTATGGTCTGTTCCACATTCTGCTCCTCTCTTTACTCTTACGTTTTTTATTTTGATAGTGGTCTCGTTTTTAATTATAATGTAGTCTATTATTGATTTTAAGTTTCGTGTTTCTTGCATCCAAGTATATTTGTGGATGTCTTTGTATTTGTAGAATCCGTTTGTTATTTTGAGGCCGTTTAGTTCACACAGCTCTATTAGTCTCTCTCCGTTGTCGTTAGTAATGTCTTGTCCGAATGGTCCTACGGTAATGTCCTTTGTTTTCCCTTCCTTTCTCCGAATGCCCAGATAAGGCCCAAAAAATGGACTGTCGTTTAACCACTTGAATCAAGTACCATAACATTTATTGACACTAACACAGTCGATCGCCCCAAAGGCCAGACAACGTCGAGACCGGACCAAGCTTTAGAACCCAAAAAACCTCGATCCAAAACTGAACTGTCATTTAACCATATAAAATCAGTAAATTTAGTTTGTCCTTGATAAAATAAGAGGAAACCTGCAAAAGACAGACGCTGCCAATACCGGAGGAAGAAGCTGGATCCGCTTCTTCCAGCCCGCCTTTTTGTCGCAAAATTTCGAGTCTTGGTCTATAATATTCTTAATTTATAAAGTTTTTGTAACACATTGGCTCTAGGTTTTTTTTACAAGATAGAATAAAATTTAATAAAATATCTAAAACACAACACAGGGAATACGACCCTTTTTTAGTTCCATAGAATTACAGATACAGAGTGTAATGCTAACCTCACTAATATTTTTATTAGTTTTATTATAGTTATACAAATTTTAAACTTTATGATGAAAAGTGTAATTTCGAGTTGATATTTGCATCTATGCTGAAATGTAAAATGTCACAATGGGAAAATATTATGGAGTAATAAGGCCACTAAAAAGAGTAAATTTGCATCTACTTTAAAGTTATTTCTAACTTACGTCCATGCGTATTTCATGTTTTATTTTTTAAATATCATAGACAAATAATAATAGAAATTATTACAATATAAGCATGAACAAGCATATTTGTGCAGGGTGGCCCAGACTTAATTCAAATTTGTGCTTTTTGCGCGAATGCAAATAACATGAGAATAAAGGGTATGGAGTATAAATTCTTGGAAATTTAGTGGCTATTAATCTTTTTACTAGAGCGAAACGTGCCATTTACATACGAAAAATTTACACAAACAATAATTATAGGACTATTGTGCGTCAAAGATTTTGTTTTCAATACTATTTAGACAGCGTGACTCGTAGAGTGTTAAAATTAAGAGTTTAAAGCAGCTTGTTCAGGATTAAGTAAACTGACCAGGCGATCAAGAAAAGTAAGAAGGGGAACCAACGTGAAATACTATTAAGTGTCAGCTCGCGAAAATCTCAACCTCACAATACGCAAATGATTAAGTAATGTAAAAGTGTCCACGAGTAAAGATTTGTGTCGGTACCCCAAGGTGCTAGTGCAAAAATTAAAATCGACCGATACTACTCAGAGACCTAAATACCTTAATAAGATATTGGAACTCCTTCTTATAAAATATCGTTTGGAATGCCATTTCCCTAAACTTACGCCTTGCGCCGCCATATCGGTACCGAAAATATTTTTTTTGTATTTCCTTGAGAATGTTAGAGGTACCACAACAACTGTTAATTTGAACCGATATGTAGTCACAACTGAGAACCTTCTCAAACCAGCTTTAAACAATATTTACCAATTGTAACCAGAAAAAAAATAGTTTCAGTTGGATGGAGCAAAATCACACTTCAAGCACATCAGTCATTTAAGAAATAGCTCCGATTTTCAAGAAATGTGGCTTAGGTTGACCTCCGACGGATTTTTTTTTCCTACAGATATTTCAATGCAATCCTCACGCTCTGAGACAATTTAAAGACAATATCGGGGAAGAAATAATAGCCATCACGGAAAACGACATGCGCTAAGCAGTTCCCAATAATTTTATCGTATGCTGAAAATAGTACCAGAAATGTAACAGTGTACATTTAAATGATTAAGAAATAAATAAGCAGGAGCTGCAGTTTGGTGTAAAATAAAAATTTTTGTTTTTTCAATTTATTTTGTAATTGAAAAATATTTTTAAAGTAAATTTTTTGGCGAAACCTTATATTAGAGTAGTAATTCATCGTTCAGTCTTGGAATCTGTACCAAGTCGTAGCTCCTGAGAAAATGAAAACTTTTAATATATCTGTGTGATATATTACGTGAGTAGTCTAAAATTATAAGATTATTTAAGCATCTTATATATCCCAGAAAGCGAGTGGGAAGAATATTATAAGAAGCTGCTAACAGAAGACAGACAAGAATTCCAGGAAGAGAACCTTGAAGAAGAACAGAATAAGGAAAAAAAAAGAGATAGAACTAAGCTATGAAGAAGTAAAGAAGACAATAAAAACACTCAAAAATAATAAATCTGCAGGGCCTGGGGGTGTGGTAAATGAAATGATTAAGTACGGGTCTAATAAATTACATCGAATGCTGAGAAACATGTTCCACAGAGCGATAAATGGAGAAAAAAATACCAGAGGAATGGTCAAAAGCCTATATAGTATCTATATTTAAAAAGGGAGACCGCAAAAAAATGCACAAACTATAGAGGCCTAAGCATAATATCGAGTATGGGACGTTTGTATGGAAAAATTATTAAAAATATCATATAGAGGAAAGACTGGAGAAGACCAAGCAGGCTTTACGGCTGGAAAGTCATGTATAGACCACATATACACTATAAAACAAACAATGGAAAAAAAAACTGGCAAAGCATAGGGAAGTTCATTTAGCCTTCATAGACATAAGAAAGGCCTATGACTCAGTACCAAGACAAAGATTATGGAACGCAATGAAAGAAATAGGTCTTGACAAAGAACTAATATACGCAGTAAAAGCTCTCTACGAAAACAACACAGTGAACATAAAAATAGGACATAAAATAGGGAAGAGACTCCAAACTTCAGAAGGCCTATTACAAGGATGCTCTACATCCCCCACACTATTCAAAATATACCTCGAACAAATATTTAATGGAAGCAAAATGCAGTGGAATGGAATCCCAATACGAGAAGATTACTTATCTACTCTAAGTTTCGCAGACGACCAAGTAATCACAGCGCAAAATGAGGAAGACTCAGTTATATGGTAAGAAAACTGAAAGAAGAATACACTAAAGCAGGATTAGCAATAAACTTTGATTAAAACGGAATATCTAACAACAAAGGAGGGAAACGTGGAGAATCTAGAAGTTGATAACGAAACAATAATCAGAGAAACCGATAGATTTAAATATTTAGGGACCATCATTTCAAGAAACGCAATATCAGAAGAAGAGATTAAAGCTAGATTAGGAGAAACGCGGATATGCATAAGACAATTAAATTCAATCTTGTGGGACAAGCACATTACAAAGAGAAACAAAACACGCGTATACAAATCAATAATACAAAGCATAATGACATAAGGGTCAGAAACATGGACGGTCAACAAAAGAAATAAATCTAAAATTAACGCGGTAGAGATGGAGTATTGGCGAAGATGTTGTAGAGTGACACGTATGGAGAGAATAACAAATGAAGAAATAAGAAGCAGAATGAACATCAAAGAGAACGCAATAAACACCATTGACGAAAAACGATTAAAACGGTATGAACACAAAAGACGGAGCGAAGATAACAGGTGGATAAAGAAAATAACGGAGTGGAGCCCTATAGGGAGAAGAAAAAGAGGAAGACCCAGACGATCGCGGAGAGAGACGATGTGGACGAGGCTATGGAGGACAGGGGTCTAACAGATGGAGACTGGGAAGATAGAAACGGATGGAATCAAAGGCTGAGAGAAGGAACACAGCGTCAGCTGTAAAAAATCCTTATATATATATATATATATATATATATATATATATATATATATATATATATATATATATATATATATATATATATATATATATATATATATATATATATATATATTTCTAGACTATTTTTGTTTTTTAGGATTTAACGTATTATAGTTGTGTCCAATAGCACCAACATCTTGAATAATATTCCGAAGAGTAAAGTGACAAAGATACCATGGGATGTAAAGACTTTTTGGTCTACTTAACCAAGAGAGAATCCATAAATCGAAACGTTGATGAATGGGCGTACCTCGCTAAAATATTCTTTTACTTTTCAATTTGTGAATCGATTTATACTTAAGGTATTTCTTACAAGTAACTGTTAAAAGTAGTTTTGATTGAAATTTTTAGAAATAATAGATTTTGGCATCATGCATTCACTGCTTCAATATAAAGATAGTTTACCACGCCGTTTGCCATAATTAATTGAAAAAGTTTCAGATATTTAATACCTAAAAGATAGGAATCCATACTTTTTCTTCGATCAAAAGCATGCGTTTTTTTTACAATTTATGTTCTCGTATGTGAATGCGAAAAATAAAAAGCCACAAAAAATTATATATGCATAAAAAAATTACTATGCTATGGTTTGTTAATATATGAAGGCAGTTTATCAACTAGTTGTTGCAAACATATTATGTAAATATTACTTTTTCTAGAATTTTATGGAGTGAATTTTCGCTGTGTCAATGTAGCTTGAAAAAGACAGCTCACGCGGAGGCAGGCATTCTTTCAAATTTTAAATTCTATATAGTCCGGGGGCTCATAACCAAGATTTTGGACTTATCGAAGAGCGGCAGAAAAATATATCACTTATTAAATGTGACAAACTGAACCAAAAAATACCACTTATAGATTCAAATACCGGTTCCTGCCGTGGTTATGGAGGGAGAAATTTGCAAAAAATTGAGGATAAGTGAACCCATCGCAGAGTGGCAGTTTTATATATTATGAGGATATTATAGCTTTAATATCTGCCACGGAGACCGGTCCCTGTGGGACTAAAGTTTTTTTTTTCCTGAAAAAAAATGGGCTAAAAAAATGAACTCATCGTTGAGTGGCAAATATTCGAGATATAGTTAGTTTGGGACTCAAAAATAAGTGAAAAAATATTAATTGCTATAGATCCTGGTACTTTGAATTTCTACGAATTTTTGAACCTGTAGAGTTTTTGGACCCACCTGAACTCATTCGAGCGCGGAAGAGAAATGAACCAGTGTTCGAATACTATAATACGAGGTGAAATCCCGAATGTGTGCCATGAAGTCCGGTCCCTGCTTTTATTAGCAGAATTTTTGTATTTTTAATACAAAGCATAAGTTGTAAACAAATTGATTTTCTCTATTCGCATTATTACTTAGCCGTGATGCATCAGTTATGCATGAGTTTATATTTTTTTTTGACACGTTAAAGTCGAATTTCTAATCCATTTTTGCTAAAAATTTATTAATTTTTGTTACAAATAAATATTTTTTTTCTGTAATAACTTAATATAATATTATTTAACTCGCTTAATTTAAATTATCTGTTCATTTTTTCAAAAACTAAATTATTTTATTATTACTGGCAATTTATTAGAATTACATATATTAAATTTTTCTTTAACACAAATATTTTTAATTTGACATAAATAAACTTATTAGCTTTTTTTTAATTGCATGGAATAAATAGAATAGAACTTAGTACGGGCTCTTAATTTTTGAGCTCGTAAAAATTAAACTGGAAAAATGGAATATGAAATTCAGACAGCGCTTATTAAAATTTAGATTTCGTTATTATAAAAATAAATTATATTAAAAAAATTTACTTTTTTTTAGATAATTAAAAATAAATTATAAAATTACTTTTTTTTTAGATATGCTTAAAATATGAATAACAATTAATAGGACATTTTTTCAAAAAACTAATTGCAGATCGGATTCTGCGACCCAAAAACACATAACATACACTAGGGTGGAGCCGCAACGCTCAAATTTTAAAAAGAACACAGTGAAACCCCGGGTGGCTGATGGAGTATTCGGTCATTGCTGTA
This sequence comes from Pachyrhynchus sulphureomaculatus, assembly GCA_019049505.1. Classification (NCBI taxonomy): domain Eukaryota; kingdom Metazoa; phylum Arthropoda; class Insecta; order Coleoptera; family Curculionidae; genus Pachyrhynchus; species Pachyrhynchus sulphureomaculatus. Next base: position 149,277,892 of record CM032446.1, on the reverse strand, counting down.
TTGGCATTAACCGAATGTGGCAAAAATTATTTTACGTTGCAAATGTTTAAAATTTTAATTCTTCAGGTTGTTTGGATTCTTATTGCCTGTCATGTTAAAAATCAAAAATTTCGTATGTACTATCCAATATGCTACCAAAAATTTTTTTTTGTAATTTTCGTAATTACATATTAGAAGGGGTTTTGGGGCTTTTGAATATAAATTTTAAATAATACATATAAACAAAATTGAAAGATTAAATATAAAAAAATATAGAGCGAAATTTTACTGCAAATTAAATAAAAATATATTAATCTGCTTGTAACTGTTTCAATGGTGATTTGAGCGTCTCTCGAGACACTGGCGCATGTATAGTATTTGAGAAAAAAAAAAATTACAGGACGGGCGCATTTTAATAAAGGACCAGACTCCATGGCAGGTAATGTTATTTTTAGTATCTATAAACCTGAACGAACATATAAAAACAAATTACATTCGCTCCTCTATGGGTTCAGGTGGGTCCATTTTTCTGCAACTTTGGACAGTTAGAACTTTGGATTGACCCAATATCCATGAGATATTCATTTTTCAGTAATATTTCACAGTGATGGAGCTATACTCAAAATATTGCCACTCAGCGTTGGGTTCGTCCATCAACTTTTTCTTGCAGCTTTAATGCGTATTTCCAGGAACAGGAACCAGAGTTGAGGCTTTGAACTATCTGAAGAGACTAAGTGATACTATCTGCCACTCTTCGATGAGGCATTTTAGTACTAAGCTTCCGGACTAATATAGGCAATGTGATAACACGTGATTGCGTGCAGGGAAGCAAACGGGAAGCTACGTTGCCACACTCATTAAACTTTGAAAACCAAATTCTTTCGCGTTTTTTTCTAACATAAATCTATCTTCTTCTCGTAACAAATACCTTAAGAAATATTGATTAACTAGATATATGTATATATATATATATATATATATATATATATATATATATATATATATATATATATATATATATATATATATATAGAGAAAATGAGATAATCAAATAACCCATTTATTACTTTACCAATTAGATAGCCGAAGGACATTCACTACAAAGCTCTCTTGGAAGCTCGCTTTTCGTACTAAAAGTTACTTGGGTAAAAATACGTTGAATTGACCTAATTTACCTTTAGTATTTCTATACTTGAATATAATCATGCCTAAAATATTTAAAAATTCATGGAAGTAAAAAAAAATGCACAGTAATATGTTAAATTTCTTATATGTCTTCTAAAGAAGCACATATTCTTGTAGTGAATATTTTTTTTATATTCTTGTTTCTTTCAGCGATAAGTCGTCATGTTTGATTTTACAAAAACAGCATGTTATAAAAGGTATCTTAATGAGATTAATCCAAGGAAACCCTCGCTGCGCTGAGAGAATTTGAAAATTTAAATTAAAAAATAATTTCCAGTGCCTAAAGCTTCCAGTTAATTTTTTTACAAGATTAACTCCCCGTTGAGATAGTAATAAAATTACGTTCGAATCCACTGTGTGATCAATATAATGCTAATGTCATACTGCAGTTTTGACCCGACATAAAAGCTTTGTTCCGGACAATACTTAACAGAATTGAATTTAAATTACTTTGTAAGTAAAAAATCACAATTGTTGTTCTATGATTAAAATTGTATAATTGATGGTTGTCTGCATCAAAGGCCGGTTTAAGCTTTAAATTAGGCATGGATTTAAACAAGATTAGATTTAATTAGTTCCCTCTAGCACCTTTTTTTTATCGTTCATCTTCCGCCTGAGGCGGTTTACCCTTTTTCATATCCTATCGGCGAGGATGTGTCGAACGTGCCGAAGTGCCGAAACATACATTTTTGTATTTTACAGCACCACGGACGTTATTGCATTTCTGCAAACAACTACTACCTATGTACGTGGCCAAGCCAAATACTTAAATAAATTAATAAATAAATATACTGACCTGCGGGATTGAACCCTCGACTTTCTGCACCATAAGTAAGGTACAACGCCACGGAACCACGGGCAACCACCGGAGCCACCGGCGGCCATGGGTTCCCATGACTCAACCATTTTTATATTCTTAATATAAAATATCGTTTTTCGAAGTATTCGGTTTGCTAATTTATTATTATCACAGGTCTTAGTCTGAAAAATATTAAGAAAAAATTTGGCGAGTTTACTTTTTTTAAGGAAAAAGTAATTAATCAAGCAGTAATTAAGCATCTACTCTTTCTTTATGTCATAAAATAGCCATTCATTGGAAACATAGCGTTACATGAATTTGAGAACTTGATTTGATATTGGGGTACACGACATGTGTTTTTGCGAGTTGTATTCCATGTTTTCACTTTACCGTTTGAAATTATTTAAAAACCGACTGACAAAATACTAAAGTTGTAAAAACTAAAATATAAATCAAAGAATCAAAAAAGTTTCTTGAACCTCAACACTAGAGGAGTGATAAATATAGATTTGGGAGATTTTAAAAAAAGTTAACCATAATAATATATTTTTCACATTTATCTGGAGATACGTCTCATTGGTAATTATCGTTGATCTTAGAGAGACATAGGATAAGACAGACTTATTTATTGGCATACATATTACTAAAGATAGCGCAGGAGACGCAGGTACTAATAGGTCCTGTCAGTCCGTTTATCATAAAATGACGAAAAGTGAAGCCACTAACAACTTTATGACTTAATTATGTACGAGTATCAGAAAAAGGCTAAATCGTCTATCCATGGCGTTTTTCTAAAAAAGTTAACGTTGCTGAACCCGACATAGTTATGTCGGGGCACTCCATTCCCCTAGCATCTTCGCTCAATTTGTTGGGCGTTAGTTTGGGAGCAAATATGTCTTGGCATGAACATGTTGCAGGCATAGCAAGGAGAGCTTCTCAAAAGTTGGGAATATTATTTAGAACCAGAAAGCTTTACACCCCACAGTAACTGTTAATTCTTTACAAAGCCCAAATTCGACCAACTATGGAATACTGCTCCCACGTTTGGGGCTCCGCTCCCAAACATACACTGCATTTGTTGGATTCTGTTCAGAGAAGAGCGGTCCGTCTGATTGGGGACCGGAATTGACCGGCGGCCTTGATTCGCTGGAACATCGAAGAACGGTTGGCGACTTGAGTCTGTTCTACAAGTATTTTCATGGAAAGTGTTCGAAGGATGTAGCCCGCTTAATTCCTCCCAAAGCGGTGCATGTTAGAAATACACGTCGCGCTGGTGCTTCGCATCCGTATGAGGATCAGCTTGTTACTCCGCGTACAACGCTTTTCAAGCAATCTTTTATATGGAGAACGTCATCCCTTTGGAATAATTTGCCCAGCGATGTGTTTCCCACCGAGTACAATTTACAGCGATTCAAGAACAACGTGAATCGCTTTTTCCGCACTCGTGCCGCTCCTGGAGCGCTTTAGGGACTTCCCTGCAGCACGTGAGCTAGACCCATAAAAAAAAAAAAAAAAAAAAATGGATATGAAAAATGTACGACATGACATAAAATGTGTGTATTTCGACGTTATTCACTGATTAATTTCAAAACACGTGGTTATGGTTTATTAGTATTATTTTTGAATTTAATTCTAGTTTGCGTTTAATAATTAAAGCATAATAAAATTAAAAATTACAAAAACAATAATAACTATTAAATAATTTAATAAAATGTAACTAGGTAGAGCAATGCGATAAAATACATAATAATGAATATGTTTTTCCTTATGTTAAAACCGTACTGGTATGTTCACTAAAACGTCAATAATAAATTAATCAGAACAAAATAATAAAAAGAGACTAATGAAAATTGAAGAAATTTAAATGCTGGACCTGTGAAACCTAGATTTTCGACACCTTTTGGACAAGACTAGCAAACTAAAGATTTTCACATTTCAGTGCAAACTAATCAGCCTGAAACGGCATCCATTTTTCGATTTATCCTTCATAAGATACAACATAACATTATTGCATTTGAGAAAATTGAAAGCTAAAACAAATTATTACGAAAATTACTTTCCTTAATCTGAATTCTTAAAGTATCCATTACTTTCACTGTAATAGCTCCTAAACTAAAAGTTATACCCTAAAACTGATTTCTTTCCCTTGTTTCAGCAGTCGCTGTTGTCAAATTATTGACAATCACGCTATTTAAAGTGATATTTTAAATAGCGTGGTACTATTTAAAACATCGGTTAACAGGCAATATGCATTTTTTAGCTTATTATACCAAATAGAGGTAATAAATCTCAACGCATAAAAAAGCTTTATCTACTGAAACAGATTGATAATGCTTTAAGGATTTATTTTGTATACTTTTATCACCTGCATTTTTAGTGGGATAACTAATTTTTACCCACGCTCGCCTTAATAGCGACATCAATCAATTGATGTCGGCCCGATCGTTCCGAGTAAAAGAATAATCCCTGGATTTTACAAAATAAACAGCAGGTGTACAGGAAAATAATGCTTTTTGTAAACAAAAAAAGTGCCATAATATTCTGCCTTGCGAAAAATATTCATCATTTATATCTGATTTTTACGACAAATATCGTTAATACGTTCTGCATGACAAAGTATAAATAGGTACGAAATTAATTTCTCTACATTTAAGGCAGGTAGGACACCAATGGATGATTGTTAAAATTTATACTAACCATGATTACTTATATAATCTAAATCGTATAATAAATTGTTAAATTTTAATTAGCTGTATCGCAAATATTTAGAAAGCTAGCATTGTTATACCAATTTCAAAGGTTTATTTATGGTATTACGCTCAAAACATAAATGATATTTATCTTCTATAATTGCCAATAATAATTTTAGGATGTTCAGTATTTAATCAAAAAGCACAATATACCAATAAATATAATATTTTACCTAGGAACACGATAGGTTTGGAGCAAATTGCAACACACATAGGTTTTCTTGATCTAGCTGATATTATTTAAATCACGACATATTATTGACTAAACTTAAATATATTTAATTATTTCTGTAATAAAAATATAATTACAAGAATGTCAAACAAATATTTAGTGAATATTTCAAATTCTCTATTAATATCGAAATGAGTTCCCCAAGGATTATTATTTATTTATTATTATTCATCTTTTATACTTTTCACTTTCATCTCTCTATCAAACCTAGAAGTACTTGGGCCCTCGCCGACGACAGTTAAATTTGCATTCAATCAACTATAATAATCTAAAAAATTGTATATCCTTGATTCATAAGCATGTTTAATATTTCTAAAGTTAATGAATGACAATAGCTTAAAATAAATAAAAAGAAATTATATATATATATATATATATATATATATATATATATATATATATATATATATATACATATATATATATATTATATATATATATATATATATATATACGAGGCTGGTTTGAAAAGTCCGTGCAAAAATAAATAAAAACTACTAATGTGTTTGGGGTAAACCTTTTTTATTTTTCGACATAGTCTCTTTTTAGGCTTATACACTTCATCCAACGATGTTCTAGTTTGTTGATCCCTTCCAAATAATAGGATTTGTCGAAGTCTGCAAAATATCCATTAGTGTCTGCAATCATCTCCTCGTTTGAAAAAAAAAATCTTTGTCCCGCCAGCCATTTCTTCAAATTGGGGAACAAATAGTAGTCCGAGGGAGCCAAGTCTGGAGAATAGGGGAAATGTGAAACGAGTTGGAATCCTATTTCCATTAATTTTGCGACCATAACTGCTGAGGTGTGTGCTGGTGCGTTATCGTGATGGAAAAGGACTTTCTTGTGGGCCAATCGCGGGCGTTTTTTTTGCAGCTCGGTTTTCAAACGGTCCAATAACGATGAATAATATTCACCTGTAATAGTTTTACCCTTTTTCAGATAGTCGATGACAATTATCCCTTGCGAATTCCAAAAGACAGTCGCCATAACCTTTCCGGCCGAAGGAACGGTCTTCGCCTTTTTTGGTGCAGATTCTCCCTTGGTAACCCATTGTTTAGATTGTTGTTTGATCTCAGGAGTATAGTAAATGTATCCATGTTTCATCCACAGTGACGAAACGACGCTTAAAGTCCTCCGGATTCTTCTGGAACAGCTGCAAACCATCCTTGCAACACTTCACACGATTCCGTTTTTGATCAAGCGTGAGCAATCGCGGCACCCATCTTGCGGATAGCTTTCTCATGTCCAAATGTTTATGCAAAACATTATGTACCGTTCAGTAGAGATGCCCACAGCACTAGCAATCTGACGCACCTTAACTCTTCTGTCATCCATCACCATATCATGGATTTGATCAATGATTTCTGGAGTCGTAACCTCCACAGGCCGTCCAGAACGTTCAGCGTCACTTGTGCCCATATGGCCAGTCCGAAAATTTTGAAACCACTTATAAACTGTTCTAGTCGAGGTGCAGAGTCACCATAATGTTTATCAAGCTTCTCTTTAGTCTCCTGAGGCGTTTTGCCTTTCATAAAGTAATGTTTTTAATCACACACGAAATTCTTTTTCGTCCATTTCTTGAAAATCACTCGACTTCCTTGATTCACACGAATGCCAAACACAAAGAAATAGACCAATATGGCTGAAACTTGGTGTGCGTTCATTCAAGAGATGCTACTAACTAAACATGACCTCGATACGCGCCGGTGGTGTAATATATATATATAATAATAATAATAATATAATATATATATATATATATATATATATATATATATATATATATATATATATATTACTTTTAAATACAACACAGTGTACATTGGTTCGTCAAATACAGTATAATAATTATAATTATAAATATATTAATAGAAATACCAAAAATAAAAAATAGTATAGGATTACCATAATCATACACACCACAAATATATGGACCCACAAAGATATTGTACAAAGTCGGACAAAACAATGTTAAGCTTAATAAAAGCATTAAAAATAAAAAAATAATTAAGATTGGAATTTAGGAGTACCTTGGTTAAGGACAAGATAATGTAGTTCAGGTTTATGACAGCAATCCCCAGAAAGACATCTCACAACCAGCACTATCTTAGAGATCATCAGGCCCCGTAGAAATCCTCTATCGAATAGAAGACATTTTTCAGTAAGAAGGACTTTAACCGAGATATAAATCTTTGACCACGCTTATTTCGCAGTTCTGCAGGCATTCCATTATGAAGGCTGATGCAACTATAGAGGGGAAAGCGTTTGAAGAAAGTTGATCTATGAATGGGGACCTTTAATACAATATTACTCCTGATGTTATATGTATTTGTTGCTCCCAGCATCTCAAAAAGGTGTCTATTATTGTTTACAAGAGCATCTTAATATGTAAAGACACGAAAAGGTTAAGATTCGTTGTTTTATAAACGTATCTCTGTAGCTTTCACGAAAACTTAGATTAAGAATCAAACGGATTATTTTCTTTTGGTTCACAAATATACGTTTACTTGTCACAGCAGCAGCACCCCAGGATACAACATTGTTAGACAAGAGACTAAAAGTTAATGCATAATATACAGCCAAGACACCTTCACTATCAAGGGTACTTTTTAAGCTTAAAATTGCAAAATAAGCTAAGTTTAATTTAGCACATATGTGATCTCTATGGTGCCCAAAAGAAAACATACGTACCGCGGAACTTGGCTTTCTCCTCAAAATTTACACCAAGGGAGTTGGCATACATAGTTTTCTCAACATTCAGTATAAGGCCATTTCTTCCTCACCATGATTCCATATCCCTACACACACATGAAACGTCATCATAAAGACCATCTACAGTGTCCGAGGCTGTCACAATGGTGGTATCGTCTGCATACACTTGCCCTGTTCTAATATTTAATGGCGGGTCATTTACATAGTATAAATAACAAGGGTCCCAAGACAGATCCCTGTGGGACGCCAAGATCGACCACTCTCTTTTCAGAAACAATGCCATCATATTTCACCATCATCTCCCTGTCAGTCTTATATGACCCTAACCAGTCCAGCAGGCTACCTCCAATGCCAATATTGTAAAGTTTGGTTATCAGCGATGTTTTGTGTAGCGTATCAAAGGCTATAGAAAGGTAAAAAAAAAAGCGTTATAACATATTTACCGTCATCAACGTTGCGGAAAACCTGATTTAAATAGTGACTCAATTGATCTATTAGGCAGAAAACCATGTTGTGCGGAGTGTAGTGTGGTGTATTTGGTAACAAAATTTATTACTCATTGGTACACAATTCTCTCACATATTTTTGAGAAAGAAAGGAGTATAGATATTTCCCTATAATTCCCTACATCATTACGGTCACCTCTCTTATAGACAAGGATAATATTAGCGGTTTTAAAAACTTTAGGAAAGATACCCTTATTAAGACTAAAGTTTATTAAGAACGAAAGCGGTTCAATGATTGGATACTTAATATTTTTTATTACTCGAGTAGTTTTATCATCAGATCCAGCTGATTGTTTATTCTTTATTTTAGAAATAATTTGGAGAACCTCGAGCTTAGCAAAGGATTCCATAACCATGGTATTTGATCTTACCGGCGAGAGGGTACAATCTTTTATGTTAGCTGATCCATATTTATTTCGTAGTTTCTTTTCAGAAATAGTACTAAAATAATTTACAAATGTGTTTGCAATCACGATTGGTTCAGAAGTAAGCTCAGAATCTACGAGAAGCGTAATAGAGCTTTGTGTATTGTTTCTATTTAGAGCATTATTAAATATAGACCAAAGAGTTTTTGATTTGTTATCAGAATTAGTTATTTTCCTTTTATAATAGAGTTTTTTTGTGAAATTTATTCTAGTTCTATACCTTTTTTTAAGATTACGATATTCAGTTAAAATCTCACTGTCATTATTCCAGCGATGCAACCAATATAGATGGTCTAATTTCTCTTTCAGGCTAGCCAGATCTTTATTATACCATCGTTTTGAAGATAGTGGCGATGTTAAATACTTCTTTTTGTATGGACAACAACAATTAAGACAGTAGACGATAGTGTCCACAAGCTATCACAGTCGCCAGATATGCTCAATATATTTTCCCAATTTTCCAGCCTAATCATATCAGCTAAGCTGGCTATATTCTGTTCAGAAAAAACACGATACATTTTAATACCTGCAGATTGCTTTTTAGGTTTCCATTTTTCTGGGAGACTGACAACAAATTTATGCGAATAGTGGTCGCTGATATGGGGGTTGAAAATAGAGCACTGATATAAAGTTTTGTCAATATTTGTAACTACATAGTCAATCCCTGATATGTTTGTGTGCCCATTACAGTTTTGTATATACTCTTGTTGGATCTGTGGTAGTTACTTTTAGGTCAAAAGAATCAAACAGATCACAAAGCTGCTTTTTTACCTCATTATTGACACAGTAATTAATATTCAAATCTTCGCAAAATACAACAGACTTGCTGCGACTAAAAGCGGCAGAAAGAGCGGAAGTTGCAGAATCAAAGAAAACTGCACGTCTCCGGATGGGGGACGATAACAACACACTATACAGATATCGACGGAGCAAATTTCACACAATTCGTTGTGCATTTCAGCAGATGATCCCAATATACTATTACTTGCTTTACATACATTTTTGTACTTATTTTTAACTACTATAAGGGAACCTTATAATAGTTAAAAATAAAAAATGTTTCTCTAGAATCAACTCTAGAGAAACATGAGACGACACAATATCCTTCCATATGCAAATTTCCCGCAGAGTGAAGCCAATGCTCTGTTATACACATAATGTTAATATTATCTGTTTTTAACATATTTTCTAGGACATTTAGTTTATTAAAAATACTTTGAATATTTATATGATATAACACTAGATTTTTTGAGAAACTGATTTTACTCTGAATTGTGTTTAAGTTTCGGTTAGTCTCCACTGGGACAGACGCGGGTATAAAAAATCTTGATACTTACTAGGATAAACATTATTGATCTCTCCCTGCACAATTCCATCGATAATCCTAGATAATACCTGACGTATTAGATTTGAGCCTAGTTCATCCACAGCAATATTTGACTTCACGCCTCTCCTCTTGATCATGAGCTTCAGAAGTAAATGACAGTTTTCCTACATTATCCTTATCATTAGTATCATTGTTCAGAGCTTTTACAAACCAGGCCCGGTACTTTTGTTACAGGAAATATATTAAATATCTTTACAATATTGTTACACAGAACTTTTAACAAATATAGCAATACGCTCACAAATTGTTTGTTTACTTAAACGGTATCTACCATTACATTTGAAATTGTTTATTAAATGAACTGACGCATTACTAGTTCTTAATAAGAAATTGTTTCAGATTGTTGTAAAATTTCCTTTGGTATTTATTGCTATGTTTTAAGCAGATCAACAAATTAGCAAATCTAGCAATTGTGAACAGCTTTACTAAACTGTTGTTAATGTCATTATCATTAAAGTTTTTACAGTCCATAAACAAGATTGATCAAGTGATCAAAAATTTTTTGGTACAGTTTTTGATCAATATTTAGAATTTAAACACTTAAAAAACGTATTTAGTAATAATATTCAATATATCTTAAAGATTTTATTAATACTGAACCAAAACTTAAAGTTGTCCATGCTATTATGTTAAATTATCCAATTACTGTGACATTTTTACAACAAATTGGGCTGGACACGAAAGATCTCAGAATTATACAAAATCTATATTGGAATCAGTTAGCAAAACTGCGTATTAACAACTCATTGTCAACTCAAGAAATACAATTATAAACGGGAGTACGCCAGGGATGCCTCTTGTCACCCTTGCTTTTCAATGTGTATGTGGAGAAGATCTATTAGGTAGCGTTGCATGACCAAGATAAAGGAATAACAGTAAATGGAGTGCCTATAAATAATATCAGATATGCTAATGACACAGCAGTTCTAACAGACAAACTAGAAGACTTACAAAATATACTCAAGACTATCAATAGAAGGCAGTCAATTCGGTATAACAATCAACATAACAAAAACAAAGTTTATGGTCATCAGCAGACAACACAGTCAGGCGCAAGTAATAATTGATAATCAATACATAGAAAGATACAACAGATTCAAGAATCTTGGTTATAATATAAATGATAAACTGGATAAGGATGAGGAAATTAAAATAAGAACAGCAATGGCAAGAACAGCTTTCGTCAAATTCCAGAAGTACCTACATGTATGTCGAAAAGAAATACCTCTGAGTCTGAGACTCCAGGTGGTAAAATGTTATGTATGGTCTATATTATAATACGGAGCTGAGCCATGGTCACTCAAAGTAAAGTCAATGAACCGTATTGAAGCGCTCGAGATGTGGATCATCCGTAAACTGCTGAGAGTCTCCTAGGTTGATCACGTAACAAATGTGAAAGTACTGCGAAGACCGGAACTGAACGCGAACTACTGCAAATTATAAAAAATCGCAAAGTCTCTTATCTAGGGCATATACTCAGAGGCGACAAGTATGGCATGCTGAGGTTGATTCTAATGTGAAAGATAGAAGGAAGAAGAGGTCCTGGCCGCAAACAACACTCATGGGTGCGTGGTATCAGGAACTGGTGCAATGTCAGGAGTGTGGGAGATATCATTGTTATGGCGAGAGCTTCGTATAATAAATTGAAGGGGCAAATGAACGTCTACATGCTGCAAGCGTACCGCACCAGAAGAAGAAGACTGTGACAATAAAAGAGTTGTTCGGTAAGTATGCCAACAAAGTAAGAAGGATATTTTTTTAAATGTGTGACTTTATTGTTCAACGTACTCTCCTTTCAACTCCAGCGATGTTCTAGTTTTTTTGTTCTCTCAGAAAAGTAATCTCTTTCGACGCCTGGAAAATATTCGTCCACACTTTCATTAACATCTTTACTCAGTGAATAATTGTTAAGTTATTGTTCGACTTCTTTCCAAGTATATACGATATAACCATTACCTACTTAGCTGGTAAAACACTTTTGGTAGAAAAAGGTAGAAGAAACGAAAATGTTTTGCTGGAGAAAAATGCTTAATATCACATGGGATCAACACAGAACAAATATATCTATTTTAAGAGAATTAAACATCAAACGAAGACTATCCAGTATCATCTAATTTAGAACCCTCAAATATTTTGGACACGTTATGAGAGAAGGCCCAGAGAATCTAGAAAAGTTGGTCATCCAAGGGAAGGTGGAGGGTAAGAGACAACGCAGACGATCTCCGAGAAGGTGGATAGACCAGCTAAAATCATTAACAGGAAGATCAATATATGACCTTATACATGAAGCTCAGGATAGAGCAAACTAGCAGTAACTAACACGAGACGTATCAGAGGCCTCTACCTTTCATACGGGATAAGGGACTGTAGAGAGAGACGTGCTATCAATGGCACCACCGAACAACAAAAAACAAATATGTCTTTTTTAAGGGAATTAAACATCAAACGAAAACTATACAGTATCATCCAACTTAGAACCGTCAAATATTTTGGACACGTTATGAGAGAGGCCCAGAATATCTAGAAAAGATATGGTCATCTAAGGTAAAATGGAGAGAAGGTAAAAGACAATGAGGACGATCTTCGACAAGGTGGACAGACCAGCTAAAACAGAAAGCTGAATCCATGAACTTATAAATGAGGCTCAGAATAAAGCGAACTGGCAGCAACTGACGTGGGACGTATCAGAGGTCACTACTTTCGATATGGTATAAAGGACTGCAGAGAGAGAGAGAGGTGCTGATAATAGCACCACCAAAGCGTAAATAAGAAGACGATGCCAAATGACAAAGATAGCAGTTCGAAAGCTGAACATTCCCTGAAAGGACAACAACACTTCCGAACAAGTTAAAGTAAAACTGATGCGAATCTTGGACGCTGAGGCAAAGGGGGAGGAAGAAGATATAAGCAACGGGAGTGTTTTGCTGGAAAAAAATGCATAATATCACATGGGATCAACACAGAACCAATATGTCAATGCAAGACCTTATACATGAAGCTCAAGATAGAGCGAACTGGCAGCAACTTACGTGGGATAGGGGATAAACGATTACAGAGAGAGAGTTGCTAAAAGAAACTTGAAAATAAGTTCTCCTAACCTAGGAAAATTCTTAAAATTAATCTGCCAACATAAAAACTAATTTGATTTACGATTTATCAATGGCAAACTTAAATAAAAGCTGTACTTTATTTCTGCCTATTTTATTTCATGGAAGACCTTTTTATTTTTATCTCTGGTTTGACCAAGATTAGAGAATACATCTCAAAATGTCTGGTTCTGGAGTTCAGGAATAAATATAGGTTCATGTACTAGCTGTACCAGTAATGCTAAATAATAATCACTTGAAAAAAATATTTTCTCTTTTTTCTATTTTCCATATACAAGTTGATTTATTCGTCAAATTTAAGAAGTTTCATAATAAAGACACCGAAGTGATCTGGTCAGTTAAATATACAAATCTTACTAATTTTGTCAATATGTGCAAAATATATGCTCACTAGAGCGTAAATATCTCACACACAGTGTCAGGGTAACGTTAAAAAAATATTGTCAGTGACAGAAAATGTCACATTCCAAACTGATATTAATGCGGAAACATTGTTATTTCCTCCATTGTAGGCAAATTTTATTGGGGAAATTGTGGATTGAGGTAAACAAAAACTTTGTTAATTGTTTACTTGCACCTTACTTGATCTCATATATTATTAGGTTTACTACAGAAATTATAAGAGGGAATGACTAATTAACCGTAAAAAAATACTGAAAATATCAGATTATAAAAGACTGTGCTACTAGAGGTGACTATTACACAGCCCCACAAAAAAAAAAGTGGGGTATACTTTTGATGCGATATATCAAATCCGTAGTATTTTTGCCCGCTGATCACGAATCTGACGTCAGAATATCGCCATCACATCTCAATTTTTTTCTAACCTCAAAAAATAGGTAAAAATTAGTAAAAATTAAGAAAAATATACTCCTAAAAAATTGATTCAAGCTTTTTCATGAATCCAAAGTTGTATTAATATGTATTCGGACACGCTAAGCTAATATTCATCGGTTGGATTAAGCCATACAGTTCTGTTTTCTTTCTAACCTCAATAAATCAGACAAATATAGTGCTTCTCGAATGCAAAAACGAATTCAAATTAAAATTCAACCGATTCTTACCAAATTTGGTACACGGGGGGGTTTTTTGGGTTGCTCATCATGAATCTGAGGTCGGATTTGCAAAATTCAAAATGGCGGATCCAAGATGGCGGACAAAATTTTTGAAAACCAACCGATTCCTACCAAATTTGGTATACAGTTGGGGAATCCTCAAACCTGATACTCTTAAACCCTAAACCCTGAAACCTTAGACTCCCACATCCTGTAACCTCAAAAAATAGACCTCAATAACCCTGTAACTTTAAAAATGAGACCCAATAAACTCAAAACCAGGACTTTTAAACCATATATTCTCAAATAGTAGACCCTTAAGCCCTAGAATTGCGAAGGTTAGACCCGCGCCTAACTTTCCCTTTTTTGGCTGTATCTTATTCTTTTTTCCGCGAATGACCTATTCAAAGGCTTTCTGCCCAAACGCTTTTGAGGACTTGTTTCTCTTTTTAGCGACCAGCAATAGTCCGCTAGCATATGGTCATCCCATCGTCCTTGATACCGATTTTCTATGATTTTCAGATCTTGGTGAAAACGTTCCCCTTGCTCCTCACTGTAGTCACCAGGATTATCTGGGAAATCATCGATGTGGGAGTCCAGGAAATGTAATTTTAGATTCATTAAGCAACCTAATGATTGAAAATTTTTTACCATTTTCTCGACTATTTCTTTGTACTTAGGACTTTTATTATTTCCCAAAAAGTTTGTTGCGACTTCTTGAAAACTAAGCCAAGCAGCTTTTTCAACTGTATTCATTTTAGTAACAAAATAATGAATCTTGAAACAATTTTCTTATTTGTGGCCCGTCAAATACGCCTGCCTTAATTTTAGCTTCAAAAAATTTCGGAAATTTTTTATGCAAATATTTGAAACATGGGCCGTTTGTATCTAATGCTCTCGTGAATTGCTTTATAAGTCCAAGCTTAATGTGAAGCGGGGGAATAAGAACTTTTCCTGGATCTACCAATGGTGGAAACAATACATTATTTTCACCAGGGAGTGAACGATTCTCTTGTTGGCCAAATTTTTTTTTTATAATGACGTTCCCTGTCTCTGCTATTCCACAGACATTTATAACAGGGATAAAGTGTAAACCCTGACTGTTGGCCAAGCAATATTGTTACAATTTTCAGATCTCCACAAATTTTCCAGTTATGATCAGCATATTTTATTTTTTCATATTGCTCTTCCATAACTGTGGAATGAGCAATTGGAATGGGAGCGTAAACGTTGGTATTATGCAGCAAAACTGCCTTAATGCTCCGTTTAGAAGAATCAATGAACAGTCTCCATTCTTCAGGATCGTATGAGTTATTTTGAAATTCATCCATTAGACCTTTTACATGGTACAATATGAAAGTGACAATTCCTCGTCCATTGTGAAATATTTTCGAAATTCTTCATCTCTGTTTCTATAATAAGAAATCGTAGCTTCTGGTTTAAGTAAATGTATTTTCTTTAAAAAGGAAGCAAGATGCTCTGAACCATCTTTGGATAAGCCTAAATCTCTGACTAGATTACTAAGTTCTGACTGTGATACGAGTATTGGTTCTGGTTTGCGGTATGTATGGTAGAAATTCTTTATCTGTGTCACTAGTATACGATAGGTTGTCACTAGAACATTCATTAGTAACAGTGTTTAAATCTTTTTCGACAGTCTCAATGTTTTCGGCATGAACTGATAAGGTGAAATCATTTGTTTCCATAACATCAGCATCAAGTGGTTCAGGAGGCGGAATTAGTTTAGTTGGTCTTGTTACTGTCGAAACATCGTTATAAGTAATAGTGCTTTTATTTTTTCGGTTATGCCTAGATACAACATTCATACAAAAGTAGCAATCATTTTCACTGTATGGTCTATTCCATATTGCTGGTCTGGAATATTTAATCGCCTTCTTATTGATGTACAACATTATTTTGCAAGAACTACAAATGATGTGGGGAACCCAATCTGTATCCTGGTGCTGTATTTCAATGTTAAAACAATCCTTATATAAGGTTTTAATCTTATCCGTTATCGGTGACCCCATTTTACTCAATACGTGTTGACAGCAAATATAACAAAATGAATCACTGTTTTTATCGCACTTATGAAAAGTCCTTGTACCGTGAGACCGTTTTCTTGTAGCATTATACTCTACATGAGCCTAGTCACCCACACATGAAGAGCTACGGTCGCTGGATGACGACGGCTGCGGACCCGCTTTCCCACCCTGACCAACCGCCGATACTGGGTTTCCGAGTCCCTGCATCGTAATTCTCTTTCTTCTACCTGCCATGACGGCATCTAAGCCGTTATCCAGGGACTCTGCCGGCTAGTGGAGTAACACCGTTGCCCACCGTCACCACGTGGAGGTGCCCTGGATGCAGGTAGAAGAATAAAAATCGACCGATGAATTTTCTCGGCGTTCTAAAATGGCGCGAAAACATCTGCCATCTTGAATTTTGCAAATCCAACCTCAGATTCGTGATCAGCGACCCAAAAAATCCCCGCGTACCAAATTTGGTAAGGATCGGTTGAATTTTAATTTGAATTCGTTTTTGCATTCGAGAAGCACTATATCTGTCTGATTTATTGAGGTTAGAAAGAAAACAGAACTGTATGGCTCAATCCAACCGATGAATATTAGCTTAGCGTGTCCGAATACATATTAATACATCTTTGGATTCATGAAAAAGCTTGAATCAATTTTTTAGGAGTATATTTTTCTTAACTTTTACTAATTTTTACCTATTTTTTGAGGTTAGAAAAAAATTGAGATGTGATGGCGATATTCTGACGTCAGATTCGTGATCAGCGGGCAAAAAATACTACGGATCTGATATATCGCATCAAAAGTATACCCCACTTTTTTTTTTGTGGGGCTGTTATTTATGCTTAATAAAGATACTGAAGAGGAGCCTTATTTTAGAAACTTGTATCAGGATTCCAGAGTATGAATCCTTTTTATGAAGGCTATGGTATACTTATTTTAACCTAACAGGTAAAGCTATTAATGCATTTTTTCTGTGCTTGTAATTTCTAAGAGAAGGTAGAGTATATACGAAATAGCGAGTAGACAGAAATACTAAACGAAGTTCTTAAAAAACTTCGAAATATAAATGCGAAGCTTTTTGAAATATGGATGCTGAGTGACTTGGAAACTTAGGCGGAAACAGTTATTTAAAAGCTCTTCAACGTAAACTAATGGAAAAACTTTGGCTGAGAAAAGAAATTCGTAAACAAAAACTGCTACCTTTTTATCACGAACGTTAAAAGTCTGGAGGATGAAGAAAAAAAATCTGAAATATCTCCAAAGAAAAAAGAATTTTCGTTAAAAGTGTATATATACAAATTAGGATAGGAGTAGAATATTTGTACAGTTAAATAGACAACATGGAGCCTAGATTACGTTACATGCCACCCCCACTATTCGGTGTCAAGCTAGCGTCTCAAGTTCATCAAACCAACATGGCGGATCCAATATAGCGCCAAAAACAGAAAATTACATAATAAATAAATAATTATGAAGATTTCGGAGTGGAATAGCACTTTCTCTTACCGGAGCACTATTGCTAGCTCATTATATAATATAAATTTACAACCTATCGTAATCTAACCAAGCCTAACCTACTCCAAAGAAAGGCAACTTAACCTAACAAAACTTAATGCATCATACCTTACACGTAATAAAATTTTAGGCGTCGAAACTTAAAAGCAGAAGGAGTGTTTAACCTAACTTAGCCTAATGCAGCAGATTCTAATCTAACTTAAGGCCTCAATTAGCTTAAGGCATGTTAATCGAAAAAAAAACATAAAGCTTCATAGCTTAGACGCCGTGTATTGAATTGCTGCTTAATAAAATAGAATATGTACTATGATACCTTAGGTTGTGCTAGGTTAAGCTGCCTCTCTGTTATGTAAGCTAAAATGCCTTAGTTAGTGCTAGGTTTGGGTGCCTTTCTGTTGTGTAAGCTTTGATACCTTAGGTTATGTTAGGTTAAGCTGCCTCAGGTTAGGTTAGGTTAGATTGCCTTGGATAAGGTTAGGTGAAACTGCCCTTCTGTTGTGTAACCTAGGATACCTTAGGATATGTTAGCTTAACTTGCCTTCTTGACGTCTAAGCAATGAAGATTTGATGTTTTTTTGCAATTAACATGCCTTAGGCTTAAGCTGACGTAGGTTATATTAGGTTAAACTGTCTTAAGTTAGGTTAGAATCTTGTTAAGTTTTGACGCCTAAAGTCGTTTACGTCTATTACGTTAATTTTCCTTTCTGTTGTGTAAGGTATGATACATTACGTTTTGTTAGGTTAAGTTGCCTTTCTTTGGAGTAGGTTGGGCTTGGTTAGGTTACGACAGGTTGTTAATTTATATTATATGATGAGCCAGCGATAGTGTTCCGGTAAGAAAAAGTGCTATCTCACTGAGAAATCTCCATAATTGCACATTTTTTGTGTAATTTTCGGTTTTTTGCACCATATTGGATCCGCCATGTTGGTATTACATAAAATTATATTGGTTACTCTAAATATTACATCAATATTACCTTTTGTCTTAGTTTTGAAGTTCAGTTAAATTCATTCCGCTTAGAAATCATCATTTGTTTGTATTTGATCCTGATTTTTTGTTTCTAGCCGTCATCTTGTTTTTGTCAAAAGGGCCACGTTGCATTTGAAAGCTTACGTTTGAATGAAGAAATTTACGCCCTTGAATTTTTTTTTTCCTTAATTCTATTTTTGGGTATGGGGGTGGCCCTGTTGACGCGAAACGTCTTATGTGTGTATATATATATATATATTATATATATATATATATATATATATATATATAGATAGACAGATATATATATATATATATATATATATATATATATATATATATATATATATATATATATATATATATATATATATATATATATATATATATATATATATATATATATATATATATATATATATATATATATATATATATAGATAGACAGATATATATATATATATATATATATATATATATATATATATATATATATATATATATATATATATTTATGTAAAACTATATCGCTGCTAAACGTATCAAGCATCTAATAAACATTCTATACATTTAAAGTATTGTCAAATACATTTGCTTTTTTTTTATTTATTTCAATACAAAATACTACAAATACTGCGAGAGCATTGATTTTCCAAAGATTTTCCCTCGTGGTAATTTTAATTTTCCATTTTCCTCCCTTCCGGGACCCATGATACATACATACAAAGGTAGCAAGTTCTTGTTTACGAATTTCTCCTCTTGACTGAACTTTTTCCATTAGTTCACGTTGGGGCGCTTTTAAATAACTGTTTTCGCTAGAGTTCAAGCTGCTGTGCATTTATATATATTTCCATTTCATTTTGAGATTTGATTATAAATAACTTGTGTTTAAATTAAATTAGATTTGGTAATTCTCATTGTATTTACATATTCTCGGTTCTAATTATTATTGTACCTTAGTAAACCCAATATATTTTAAACAAATAACATTATGTATGATGATCTACTGGTAATGAAGTCCACGGTTTTACGGGGGTAATATTCAACTAGCATACACTATAAAATTATTCCTGAGTATTCCTTTGAATTAATTGATTGTTTCATAATTACAGTGAAGAATTGTCATAATGGAAATCATTTTAAACCGACGACAATATACACACGGAAATGATGATACGGTTCACTTTAGACCTTTGAAGAAAGCTAAGTCAAAGCATTTTACTAGAGTGTCAATCCATCTAACCTATCCAAAACTCGAAATTATTCAACTTACAGAAATTTAGACCAAAGGTATGATGAATTATTTTCCGTGTTCAATACTGTCTCCACTTACCTGGTAAAGTTGTTGCTATAAAGATTCTGGAACGATACATATTTCTTCTTTCAATTGGTAACCTGTCTCTTGTGATTCCAGCAATTTTTTTCCTCAGCTATTCTATCTATTTAACACCTAGTCAGCATAGTATAATATTTTTATTTTTCTTATCTTCTAGTTTATTGCTCATCAACTTACAAACTTGTCTAGTTATTTCATCCATTATTGCATCGAATGGTGGACTTCTAGTGGAGTCTCCTTGGCGAATTCCTCTTCCTAACGGTATTGGGTCTATGTGTAGCCTATTTATTTTATAATAATATATCGTAATTTGTAAATATACTTACAACAATAAAACGTTTATTATTTAGATTTTACTTTGTTAGTGTCAGTGGAACAGAATAAAAGATTAGATTTTTACTTGTTTAGGTTAGTATTATTAACTAGGATTAAATCTGAATAAAACAGAGGTAGCTGTAATAATAACAACCATCAATACAATTTCGGCTACTCATGCAGATAACAACAGATAGCAGGAAGTCGTTCAACTTAACAAAAACCTGGAAGAAATTCTATCTTGGGGTGACAGAAACCAAGTAGAGTTCAAAAACGCAGCTTTGCAAAAGTACGATTTTTCTAAAAAAAGTTAACGATATTGCTAAACTAACAAAAACCTACTATAGTTGTGTCGGGGTCCTCCATTCCTCTATAATCGTCATTCATTTTGCTGGGCGTTAATTTGAGAACAAATATGTCTTGGTATGAACATGTTGCAAGCCTAGCAAAGAGAGCTCCTGAAAAGCTGGGAATATTACTTCAAACTAGAAAGCTTTATACTCCACAACTGTTAATTCTGTGCAAAGCTGAAATTCGACCAAAGATGGAATACTGCTCCCAGGGCTCCGCTCCCAAACATGCATTGCATCTGTTGGACTCTATTCAGAAGAGAGCTATTCGCCTGATTGGAGAGCCGGAACTGGCCAGCAACCCTGATTCGTTGGAACATCGAAGAACGGTTGGCGACTTGAGTCTATTCTACAAGTATTTTCATGGAAAGTGTTCGATGGATGTAGCCCGCTTAATTCCTCCCAGCTTGTTACCCCTCGTACAACCCTTTCCAAACAGTCTTTTTTATGGCGAACCTCATCGCTTTGGAATAATTTGCCCAGAACTGTGTTTCCGAGTACAATTTACAGCGATTCAAGACCAACGTGAATCGTTATTTTCCACACACGTGTCGCTCCTGTAGCGCTTTAGAGATGTCCCTGCAGCACGTGTGCTAGTGTCCATAAAAAGGAACACATTACAAAGTAATAATAAAATAGCAAGCAAGCGTTATAAGGTAACAGTATCTTTAATATTTACATGTTATAAAAATTAAACTCATGTAATAAGAAAATATTAAAGGTGCTTTAAAAGTTCACATTTTATGTTTTTAAGACAGAGAATTATGACCTGACTTTTCATTATTTTTAAGTTCTTTACAGAAGCTTCGGGAAATGTAAAGCAGGCCCTGCCTCCTTAGAGATTTTACATTGGGGTTAATCCCGTATTCCATTCTTTAGATTTCCGGCGCCCCTGACACGAAAGTAAGAATAAGAACGTTATAAAATATACTTAGTAGACAAAAATATTATTTGAAATAAAAATTATATCAAGGATAATATTTGCTTAATTATTGGCACATTTTAAAAGTTAAAATTCGTGCAAAGTTTAACTTGTAAAAATTCTGAAATCCTATAAAGGTCCTCATTAAAAATAAATAACCGGTCAAGTTCAACTTGCGCAATTAGTGTTCCGTACGTAGATTGCTCCTGAAATAAAAATTTTTGTTACGGAGGTATAATATGATCAGTTCTTTGACTTTACAAAACTCATTTAGGGTGTCCAAATGAATTTTCAACAAAGTCTGTTTCCGATCTTTACTGAAAACTGATGACCTTGAAATTTTTGTTTTTTTATATACCAGATAAATTATTAAAGGTAATGCACTCGTGATAATTTTCGTTCAATCTACACCCCGTGGAGAATATTCTAGAATTTTTTCAAAATTTTTGGATTAGTAGTTTTCGAGATAGAGGGGTGGACAGCGATTTTTCGCAATTTTTTTTCAAAATGGTATGTAAGGTCATTATATATATTTTTGAACTCCTGTTTTTACTAGCTTTCGTTTGACAGCCTACTCGATGACCTAGTAATTTTTTTTTTTCACTTTCAATTTCACCCCCAAAAAACCCCTTACGTCAAAATTTAACTTTCAAAACTATACGGCTCTGATGAGGTCATCAAATTCTATATTAGTAACAAATTTCAACTTTCTACGTCAAATAGTTTTGGAGAAAACCGGGTGTGACAGACGGACAGACATACAGACGGACAGACAGACAAACAGACGGACGGACAGACAGACACCGAAAGTGATCTTATAAGTATTTCGTACGGAACACTAAAAAGTTGGTAAACTTTTTCAATTGCATAAAATAAACATCCCGGAAATAAATGTCACATTGACACTCTAATATATTCCTAAACGATTACTAAACATGTATTTACAAAAAAAAGTTTATTTCCTACAATTTCCTACAGACACCGTTTTTAATGTTCCGTACGGAACACTTATAAGATGACTTCGTAGTCTGTATGTCTGCTTGTCCGTCTGTCTGTCTGTCTCACACCCGATTTTCTCCGAAACTATTTGTCATAGAAAGTTGAAATTTGGTAATAATATAGGAACTGATGGCCTCAACAGAGCCGTGTAGTTTTGAAAGATAAATTTTGACTTGAAAAAAAAAGGGTTAGTTTTGGAGTGGGTGAAATCGGAAAGTGAAAAAAAAATATTTTTTTATTAGGTCACCGAGTATATGGTGTCATATATTAAATATATATGTGAAAACGCATATATATATATATATATATATATATATATATATATATATATATATATATATATATATATATATATATATATATATATATATATATATATATATGTAATGTAATACTTGGGCTCACTTTTCCTTTGTATTATTTTTAAAAAATCGCGAAAAATCGCTGTCCCCCACCTTATCTCAAAAAGTACTTACCAAAAAATTTTGAAAAAATTTTAGAATATTCTCCACGGGGTTTAGATTGAATGAAAATTATCACGAGGGTATTACCTTTAATAATTTATTTGGAATAAAAAAAAACAAAAATTTCAAGGTCATCAGTATTCAGTAAAGATTGGAAACAAACTCTGGTGAAAACTCCTTTGGGGTGTGTTTTGTGAAGTCACTGATCATTTTATACCACAGTAACATTTTTTTTATTTTAAAAGCAATCAACGTACGGAACACTAATTGTGCAAATTCAACTTGCACTTGACCGGTTATTAAACATGATTTTGAAATTTAATATATAACATTAAAATTTTTCCCATTTTAGCAGTAGGATGTTTTTGGTCAAAACTGTGATTTGAAACGGAACGCAACACTGTGCCCAATCCGTTAAGATTGTAACATTCATTTTTTCCTAGATTTTAAGACCATGTAATGTTACTGATTTTTCACTTCAAATTGTATTTATTTTTATTTTAAAATATCGAACGGTATATTAAACAGAGATTTCAAGACATCCGGTATAGTGTGTTGTGCGTGTTCCTGACCGAACATATCGCTGAGCCGCGATTGGTGAAAAATTTGTATCCGCTATTTTGGTTCCGGCGTCGCAATGTTACCGGCAGAATTTGCACGGTCTATTTAAGCGTCCGAGAAAACTACCAGCGTGGCTTATTCCATCGAGCCGCAGACCGGGGTTGTTTTCCATCTAGCCGCAACCAGGCAGTACCGTCTAGCCGACAGGCTAACAACCATCATGTGAATAATAAAAGTACCAGTTTCGACAATAAAAGCTGTAGTGAGCTTTCTAAGTGTTAAGAAAAAGTGTGAAATCGGGCGAAGTCCATCACAGCAGGACTGAAAAACAGTAAGTCAACAAAGCTCCCTCCAATAGACTTATTTAAGAGCAGTGCATTAACAGCAATGAATAACAGACAAAAAAGTGAAGTGTAAAACACGATGTCTCGCCTTCGGGGGTTGTAAAAGTTTAAAGTTTAAATGTAACAACTACTATTTAGGCTAGAATTTTTTTGGTATAACTGTAAAGGTTAGAACTTTTTATTTTCATTTTAAAAATATGAATAAATTCTTTTTTTGTTGATTAAAGCTAGTGTCTCACTGAATAGTTATTTTTCTTTTCAGGATCAGTTGTGCTAGACTAATTTCTTTTTAGTAATATCCATAAAACACTTCAGTTTTTTCTCATTTTTCTTAGCTGAAGTTAAATCCTTTCTATTTTAAAATGAGTGGTGCCCAAAAAAAAAAAGTCGTACAACTGAGGTTTCTTTAAAAAATAGAATTAAATTCCAAAAAGACGTAAGACAAATATCTCTTACCCATATCTCTCTACCAAAGAAAACTGAGCTAGTGTTTCTTTAATTTCTTTAGTTCCTTTAAAATCAGGTTTCACTCAATTCATTATCAGAAATTAAAGCGGGGCTGCAAGAAAATTGTGCTCAAGCTTGGGGCGTCCAGTATTTAAAAATGTTACAAAATGACGCAGTCTACATGGGGCGAAAAATAAAGCAAAATTAGCACACCTTACAAAATTGCGCTCAAGCGTGGGACAAACAACTTCTCACAGGGTACGGAAAAAGATGCCTCAAACTGAGGACAGTTTAGCATGTCATAAAAAGACGTCTCATAAAAATGGCGCCCAACGTGGGGCTTTTGGAATTTTATTTTTTAAAAAAGGGTTCAGTGTACTAGCTTTCGAACAAAATAAAAGCTCTAACTTTGCAGATATTTTTATTTCATAATACTTATTAAACGAAACTACACTATAGCAGTAAGACAAAAGCAGGAAGTTTGTAGAATTTTTTTATTTCAATTTATCTGATATAGATATTTGAATTTAGTTGTTGACTCTAAGATAAGAGATTCCTACTTTTTTCTTAAAAGCTACCTTTATAGTTCAGATTTAGCAGATGTGCTGGTTTACTTTAATTTTTACAGTGTTAAAATTATTTTGCGGTGAACCGAGTACAAAAAACAGTACGTTTTTTTTTTTCACCGATATTTTGCATGAATATTAAAAATACTTTGCTGATAGACGAAACGATATTTGGAGATTTTTTATAGGAAATTCTTAAGATATTAGTAAAAGAATTTTTAATAGAAGGCAATACTTAGAAATTTTTTTTGAAATTGTCGAAGTTTTTTTTAAGTGTTTGATAAAGAAGTTTACATATTTTAAGTGCCTTTACGTATTTTTTATTTAGACTATTGGGAGCACAGGAGAAATATTTTTACGATTTTTTTAAAACAGTTCTTTTAAATTTAATTCATTTATCATGGAAGCTTTAAATTTTAAAGTCAATCACTACTGGAGTATGAATTAGACTATGAAATGAAAATCCGTCGTATTTTCTCAGAACGTCCGGTCGCGGATAAAAGAAAGATTCCAACGAGGATCTTAAGTAAAGAAATATTCCAATAGATCAGATTGGACTAAATAGTTACAAAAAGTTTCTGATTTTTTTTTGTCTAATAAAAATTCTCCTTCTCAAATTAAAACTCCTGCTTCTCCAAATGGTCACATGTCTCCTTTATTCGTGCATAAATATTTAGATATCAGACCGCATATCAAGATAAATCTATTAGGTGTCCATTTTTCGGCTTTATTTGACTCTGGTGCAAATGCCTCCGTTGTAGGTCAGAATGGTATTAAAATTTTAAGTCGTTTAAGTATAAAAAAATATGCCATGTCAAAAATAGAAGTGTTACCACTGCAGATGGCAGCCGTCTAAAAGTTTTAGGTACGGTTGAGTAGCCGCTAGTCTGCAATGGTCATTGTTTTAGTAATCTCTGTTCTAGTAGTACCTTCTCTATCACATACTTTGGTTTTAGGATGTGATTTTGCACAAAAATTCGGAATTTTTGTAAATTTTAAAGATAATTCGTGGTATCCACAGTCCCTAGAAGTCAATTCTCATACAAGTTTTAAAGTCTGTTATTCAGAAAGTTCTTTAGGAAACCTTTTCTCGCGTCTATGTACCCTAGATGATCTCTCGCGGACGGAACGCTTAAAAGCAGAAAACGAAATAAGCTCTTTCAAAGAAATAAGTAGTAAAGATAGGTTAGGCCGAACGAATAAAATCAAGATGTCTATAGATACGGCTGATGCCAGTCCTGTAAAGACAAGGCCCTTCGCCATGTCTCCTTATATGTCAAAAGTATTAAATAAGGAGTTAGACGAAATGTTGAAACTCGGAGTGATATCGTCTATGCTTTGACGGTAGAAAGCTCAACGAGGTCAGCAAATTTGATAACTATCCCTTACCGAACATCGACAGAATTTTGACATCACTCAGGAATGCTAAGTATGTATCTTCGATAGACCTTAGAAAGGCTTTCTGGCAAATTCCTTTAGACAAATCCTCTAAGGAAAAGACCGCTTTTGCAGTAGTAGGCCGAGGTCTATTTCAGTTCGTCACTATGCCGTTTGGTCTAAAGAACGCTGCTCAAAACTCAGCAACGTTTAGTGGACGCTATATTTGGTCCGAAATATGAGCCACATATGTTTACCTATCTCGGTGATATTTTAGCAACATCGGAAGACTTCGAATCGCATATTCGCTTACTTAAAGAAGTAAAAGATAAATTGAAAGAGGCCGGACTGACGATAAAATTTGAGCAAATGTGATTTTTTCAAAACTTCTCTAAAGTTTTTAGGCTATATTGTAGGCTCAAATTCCTTGCGTACCGATCCGGATAAAGTAGCAAGCATGGTTAATTATGCGAGACCTACTAATACTACGGAAGTTAAGCGCTTCGTAGGAATGTGTTCGTGGTATAGACGTTTTTTGAGAATTTTTCTACCCCGTTGTCGCCTACTAATGATCTTTTGAAAGGACAAAAAAAGGACAATCGATAGATTGGACAAAGGCAGCCGAAGAATCTTTTTATAAAGATTAAAGAACTATTGGTTTCAGCTCCCATTTTATCCCAACCAGACTTTTCCCAACAGTTTTATATTTCTAGTGATGCTTCTAATACCGGTTTAGGGGGCATCCTAACACAGAAAATCAATGGTGAGGAAAGAGTGATAGCGTATGCCAGTAGAACTTTATCAAAGGCTGAACGTAACTATTCGGTTGTTGAAAAAGAATGTTTAGCCGTACTCTTTAAAATCGAAAAGTTTCGACCTTACAAAGAAGGTGTTCCTTTCACGGTCATAACAGATCATTATAGTTTATTGTGGCTTAATTCTATTAAAAAACCCTAGTGGCAAACTAGCGCGTTGGGCGATTAGGCTGAGACAACATGCGTTTAAAAATGCGTTTTGATATCTTAAAGTTTGTGAGGACCTGTGAAATATGTGGCGCGCAGAAATCTCCAAATGCACTACCTATGGACTGATGGGAAAAGAGAAAACAGTTAATTACCCTTTTCAAGTCATAGCAGCTGATCTAGTAGGCCCATTTCCACGTTCAAAACAAGGAAATAAATGACTTTTCGTAATTTCTTGCTGGTTAACAAAGTATACCGTGTTATTTCCTTTGAGAAGCTCTAAAGCCGAATGCTTTTTGAAAATTTTAGAAAACGATATTTTTCTAATCCACGGAGTTTCATCGCTTTCGATATGCGATAACGGTACTCAGTTTACTTCTGAGTGTTTTAAGAGCTTAAGTGAAACTTATGGTTTTAACATACGTTTCAATCCCGTGTGCCCTGTACAATATAATTTCGTTCAAAGTAATATTCGTTGATTCACGTTGATTCACGATTCGGGATAAAGGAATTTCAAAGATTCAAAAACACGAAGTAACCGGGTTTACACCGTCTTTCTTAGTTTACGGCAGACAGATACCTCTATCTGGATCGTATTATAAAATTTTGGATTTGGATGTCAGTTTTGACAGCGAAATAGTTCCTTGTAACAGGAATGCGTACGCCGAAAATTTAAAGGGTTTAAAAGATATTTTCACCGACGTGCGTAGTAGGATACATAAGGCTTATGAACGGAACGTCTTACAACCTTAGAAAAAGGGATTTTGCCTTTAATATAGGTGATCACGTTTGGCGAAAAAATAAAATTCTTTCCAGTGCAGCAGATAAATTCACATCTAAGTTGGTACCTAAGTATGTGCATTGCGTGATTAGAGAAAAGATTTCAGATTCAGTTTATGGTTTAGTTAATTTAGATGGGACTAAAATAGGACGATGGCATATTAAAGACTTAAAACCATTCAACGGACCTAGCCCTAGTGAAAGTTTGTCAGAAGAAGAATAATTTATATTTACATTATCTTAATTGCTTAAATTTTTTTGATGTTGCTCTGTAGAGGTGACGACCTCGTTTTTTTGCCTGTTATAAAAGTTGAGCTGAGGATAGCTTACTTTTATAGTTTTGTGCTAAGGTTTTGGGTATTGGCCATATCCCAAACTTAGGTTGATTGTGGTTGATGTTTAGCATCGACTCAGTTTTGCGAGCTTGCGAAAGAGTCACACTCAGGATATATCATAAGACTGGTATGTCGGTGGTCGCGGGATTTGATTTGCTTATGACCCCAAATAATATCCAGTTCTTGACACTTGGAAGCGAAATTTTGATTAGAGGCAATCCAAGGTGATCTTGAGTTAGGACAAGCGCAAGAAGTAGCTCGTGTAGTATGATGTTGAGTCAAAAATTTTTTTATGAGCAATTTCAAAGTTTGTTACCCGAGTGGGTGTATTTTTATTACCTTAATGGTATATGTTGGGTGCAATTAAGAGTAAATTGATTTTGGTTTATCCTGTAAGTCTGAGACTTGGATTAT
This sequence comes from Pachyrhynchus sulphureomaculatus, assembly GCA_019049505.1. NCBI lineage: Eukaryota > Metazoa > Arthropoda > Insecta > Coleoptera > Curculionidae > Pachyrhynchus > Pachyrhynchus sulphureomaculatus. The sequence goes on along the minus strand of CM032446.1, from coordinate 149,249,062 downwards.
TTTGATTTAGATCTTCTTCTGAATTGACAAACTGAGGGTACTTTCTATTCTTTTCAGAGCCGTTTAAACGTTACCTTTGAGTCACTAATTTTTTTAAAATTTTTTTGCATGGACTCATAGGCGTATGTTGAGTTTTTTTTTACGGTATACTATCAGATTGATAGGAAATTGAAGTCCTGCAGGAGAACTAAAAGGCTGATCATTTACAAGAGATGAGAGCAGAGTAAGACAGTCGTTTCACAAAGAAATGATCAAAATCTGATACCGAGATGAGAACCTTGTCAAGAGAGGCTAAGCGCAGTGAAGGAAGATTCCTAACCGAATTTTTAGATTTCCAAGAGGTAATCTAGAAGTTTGGGCTGACAGAAAACGGTTATGCCTGATACCTGTAGCAGTTTCTTCTAGAGGCTATTGTTTAGGGAGACGATTAACACCATGATCGAATATTTTAGCTGTCAACGATGTTTTCTTCTTGTTTCTGATTAAGCTGGGAAAGCTCTTGTCGTCTTCAAAAGTTTTGTTGCGTTGCTACCGGAAAATTGAGCAAATTTTTGTTTCATGTAGCCTTTTTAAGCTCATTTTCGTTTTTTAAAATTTCGTTAGAAGCTTGGTTAAGTCAACCTTGTAAACCTTTTAGGTTGTATCCCATGAGTTATCTGTTTTTACAGGCTGTGATGCACCGGGTGCTAACAGATGCCGTTACGACGTTTGGCAGGGAGTTAGTCTTCCTGAGGAACAGACTGATTGGAAGGGTAGTCTATGGGGGGTGAACGTTTGACCTTTGGGACCTTTAAAGGTTTTGTTACCCAATGGTTATTTCTATTTGAACCAAAGGAGAGCCTAACTACTGTAGTCGACCTCAGCTCCAATTAGCCTATTAGTGGTGACAGGCTGTTGGCAGTAGTGTATTTCGGAACACCCTATTGATTAATTTTTTTGACTTATGGTGGTGTGGTAGACACCGTTTTAGTTTAGTGGATGCTATAATCTACTCCCTTTTGTTGGTGGACTCCAGGGTCACCAATTCTGTATTTTTTTTTTTGTCTCCACCATTCAGTATATCGTGGTGAAGTGTTTGTCTCCTGTTATGTGGGATGGATTGAATGTTTTTCGTTGTTGTTCCAGGGCGAGACCAGTACACGAGGGTTCTTCATGCAACTTGAAGAGGCGCAATGCTGGTTAAGTTTTATATCTCTGTATAGCCACCCTGAAGAATGACGGAGGGCGTTTTTTTTCGGCTCATGTTTCTAGGCAGGTTTGTCACTTTGGTGCGATGTGCCGAAGATTTGATTAGCTTTTGCTAAGAGCTTTCACCAAGCTCAGTATGGAGTTATCATAACCAAGAGTTAGGGATTTGAACTCCTGTATATATTTCTGTATATATTACTGTACATATTTCTGTATATATTTCGGTGTATGTTGGTTGCCTGAGGGCATGTGCTCAAAATGCGAGATTTTGAGTCGTTTTGCTTATGGACTCCTATATAGGATTTATGACTTTAGGGAGGTCCTATTTCGAGACTTGCTGTCTCATATAGTTATGTTGGGAATGTTTCCTTGAATGTTAGTTGTGCGCAGACTAATCATTCTGTTCTTAGTGAACATTGCTTTGTGAAGCAGGATCATTCAGTTTAGTGAATTTTAGCTTTTATAGCTTTCACTGTGTTTAGAGTGAATTTTAGCTTTTATAGCTATTCACTGCGCTTATAGTGATATTGTTAGCTTTTATAGCTGCTCACTATGTTAATGGCGAGATTGTTCTTTTAGAACGCAGACTTTGTGTAGTCGAGGACTATTTACAGAGTGTTTTCTTGGCGAGGAGCCGAGTTTTTTCTGGCGATATACCAGAGTGTTTTCTTGGCGAGGAGCCGAGGTTTTTTTTGGCGATATACCAGAGTGTTTTGTTGGCGATGAGCTGACGTGTTTTTCTGGCGATCAACCAGAGCGTTTTCCCTAGCGATTTTAGCATGTCTAGATGTCTTAGGACGTCGACATTGCGCGATAGAGTGCGATTATTTTCCGAGTGCGACTAGTAGTGATACTAGATTTAGAGAATGTTCTCTTAGTGATGAGCTAGAGCATGGATGGCGATATTTCCCGAGTGTTTGTCTGGATATTTATCCAGATATTTTTTTTTGGCCCTGTGCTAAATGGTCTGACAAGACTTTTTTCTTTTTAGTGTAAGTGTTTGCACTAGAATCATTTTTTTATTTTTTTTCTTTATTTAAGAATTTTTATAAATTTCTTTTGCTGAAATAAAAAAATTTTCAGACAATCCTTAAAAGATTTTAAGGGGGGTGTTCATATTTTATTTCAGTTCACTTTTTTTGATTTAGACAAGAGTCTAGACAGTTATTTTTTTGTTCTGGTAACAATAACAGAGCTGATTCTTTTATATAAGAAGACCGCGATTGTTACTTTGAACAGGTATTTCTTATGTTCATGCAAGGATTTTTATTTGCTTTTTGATGTACTTAACCTTAGTGTCTAATTAAGTTAAGTCTAGTTATAAGATTCTTGTGATCATGCAAAGATTTTCATTTGGTTTTCATTGTACTTAATATTAGTGCTTAATTGAATTAAGTCTAGTAGTAAGGTCCGAAGTCTGTACTTTTGTTTTAAGTTCTGACCTTAGTATTAAGTGATAGTGTACCACTTTGTACCTTTTCATAAGTAGCCTAAGTTTAATAGACTAGTGTAGTCTATTTCTTTTTGGAAGGGGGTAAATGTAACATTCATTTTTTCCTAGATTTTAAGACCATGTAATGTTACTGATTTTTCACTTCAAATTGTATTTATTTTTATTTTAAAATATCGAACGGTATATTAAACAGAGATTTCAAGACATCCGGTATAGTGTGTTGTGCGTGTTCCTGACCGAACATATCGCTGAGCCGCGATTGGTGAAAAATTTGTATCCGCTATTTTGGTTCCGGCGTCGCAATGTTACCGGCAGAATTTGCACGGTCTATTTAAGCGTCCGAGAAACTACCAGCGTGGCTTATTTCCATCGAGCCGCAGACCGGGGTTGTTTTCCATCTAGCCGCAACCAGGCAGTACCGTCTAGCCGACAGGCTAACAACCATCATGTGAATAATAAAAGTACCAGTTTCGACAATAAAAGCTGTAGTGAGCTTTCTAAGTGTTAAGAAAAAGTGTGAAATCGGGCGAAGTCCATCACAGCAGGACTGAAAAACAGTAAGTCAACAAAGCTCCCTCCAATAGACTTATTTAAGAGCAGTGCATTAACAGCAATGAATAACAGACAAAAAAGTGAAGTGTAAAACACGATGTCTCGCCTTCGGGGGTTGTAAAAGTTTAAAGTTTAAATGTAACAACTACTATTTAGGCTAGAATTTTTTGGTATAACTGTAAAGGTTAGAACTTTTTATTTTCATTTTAAAAATATGAATAAATTTTTTTTTTGTTGATTAAAGCTAGTGTCTCACTGAATAGTTATTTTTCTTTTCAGGATCAGTTGTGCTAGACTAATTTCTTTTTAGTAATATCCATAAAACACTTCAGTTTTTTCTCATTTTTCTTAGCTGAAGTTAAATCCTTTCTATTTTAAAATGAGTGGTGCCCAAAAAAAAAAGTCGTACAACTGAGGTTTCTTTAAAAATAGAATTAAATTCCAAAAAGACGTAAGACAAATATCTCTTACCCATATCTCTCTACCAAAGAAAACTGAGCTAGTGTTTCTTTAATTTCTTTAGTTCCTTTTAAAATCAGGTTTCACTCAATTCATTATCAGAAATTAAAGCGGGGCTGCAAGAAAATTGTGCTCAAGCTTGGGGCGTCCAGTATTTAAAAATGTTACAAAATGACGCAGTCTACATGGGGCGAAAAAATAAAGCAAAATTAGCACACCTTACAAAATTGCGCTCAAGCGTGGGACAAACAACTTCTCACAGGGTACGGAAAAAGATGCCTCAAACTGAGGACAGTTTAGCATGTCATAAAAAGACGTCTCAAGATGCTGCAGAGATTTTGGAAAATGCCATATGACCATAATCCAATTATGGGTCAATACATGTAGACAGTTGAAGTGTTTTAGTAAAGTAACTGCAAGGAATATTTCAGGTTTTCAAGAATGAAAATATTAATTATACTATACTTAATTACCTACAAAAGTAAAAATATATATCTACATTGAAACAAAAGTGACATCGACTTATAAACCAAAAGATAAAATTAAGTTTACCTCCTGCTTTAAATAAAATTTACATGCTAACATGCAGTTCTAAAATAAACACTGAATCTAACTTTTTCAGACGAAAAGAATAATTTAATCCATGCAATAAAACTTGATATCTTTGACCTGGTGAGATATATAAATTAAATGAAAAAATAATTTTCATATTTTTAATATATGTTATATATATATATATATATATATATATATAATATATATATATATATATATATATATATATGTATATATATATATATATATATATATATATATATATATATATATATATATATATGTATATATATATTATATATATATATATATATATAGAAATGGGTTTTTTTCCACCATTAAACAACTATATGGAACTGCCATAGTTAGTTTACTGAAAACCAAGGCCAAAATTTACACCAAACAAGCATCGTTGCGTAACAGGCGTGTTTTCCTGCTAAAATGTAGACAGCATGGTCTAATTCCTAATCATATTAGCAATGGTTTCTCAAGCATGGACCATCTCCTACATAACACTAAAGTACATACAATCCGGAAAATTCAAAACATCAATATCAGGTTAGGGAAAAATATTCTTAATTTAGAAATTGAGGCAACTTATTGCGAACTTAAGTCATTAAAAGATAAATTTACAGATTATAAGTCAAGTCTCATTCACCATTCCGTCACATATTTTTGAAGAATTTGATAGAAGACAAGTTAGTTATAATAAGATTTTTAATAGTATTAATTCCAAAAATCTCAAAAAACTAAACAACTTAAAAAACTTTAATAACAAAATTAAGACCAAAACATCTTCAAAATGGTTCAAAAATCTTTCAGATATAGAGATACCCACAGAAATTTCAGTTTCTATCGTTGGGTCCAAAATTTTATGCCCCCCTACCAAGGAACTAAATTTCTTACACATTTTGTCGGATTTAGAAAGAATAATCGTGAAATTCGAAGACTCGCAAAAAGATTGCCTTAGAGCTCAGTTCACTAATGTGTTAACTAATTTTATACATAAATATCATAACCACAATCCATTTGTTAATGAGACCTTTATAAAATGTAAGCTTTTCTTAAAAGACCACCCAGAATTATATATTGTCCGTAGTGATAAAGGCAACGTTACAGTAGCAATGCGTAAGGATGATTACCTCCAAAAAAGTCAAGAACTTTTGAATGATACTCAATATTATTTAAAACTCAATTAAAACCCTCCTTACACATTGCAGCTTAAAGCCAACAATATAGTTAAGAATTTAAAGAGCAAGGGTTTTATTGATGAGGTCGAAGCCAGTCAAATGACCACCTACAACACGATATCTCCTAGGTTTTATACCTTACCAAAAATTCATAAGCCCAGCGTTTCAATGAGACCCATTGTGTCTTCGATTAATGCCCCTAATGGTACACTATCAGCGTTCATTACCAAAATCCATACTGACAATGATTTTAATGTAAAGGATTCTTTCTCATTTAGCACTTTTATTAATAATCTTCAACTACCGAATAATTATGTGATTGTAAGTTTTGATGCAGTCTCATTATTCACCAATCTACCCCTACAAGTAATTTTAACCACAATAAATGACAAATGGGACACAATCTCCCAATACTGCAACTTGGATCTGGACTTATTCATATCTGTAGTACAGTTTATTTTTGACTCCAACATATTAGTTTTCATTGATCAATACTATAAACAAATTTTTGGTACCCCTATGAGATCTAAAATTTTCACCTATTCTTGTCAATTTTGTTCTTGATGACTTGGTTAGTGATTGTCTGGAACTTACGCCTTTTCATATATCTTTTATTAAACGGTATGTTGATGACCTCATCCTGGCCGTACCAAAAGGTAGAATTGATGTAGCACTGGATATTTTTAACCCCTACAACGAGCATATTCAATTCATCCAAGAAGAATAATAAAACGGTGGCATTCCTTTCTTGGATATGTTGGTAATCCGTACAGATGACAACGTTCTAAGAACTAAATGGTACAGAAAACCATACTGCTCAAACAGATTTCTAAGTTTTTCCTCATACCACCCAATGAGATCCAAAATAAACCTCATACTAGGTATCAAAACTATAGCAGTCAAATTAACCCAACCAGATTACAGAGATGAGTTACTCAGAAAATTTAAGGGCTTTTTACTTGACAATTCCTACCCAGTTCATTTAATTAATAAATTCCTTTTTATTACATTTTATAACATCCAAAAAAAATATAATAACATATCAGTCACAACCTCAAACACTTACTTCACAACTCTCAATATAAAGTAACAACCAAGAAATCTATCTAAATCAGTCCTCTACTCAATTAAATAATCAAACATTGACAATTTTACTGATAGACTTATTGACATTTTCAAACCGTTTGATTTTAAAATTGCTAAAACGCAAATTAAAACTATTTCTAACTTGTACACTAAAACCAAGACTCACACATGTCATTAACAATGACCATCGAATGAGCTGGGATGAGACTGAGGTCCTGGATCACTCTGATTCTTACTACAAACGAATTTTCTTAGAAATGATCCATATTAATCGGGAACCTTACGCTATGGATAAAAAGAGTGAAACCCAGGGAATGAGTTCCATATACAGTTATATCCTTAAATTAGAATTAGAAAAATACCAATCACTAACAGGTCGTCCTGCACCAGACGAATAGCATATAGACAAAATGTTTTTTCCTTCCAATTATTCTATTATTTTATTTTTCGAAAACTGTAACGCATTGTTTCTTTCTGTTACCCCCCGTATACAGGTTGACACATGCGCTACTGAAATAAAAAAAAAATCTAAATTCTCAACAACTATTTCTATCTTTATTTATCACACTACTTACCATTTAAATACTTTTTCAACTGCAAGCATATCTCAGATCGAAACGAATCAATATCTTTGATCTTTCTCTACCACATAAAAGTTATATCGATCTATCACACTCCATCTTTGCCACCAAAA
>CM032446.1:149236174-149241785 GCA_019049505.1 Pachyrhynchus sulphureomaculatus | reverse complement strand
CTTTTTTATTTTTTGCGACATAATCTCCTTTTAGGCTTATACACTTCGTCCAACGATGTTCTAGTTTGTTGATCCCTTCCGAATAATAGGATTTGTCCAAGTCTGCAAAATATCCATTAGTGTCTGCAATCACCTCCTCGTTTGAATAAAATCTTTGTCCCGCCAGCCATTTCTTCAAATTGGGGAACAAATAGTAGTCCGAGGGAGCCAAGTCTGGAGAATAGGGGGGATGTGAAACGAGTTGGAATCCTATTTCCATTAATTTTGCGACCACAATGCTGAGGTGTGTGCTGGTGCGTTGTCGTGATGGAAAAGGGACTTTCTTGTGGGGCCAATCGCGGGCCTTATTCTTGCAGCTCGGTTTTCAAACGGTCCAATAAACGATGAATAATATTCACCTGTAATATTTTTACCCTTTTCCAGATAGTCGATGAGGATTATCCCTTGCGAATCCCCAAAACACAGTCGCCATAACCTTTCCGGCCGAAGGGAACGGTCTTCGCCTTTTTTGGTGCAGATTCCCCCTTGGTAACCCATTGTTTTAGATTGTTGTTTGGTCTCAGGATAGTATAGTTAATATATCCATGTTTCATCCTCCGGATTCTTCTGGAACAGCTGCAAACCATCCTTGCAACACTTCACACGATTCCGTTTTTGGTTAAGCGTGAGCAATCGCGGCACCCATCTTGCGGATAGCTTTCTCATGTCCAAATGTTTATGCAAAATATTATGTACACGTTCAGTCGAGATGCCCACAGCACTAGCAATATCACGCACCTTAACTCTTCTGTCATCCATCACCATATCATGGATTTGATCATTGATTTCTGGGAGTCGTAAGTCGTAACCTCCACAGGCCGTCCAGAACGTTCAGCGTCACTTGTGCCCATATGGCCAGTCCGAAAATTTTGAAACCACTTATAAACTGTTCTAATCGAAGGTGCAGAGTCACCATAATGTTTATCAGGCTTCTCTTTAGTCTCCTGAGGCGTTTTGCCTTTCATTAAAGTAATGTTTAATCACCACACGAAATTCTTTTTCGTCCATTTCTTGAAAATCACTCGACTTCCTTGATTCACACGAATGCCAAACACAAAGAAATAGACTAATATGGCTGACTGAAACTTGGTGTGCGTTCATTCAAGAGATGCTACTAAACTAAACATGACCTCGATACGCGCGGTGGTGCCATCTCTCGGACTTTGCACGGACTTTGCATGTAATGTACGACGGTGTATGGCGCTTCTAAGAGTGCTATTGGACAGTATTTATAACCATATTCGAAACTAGGCCTTACGGAGTCCTTTGAAATTACCCCTGGATATTTAAATGTCAGAAAACACTGATTGTTTGCTTTTTTAGAGTTGAACTCATAACTAGTTTTCGATTAATGTTTTCCTGATTTAATTATAATTAAGCAGCTGTTTAAGGTGTCTTAAATTTTAATAGCTCTGTAGTAAGGCGGTTCAAGCCAAATAGGCACCGCATTTGGAATGAAAGCTAAGAATCGGTTGATCATACAGAATTAGGTGTTTTACTTCTTTTTTGCCTACTATATGACCTCTCAACATACAATAGATGCTGAAACCGTTATAGCTGCCTACCTCACCAATTTAAGCCTGTCTATTCGTATTATTTCCCAATAGATAGATACGCCGTCAATTTTTTTTAAGCTGAAAAAAACTGAAAAGCATTTCGTTGACATCATTATAAAAAATAACTCCCTCAAACACATGACTGTATGTAAGGTCTACAAAATATTTAGAACCACCCTATTACAATTTTAGAATCTTTCAAATCTTATAATTAATACGTCCCTTCTGCCGTTCGCCTTACGATATAAAAAAACTGTTATGTGAGAGTGTTCATTGTCTGAAATAATTCAGTTAGTGGTATATAAATTAATCTTAAAAAGCGGGAAACCATTACAATAAAGCATTGAAGCAAGAAATAAATATTTCTTTTATTCTGAATCCATCTTTTAAATTTGTATTCATCAGTTTTAACTCAAAAACTTCGCACGCAAGAAAAAAAAAACCATCCCATGTTAAGTTTTTTTCTGAGAAACAGTGACCCTTCCTTTTAACATTCGCTTCATCGGAGCCCTTCTATCCGACTGACTTGCCTTTTCTCTGTTACTGATACATTCTTTTGAATTATTTATTTTATCTTTTGCAACCAGATCGTTCGAGTTAAAGATGTAACTTTATTCTGAATATATTTTGAGGCGGTGAAGTAGAACCTTTTTTTCTAAACTTTTTGCAGATTTTATTTGAGTTTTGAAAAAAACGGAAAAAACTCTCTCTTGTTATGTTCTCTATAGAAAATTATTTTTTGTGAAAATAAAACAAAATTAATATCTTTACCTTCATAAAATCAGTCAAAACGATGACAAGTACTATAGTTCTAAAATAAGTACTAAATATAAACTTTTTCACACTAAGAAAAACCGAAAACATTAAGCAAAGCACGTTATTCATAAAATCGTTTTACTCCAAATCCATGATCCAGGAACTTCAATGAGTGCGGTAGAACAAGCAGAAAAAACACTGTACAGATTTGTAAGCCGGACTTTTCCAAAAGAACTTACTACGGAACGTTTAATAATTTACGAGACAAGCAACAATCGCGAGAAAACTACTACATATTTTCATATGAAAACTTGAAAACCTCGATGACGGATTCCATAAACTGTCTAAAAAAAAAATAGTAAACTAACCTAATTTGTTCATTTTAAAATGTCAGCTCCGTTTTAGACGTGTACGCTGGAAGAGCAACGTTCAGTGATAAGATTCTTGTTGTCCGATGGTGTAAAACGGCTGAAATTTACTCGAGAATGTTGAAACAGTATGGTGGAAAGTGTTCAAGCCGCAGCGCAGAAACGTGTATAAATGGATTTGACCAGTTTAACTCAGGCAGACCAAGTGTCATCTATCTTTCCATTAATGACCTTATCGGGGATGACAGACATATAAAAACTGCGATAATCGCTGAAATATATAGTGTCAGTACTGAAACCGTGCATGATAAGCTGTACTATAGCAAAACTTGTTCGAGATGGGCTCCAAGACAGCTGACTCAGGACCATAAAAAACAACTGAATTCACATTTATTCTGAACTCCACCGACGGCAGGAAGGAATGACTTTCTCAGTCGTATAACAATCTGTGATAAAAGGAGGATTCATCATTTTGAATCTGAATCTAAATGCAAAGTCTTGAGTAGAAACATCTAATTCTCCGTAGAGAAAAAATTTAAAACTCATGCATTAGTCGGAAAAAGTGAGGTTAACGGTGTTGTGGGACTCTCAAGACCCAATTTATTGTGATTATTTAGAAGATCAACTTACTGTGAACAGTGAGAACCTCAAACATGCTTCAGCAGAAAGTAATACCATAAGAAGAAAAAACGCCAGTGTTTTTTCTCAAAAGGTGTGATTCTGCTGCATGATCACGAAAAGTTGGGTTGGGAGTTGTTGCCGCACCCCACCGTATAGTCTCGACTTCCCATCGTACGATTTTTATCTCTTTGGCCCCCCCCAAATAGTTTTTATGCGGCACCAAGTTCGAATACAACGAGGTGGTCTAAAAAAGCTGTACATGACTGACTCAGATAGCAAGGTAAAAACAATTCTGCACTATAGGAATTCGGAAGCTCGCAGAAGGATGGGAAAAAATGCCTAAATGTTGAAGCAGTCTACGTGAGGTAGTGTAGATCTCACTGTCATCATCGTTTCTTGTTCACAGCCATCTGTCCTCTTCATTGTTGAACGTTTCTCATACCTTACTAGGTTTCGATGCGACACACGCTAAAAAAAACGACTGACTGTACGTGATCTTATACAGTAATACCCCGCTTTACGCGAGGGATACGTTCCGAAAAAAATCGCGTTAACTGAAATTCGCGTATATCGAGGTTTATGATTAAACATAGTCAAAATTTAATACAAAAAAATACAAATCATTTTAATCAATCACTTTAATTCTAAGAACACTTTATGCAATACATACTCTTATTTTTTACGGAAAAATACATCTATTGTCTTTTGGGTAACGTTTTGTTTACGTTCTTGTAAAATACGTTCATAACACCCAACACTGTTTTTAATTGTTTGACACACGGTCAAGACACGGTCATCATTATTGTCTATACTCTGCAATATGTCCAAACCTGAATAAATTTTTGAAAGTGCATTTTGTATTTCCCCTGAAGATAAAAACTTTCTCTTCTACTTGTTCTTCCTCATCGTAGATAGGATTATTCTGTAACTCGATCAGATCTTCATTGCTAATAGGATCGTCGTGCGTTGCTACAAGTTCTACGAGATCTTCTACCGTGACATCTTCAAGTTCAGACCCCTCAATCATTGCAGCAATGTCTTCAAGCACTTGTCTCTGCATCTGGACAATTCTTCTAGGTGCTTCCACTACATCTGGCCAAAGATTACGCCACACCCCCATTCATACAACTCATTTTAACTTCCTTCCAAGCCTCTTCTATGTTGTGAATAGACTTCATAATGTTGTATGACTTCCACCACTCTCGCATAGACTGTCTTCCTTCCCCGTCAGTTTCATGAATTAGTTGGCTAAAAGTGCGGCGATGGTAAAAAGCTTTGAAGTTTGCTATTGCTCCCTGGTCCATAGGTTGTAATATTGACGTAGTGTTTGGTGGAAGGAACTTTACGTACACTTTTAAGTCTCTGGGCGTATCAAGTGAGGTTGGATGTCCTGGGGCATTGTCTAAGAGTAATATAACTTTAGGTTCAAGCCCATTTCTGTCACAGTATGATTTGACTGATGGGCAAAAACTATTAGAATACCATTCTTGAAAAATTTCCCGTGTAATACCCACGCCTTTCTGTTTGATCGCCACACAACAACTGGTAGACTTGTCTTGTCTGTGCCTCGCATTGCACGGGGTGTTTCTGAATGGTACACTAGTAAAGGTTTCAGTTTGAAATCACCAGTGGCATTACCACCCAGCAGAAGTGTTAGTCGATCTTTCGCAGCTTTGAAACCACTGGCTTGACGTTCTTCCTTAGAAATGAATGTTCGAGATGGCATTTTTTTCCAGTAAAGTGCGGTCTCATCAAACATTGAAGATGAGACAAGCAGGAATTTTCTCTCGTCTAACGAAGTCTTGAAACTTGTCTGGAAACTCAGCTGCAGCTTGAATGTCCGCGCTGGCCGCCTCGCCTGTTATGTGGATATTGTGAAGATTAGAACGCTGCTTGAACCGATGGAACCAGCCTCTGCTGGCAGCAAAAGTCGGAGTGGCACTCCCTTCTCCTTCTTTTGTTTTTTCAGCATCTCATACAAAGATTTTGCTTTTGTGCATATGAGATCTTGACTTAGTGGTGTGTTCTTCTTATTCAAATCTTCGATCCAGACTGACAGTAATTTCTCCATTCTTTCTAAGATAGATGATCTCGAACGAGAAAGTTTTGTTGCACTTATAGGTGTTGAACCTTCGCTGGAGATTTTAATTTTTTCCCGATTTTTATAAATCGTTCTCACAGTCGATTCTGAGAGTCCAAAATCTCTCCCAACAATTGTTGCTTTGCCTCCATTTTCCATTCTTCTTAACACTTTCATCTTCAATTCCAAAG
>CM032446.1:149226174-149231174 GCA_019049505.1 Pachyrhynchus sulphureomaculatus | reverse complement strand
GTTAACAGAAAGCCGGTAGTTGATGAATTTTATTAAAATATGGGACGGCGAGCGCCCTTTAGTATTATTTAACATTATTTTACTGGGTGAAACAAACCTACTGGACATCGTCAGAAATGATTGTCTTTCTGTAGCTTTAGATACATATTGTGTGGTTATACTCACGCATACACACACACACACACTCGTCCTTCCTAAATTCGTCGCTTGTACCCGCAATGAAGACACATTGATCTGTTTAATTACGATCGGAGTTTTAGCCTGAAAATTTAAACAAATTTCGTAAATATGCACTAACCGAAAAGAGGCAAATAGTTTAAAAATTGTCATTTTGGTATCTTTACGTTGCACGTTGAAGTTTTTGTTTTATTTTAGATATAATTTAAACTTATTCAATGTTGATGAAAAATAATTATAACCAGTATTACGAATAAACCATTGCTAGATATTTGTTACTACTTTTATAAAGTTATTGGGCACTAGATTAAATATTTGTCATCACTTATAATATAAAATCACCGTGCACCAAATTCGCCAAAGAGAAAATTGAAAGTCGATTTAGTTACTTAGTTTTTAATATTGTTATATTTGATAACATAAATGTCACGAAACAAACATTTTCTAAATCTAGAAATAAATATAGAGGAAAATCAGGCCGGAAATTCAATTATTCGTGCTCTAGAGACATGTGTAAATTATTAGACTAAGATAGGACCAACCAACCAAAATACACGGATCTAGTTTATTTTCCGACTCTAAATTCGAACCCGTAGTTAAAAAAAGATTTATTGTGTCATTTTTTTTTTACCAAAAACATCCCTTGAGATGGGCTAAAACTATAGTAATATTGTAATAACTCTTAATGAAGAGAGAAAAGAATATGCATTCAAGCCACATCAAGCCATTTCTATTAATTAAACCAAAGTCCATTCTTATAGGGGGTGAAAAGTACCCCTAAGACTCAAATAACGCACCTGAGTTTAAATGACATGTACAAATTCTTGTAGCTCTTAGGACAAAATATCTGAATATGGTGTGACAACCAGACATTACTCTTAAAGGATTGAGAATCACCGCTATAGGATGTAAAAGCCATCCCTACCTACGAAGGTATCTCATAAGTTTCAATAACGACGAAAAAAGTTCAAGCTTTTGTAGTTTTAGACAGGGTAAACAAATATGGAGTAAAGTCACTTGAACCACCGATACACGACTATAAACTACCCTTAGATAGTTTTAGAAACTACCCCTAAGCTCTAATGAAGCACATGGATGTTATTGAAATTCGGAAAGGATCAAGTACTTTTATCTCTGCCAAACATTCAAGACAACTAGATCATCCCCCTAATAAGGTCGAAAGTCATCCCTAGGAGGGAGAAACTACCCTTTGGAACTGATGGATCTTAGAAGTTCTAGCATCTGAAAAGAAAAATATAGGCTTTCGTAGTCTCAGGCAGAATGGACAAATACAGCCTGTATTTTTTTCTCAGATGCTAGAACTTCTAAGATACACCAATCCCAGAGGGTAGTTTCTCCCTCCTAGGGATGACTTTCGACCTTATTAGGAGGATGATCTAGTTGTCTTGAATGTTTGGCAGAGATAAAAGTACTTGATCCTTTCCGAATTTTAATAACATCCATGTGTTTCATTAGAGCTTTGGGGTAGTTTCTACCACCCTCTAAGGGCAGTTTATAGTCGTGTAGGGGTGTTTCAAGGGAATCTACTCCATATTTTTTCACCCTGCCTAAAACTCCAAAAGCCTGTATTTTTATCGTCGTTATTGAAACTTATGAGATAACTCCGTAGGTGGTTTTTTATATCCTATAGGGGTGAGTCTCAACCCTTTAAAAGTAATGGCTGGTTGTCACGTCAGATTCAGATATAAGAGCTACAAGAATTTGTCCTTTATACATGTTATTTAAACTCACGTGCGTTATTTGAGTTTTAGAGGTACTTTTCACCCCCTATGAGGGTAGATTTTGGTTTAATTAATAGAAATGGCTTGATGTAGCTTTAATGCATATTCTCTTCTCTAGGCTATAAAATATCTACCATTTTTCATACTTCATTAAGAGTCATTACATTATTACTATAGTTTTAGCCCATCTCAAGGGATGTTTTTGGTGAAAAAAAACATTTTAAGTCTTTTTTTAACTACGGGTTCGAAGTCGTCGAAAAATACAAAAGATCTATGTATTTTGGTTCGTGGTAATGACCTTTTATTTTATTTTGTGGGGCTGTGTAATTAGTATGCATGCCTCTATTCTATATAAACAAATCTAAGGCATGCTATTAATTGAATTAATACAATTGTTTGATATTTCTTCATCTCTATACGATGTTTTCATTAGTGCCGATATTAACTCATTTTTTGTGGCTATTGTCTTCGACTTCAACTATTTTTTTACCATTGCCTAAGATTCTTAATCAGAATTTGATAAGGACTATTCTATTTCTAAGCCGTGGGAGAAGTTTTATGCCATTCTGTCCCAGAAATGATTTGATTGATTTGGCTTTGTAGTAGGGCCCTGTCTTGCATGAACACACAATTTCCATCTGGAAACCAGTCTTTTGATTATGGAATTAGTCTGGATTGAACTGCTGGTCCTGTCTCATTGTACCTTTTACCATATACAACCCACCTGTATCCTTTGCAGACCTGCAACTCAACACCATAACCGATGTTGGGTGCTTCATTGTTTGTGCAATGCATTACTGCTGGAACGCTTCATTTTTAGTACGGCGTACGTACTGTGCATATTCTTCATCTATTGAAAAAATGGTTGGATCAGAAAACACCACCTATATTAAAAGACATTCTTTACATATATAGTTTTGTATTTAATTGTGCAAGGATTAGCTAGAAGTTTTGTTCTGGCGTTGCGAAGGCACACACGCTTGAGAACTTTGCTTTCACAGAGCTACAAAAGTAACCTAAACATCTTTGCACCGGTTAGAAATAACAAATTATTCCATGAAACTTAACTCAGTAAGGCTATTTACCTTGATCTAGTCATTTCCAAACTTGGCATTCATTTCCTGGGCCCGTACAAGTCTCTTGTTAGCCACTGTAGGCGTTATCTTTGCCTTCTTCCGTGGTTATCGTGCTGTGAGTCCAGCTGCACAAAGTCGCTTCCTAACATTGCACTGCAATGTTTCCACTTCGTAACTTTTAAATTATCAGAGAGGTCTTTGCTTGTTGCTCTTCTGTTCCTTTTAGTTTTCTATTTGTTCGAGGACTCTGTTTAGGTTTTCGGCCGCATTTTCCAAGTCTGTTGGAGTCAAATTCCTTTCCAGCTTCAAGCAAAACTTTGATCCTGCCTTGTGAGAAATATTAAGCCTACGTACAATGATACTTTGTGTATAAGTCTGCTCTTGTAACAAATACTGGACCAAATCCTTTTTCTAAGTGATAGGTCAGCTAATTTTTCCACAGCTAATGAATTTTCCACTTTCTTAAAAAACACAATTAAAAAATAGAAACAAATAAATGATTGCTGTTAAAAACTAAAACATTGACGGGACTGGTCCTAAAATATACATGTGACAAACAGGTAGAACTTTCAATACACGGACTAATGAACACCACTGTTTTACAAATCTAAAAAATAACTCAACATATGCGAATCATCTCTTTTGATCCAAATTTCAAATACTACACCAAGAAAATAAAGATTATAAACTAGATCTGAAGGAGGTCTTAAAAATAAACCGTAGGAAAAATACAAATATATTATTAAACGAACAAACAGAAACAAACGCCCCTTTTAAATTTAGTGGAATCAATAATTGATCCGTTGAAAATACCTTTCATTAATACAAATAATTTTTTCAAAGTATTTACTTAATAGTTCATATCCTATCATAAGCTTTGTTCATCATTTTGTACCTACTTTATTGTACATATACCTAATAATTCTGTATATTATTTATACTTGACAAAGTTACATATTATTAGTGAAACGCGTTGTACTGAAAAATAAAAATATTATTTTGTGTTTAAATAACCAGTTTTTTGTTGTATTTAATATGAGTTTCCATTAAGTAAAAGCCACAACAGTTCAAAGTTTAAAATATTGACTTATAAAAGTTAAAATGCACATAACACAGCTACAAGTCTCAAAAACTGTACAAATTAAAACAAAAGTGGCAGAAAAAGGCTTTAACACAAAACAAAACAAGAGTTTCTAACACCTAACCTGACAAAAGTAATAACTAAAGAATGGCTGATGCAACAGTCCCACCTCCCACCTTGTAGGTCTGTCAAACATGAGGGATTTTTTTCATAGAAAATATCCCTAATACTAATAAGTCTCCCTAAATCAAAAGGATTTGAAACATAAAGTCAGAAAGCAGCATAAATCAAAGGTTTATTACTGGATGATAAGAAAGTGGTCTTTATTCTAATAATTTGCACAGGTCTATAGTTAGACATAAAGTCCAGTTTTTTTTTATTTACAGAGATTAAGATTTTAATTGCCACAATTAACGAAAGAAATATTCGTTTTCGAAATATTTGTGTAAAAATAAAAATTACATCAATCACATTTAATACATATAAAATCTGTGGTTCACTTTTATTCAGTGGGTAAACGACAATGAAAAATTTTAAATTTATCATTGTCATAAAAGACTGATGGAAAATTACATCATAAGATATTTTAAATCTGTTAAGGGACATCGCACAGTTTTAATGAATTCTGGAGACCTACAGGTTTTAATAAAATTTTAATTTGTTATTTCGCTCGTCAAACTGAGCGTTTTACATCATTACGTGAAATCTACAAGTATACGTGTCGTTAAAAGTTTGTAATATCTTAATTTTTATAGAATAGGACCCAAATTGTTTTATAGAAAGTTAACAATGGTCGCCACCCTATGATACTCGTTGTCCATCGCCCATTCTTAAACCTAGCAACATGCCCAGCCTAGTTCCATTTAAGATGTAGAATGAATCTGGCTGCGTCTTGTAACCCCGTTCTCTTCCTGATAATGTGAT
>CM032446.1:149143288-149226074 GCA_019049505.1 Pachyrhynchus sulphureomaculatus | reverse complement strand
TATAAGATCACGTACAGTCAGTCGTTTTTTTTAGCGGTGTCGCATCGAAACCTAGTAAGGTATGAGAAACGTTCAACAATGAAGAGGGCAGATGGCTGTGAACAAGAAACGATGATGACAGTGAGATCTACACTACCTCACGTAGACTGCTTCAACATTTAGGCATTTTTCCCATCCTTCTGCGAGCTTCCGAATTCCTATAGTGCAGAATTGTTTACCTTGCTATCTGAGTCAGTCATGTACAGCTTTTTAGACCACCTCGTTGTATTCGAACTTGGTGCCGCATAAAAACTATTTGGGGGGGGGCAAAGAGATAAAAATCGTACGATGGGAAGTCGAGACTATACGGTGGGTGCGGCAACAACTCCCAACCCAACTTTTCGTGATCATGCAGCAGAATCACACCTTTTGAGAAAAAACACTGGCGTTTTCTTCTTATGGTATTACTTTCTGCTGAAGCATGTTTGAGGTACTCACTGTTCACAGTAAGTTGATCTTCTAAATAATCACAATAAATTGGGTCTTGAGAGTCCCACGACACCGTTAACCTCACTTTTCCGACTAATGCATGAGTTTTAAATTTTTTCTCTACGGGAGAATTAGGATGTTTCTACTCAAGACTTTGCATTTAGATTCAGATTCAAAATGATGAATCCTCCTTTTATCACAGATTGTTATACGACTGAGAAAGTCATTTCCTGCCGTCGGTGGAGTTCAGAATAAATGTGAATTCAGTTGTTTTTATGGTCCTGAGTCAGCTGTCTTGGAGCCCATCTCGAACAAGTTTTGCTATAGTACAGCTTATCATGCACGGTTTCAGTACTGACATTATATATTTCAGCGATTATCGCAGTTTTTATATGTCTGTCATCCCCGATAAGGTCATTAATGGAAAGATAGATGACACTTGGTCTGCCTGAGTTAAACTGGTCAATCCATTTATACACGTTTCTGCGCTGCGGCTTGAACACTTTCCACCATACTGTTTCAACATTCTCGAGTAAATTTCAGCCGGTTTTACACCATCGGACAACAAGAATCTTATCACTGAACGTTGCTCTTCCGGCGTATACGTCTAAAACGGAGCTGACATTTTAAAATGAACAAATTAGGTTAGTTTACTATTTTTTTTTAGACAGTTTATGGAATCCGTCATCGAGGTTTTCAAGTTTCATATGAAAATATGTAGTAGTTTTCTCGCGATTGTTGCTTGTCTCGTAAATTATTAAACGTTCCGTAGTAAGTTCTTTTGGAAAAGTCCGGCTTACAAATCGGTACAGTGTTTTCTGCTTGTTCTACCGCACTCATTGAAGTTCCTGGATCATGGATTTGGAGTAAAACGATTTTATGAATAACGTGCTTTGCTTAATGTTTTCGGTTTTTCTTTAGTGTGAAAAAGTTATATTTAGTACTTATTTTAGAACTATAGTACTTGTCATCGTTTGACTGATTTTATGAAGGTAAAGATATTAATTTTGTTTTATTTTCACAAAAAATAATTTTCTATAGAGAACATAACAGAGGAGTTTCCGTTTTTCAAAACTCAAATAAAATCTGCAAAAAGTTAGAAAAAAAGGTTCTACTTCACCGCCTCAAAATATATTCAGAATAAAGTTACATCTTTAACTCGAACGATCTGGTTGCAAAAGATAAAATAAATAATTCAAAAGAATGTATCAGTAACAGAGAAAAGGCAAGTCAGTCGGATAGAAGGGCTCCGATGAAGCGAATGTTAAAAGGAAGGGTCACTGTTTCTCAGAAAAAACTTAACATGGGATGGTTTTTTTCTTGCGTGCGAAGTTTTTGAGTTAAAACTGATGAATACAAATTTAAAAGATGGATTCAGAATAAAAGAAATATTTATTTCTTGCTTCAATGCTTTATTGTAATGGTTTCCCGCTTTTAAGATTAATTTATATACCACTAACTGGAATTATTTCAGACAATGAACACTCTCACATAACAGTTTTTTATATCGTAAGGCGAACGGCAGAAGGGACGTATTAATTATAAGATTTGAAAGATTCTAAAATTGTAATAGGGTGGTTCTAATATTTTGTAGACCTTACACACAGTCATGTGTTTGAGGGAGTTATTTTTATAATGATGTCAACGAAATGCTTTTCAGTTTTTTTCAGCTTAAAAAAATTGACGGCGTATCTATCTATTGGGAAATAATACGAATAGACAGGCTTAAATTGGTGAGGTAGGCAGCTATAACGGTTCAGCATCTATTGTATGTTGAGAGGTCATATAGTAGGCAAAAAAGAAGTAAAACACCTAATTCTGTATGATCAACCGATTCTTAGCTTTCATTCCAAATGCGGTGCCTATTTGGCTTGAACCGCCTTACTACAGAGCTATTAAAATTTAAGACACCTTAAACAGCTGCTTAATTATAATTAAATCAGGAAAACATTAATCGAAAACTAGTTATGAGTTCAACTCTAAAAAAAGCAAACAATCAGTGTTTTCTGACATTTAAATATCCAGGGGTAATTTCAAAGGACTCCGTAAGGCCTAGTTTCGAATATGGTTATAAATACTGTCCAATAGCACTCTTAGAAGCGCCATATACCGTCGTACATTACATGCAATGTTATTTTAATATACGAGGCTGGTTTGAAAAGTCCGTGCAAAGTCCGAGAGATGGCACCACCGGCGCGTATCGAGGTCATGTTTAGTTAGTAGCATCTCTTGAATGAACGCACACCAAGTTTCAGCCATATTAGTCTATTTCTTTGTGTTTGGCATTCGTGTGAATCAAGGAAGTCGAGTGATTTTCAAGAAATGGACGAAAAAGAATTTCGTGTGTGGTGATTAAACATTACTTTATGAAAGGCAAAACGCCTCAGGAGACTAAAGAGAAGCTGATAAACATTATGGTGACTCTGCACCTTCGATTAGAACAGTTTATAAGTGGTTTCAAAATTTTCGGACTGGCCATATGGGCACAAGTGACGCTGAACGTTCTGGACGGCCTGTGGAGGTTACGACTCCAGAAATCATTGATCAAATCCATGATATGGTGATGGATGACAGAAGAGTTAAGGTGCGTGATATTGCTAGTGCTGTGGGCATCTCGACTGAACGTGTACATAATATTTTGCATAAACATTTGGACATGAGAAAGCTATCCGCAAGATGGGTGCCGCGATTGCTCACGCTTAACCAAAAACGGAATCGTGTGAAGTGTTGCAAGGATGGTTTGCAGCTGTTCCAGAAGAATCCGGAGGACTTTAAGCGTCGTTTCGTCACTGTGGATGAAACATGGATATATTACCATACTCCTGAGACCAAACAACAATCTAAACAATGGGTTACCAAGGGGGAATCTGCACCAAAAAGGCGAAGACCGTTCCTTCGGCCGGAAAGGTTATGGCGACTGTGTTTTGGGATTCGCAAGGGATAATCCTCATCGACTATCTGGAAAAGGGTAAAAATATTACAGGTGAATATTATTCATCGTTATTGGACCGTTTGAAAACCGAGCTGCAAGAAAAAAGGCCCGCGATTGGCCCACAAGAAAGTCCTTTTCCATCACGACAACGCACCAGCACACACCTCAGCAGTTGTGGTCGCAAAATTAATGGAAATAGGATTCCAACTCGTTTCACATCCCCCCTATTCTCCAGACTTGGCTGCCTTGGACTACTATTTGTTCCCCAATTTGAAGAAATGGCTGGCGGGACAAAGATTTTATTCAAACGAGGAGGTGATTGCAGACACTAATGGATATTTTGCAGACTTGGACAAATCCTATTATTCGGAAGGGATCAACAAACTAGAACATCGTTGGACGAAGTGTATAAGCCTAAAAGGAGATTATGTCGAAAAATAAAAAAGGTTTACCCCAAGCACATAAGTAGTTTTTATTTTTGCACGGACTTTTCAAACCAGCCTCGTATATAAATCATTTTCGACTTATAAAGGTGTAATATTTTATTCTAATTTTTTTATATAAAATACAAGAGTTCGTGATGGCATTAAACAACACTCATATTGAGGTATTTTTGAATAGATAAAATACTTAACTGATTATTATCACTTTTAATTTTGAGTTGACAATTTGTTTTTCAGAGTGGCACTACATATCGTAAACTAGTGATGTCATCACAAATTTAAATTTTAGTATTGTATATTAAATGAAAAGCAAATGCACAAAAACATTTCAGATAATAAAAAAGTGTATGGCAATCATTTCCTATTAATAACACAAGTTTTGAAACGCCATTATGGTTCTTGGATGCAAAAAACTAGCTTGGAGGTGATAAACATCCGAGATGTCCAAGATCAATTCGAGCATCCCTTTCGAAAAGTTCGAGAATTCGTGGTAGATGATCAAAATACGGCATTTAGAATATTGATAAAATAGTTAAAAATTAACAAAGAAACAATTCGAAGGATCTTAAAAGAAGATGTAGGTAAAATAAACTACACACTCTAAATCAAAATGAAAAGTTATTGAGTGTGAAAGAAACCTCTAAAAAGAATCAAACTTATTGAAATGAATTTTTATTGGTGACGAGAAATAGTGTTTTCAATATGACCGACCAATAAAACATGAATGTGTAGAATGCAAAAACAAGATCAAAAACTAAGGAAACTCGAAAAGTTCCATAATAATTAAAGTAATGTTGACTATATTCCACGACAACAAAGGTGAGTTCGGTAAAATTATTAGTGGCCAGTATTATTTGGAGTGTGTATGTGTGCTGGTGTATGTGACTCAAGCAGTTTGCAGCAAAAGTTAGGTACTTATATTTACAATTTTTCAAAATTTTCTATTTTCATTAAAAGAATATTAGATACATATACATATACAGTAATACCCCGCTTTACGCGAGGGATACGTTCCGAAAAAAATCGCGTTAACTGAAATTCGCGTATATCGAGGTTTATGATTAAACATAGTCAAAATTTAATACAAAAAAATACAAATCATTTTAATCAATCACTTTAATTCTAAGAACACTTTATGCAATACATACTCTTATTTTTTACGGAAAAATACATCTATTGTCTTTTGGGTAACGTTTTGTTTACGTTCTTGTAAAATACGTTCATAACACCCAACACTGTTTTTAATTGTTTGACACACGGTCAAGACACGGTCATCATTATTGTCTATACTCTGCAATATGTCCAAACCTGAATAAATTTTTGAAAGTGCATTTTGTATTTCCCCTGAAGATAAAACTTTCTCTTCTACTTGTTCTTCCTCATCGTAGATAGGATTATTCTGTAACTCGATCAGATCTTCATTGCTAATAGGATCGTCGTGCGTTGCTACAAGTTCTACGAGATCTTCTACCGTGACATCTTCAAGTTCAGATCCCTCAATCATTGCAGCAATGTCTTCAAGCACTTGTCTCTGCATCTGGACAATTCTTCTAGGTGCTTCCACTACATCTGGCCAAAGATTACGCCACACCCCATTCATACAACTCATTTTAACTTCCTTCCAAGCCTCTTCTATGTTGTGAATAGACTTCATAATGTTGTATGACTTCCACCACTCTCGCATAGACTGTCTTCCTTCCCCGTCAGTTTCATGAATTAGTTGGCTAAAAGTGCGGCGATGGTAATAAGCTTTGAAGTTTGCTATTGCTCCCTGGTCCATAGGTTGTAATATTGACGTAGTGTTTGGTGGAAGGAACTTTACGTACACTTTTAAGTCTCTGGGCGTATCAAGTGAGGTTGGATGTCCTGGGGCATTGTCTAAGAGTAATATAACTTTAGGTTCAAGCCCATTTCTGTCACAGTATGATTTGACTGATGGGCAAAAACTATTAGAATACCATTCTTGAAAAATTTCCCGTGTAACCCACGCCTTTCTGTTTGATCGCCACACAACTGGTAGACTTGTCTTGTCTGTGCCTCGCATTGCACGGGGTGTTTCTGAATGGTACACTAGTAAAGGTTTCAGTTTGAAATCACCAGTGGCATTACCACCCAGCAGAAGTGTTAGTCGATCTTTCGCAGCTTTGAAACCACTGGCTTGACGTTCTTCCTTAGAAATGAATGTTCGAGATGGCATTTTTTTCCAGTAAAGTGCGGTCTCATCAACATTGAAGATAAGACAAGCAGGAATTTTCTCTCGTCTAACGAAGTCTTGAAACTTGTCTGGAAACTCAGCTGCAGCTTGAATGTCCGCGCTGGCCGCCTCGCCTGTTATGTGGATATTGTTAAGATTAGAACGCTGCTTGAACCGATGGAACCAGCCTCTGCTGGCAGCAAAAGTCGGAGTGGCACTCCCTTCTCCTTCTTTTGTTTTCAGCATCTCATACAAAGATTTTGCTTTTGTGCATATGAGATCTTGACTTAGTGGTGTGTTCTTCTTATTCAAATCTTCGATCCAGACTGACAGTAATTTCTCCATTCTTTCTAAGATAGATGATCTCGAACGAGAAAGTTTTGTTGCACTTATAGGTGTTGAACCTTCGCTGGAGATTTTAATTTTTTCCCGATTTTTATAAATCGTTCTCACAGTCGATTCTGAGAGTCCAAAATCTCTCCCAACAATTGTTGCTTTGCCTCCATTTTCCATTCTTCTTAACACTTTCATCTTCAATTCCAAAGTGACGCTTTTACGCTCTTTTTTCTTTACAGGCGGCATTTTTAACGTAGGGTTAAATTATGTATGTATGTATCTCCAATAAATATTAAAACAAAACTGCCAGCCGACCGAACTAACATTACGGAACAAATGAACACACGAAACGAACGAGGAAATCCCCATAGAACAAAGTCGAAGGACAGGGAATTCCCAATTCTTCAAAGAGAATATTCAGAGAAAGCGGGGATCCCCCCGCGACCATAGAGAAGTTAATGACTACATGAGCGCGAAATTTGAAATTCGCGTTTATAGTGAAACCGCGCGTAACGGGGTCGCGCTAAGCGGGGTATTACTGTATCTATATATATATATATATATATATATATATATATATATATATAGTAAAAAAATCGGCTCAAACAATTTTGCTTCATTTAACACCTATTCTTGAATTTAATTTTCAAACAGTGGTATTATTTTTAGTATCATTAGAATACTGATTTTTTACTCTTTCCAACACCAAAAACATTTGGATTTCCAAAAAGTTTTAATGATTAGAACTCAATAAAACCGCTTTTACTCGCTCAGCAATGTAAAATTCATCCCTATAAAAACACAGGCAACTGCGTTTTCCTATCATTTCTCTACCGCAATTTGAACCGATATCTCTGCTATACCTGCTCACTAATTACGTCATCAGAATGGATACCACCCCTGAAGAAACGGCACAAGTTATTGCCCTATTGCAAGAAAGGGATAGCCAACGTGTAGTCGCTTCCCAACTGCACCTGAGTCAGTTAGCTGTCTCCAGAGTCTACAGATGTTACCAAGAGACTGGCATCTTTACACGGAGACCAGGATCAGGAAGAAGGTGTACCTAGGAACGAGACGACCACTTCCTTTTTAACACAACTCTAAGAAATCCTCACTTGACCAGCGTTGAGGTCGAGCAGGAGCTCAGGCAAGTTCGTGGTCGGGCTGTTAGTCATTAGACAGTCAGAAGAAGACTTAAATAAGCTAAACTTATTCCGAAGAGACCAGCTGACGGAACCAAATTGACAGCAGCCAATCGACAAGCGCCACTCAGCAGGTTCTATCATGGACCGGACCGGTAGCAATAATAAGGGCCAGTGGAGGTAAGATAAAATACAGATTTTGGTTTTTATCAATAAGTCAATTGTTAAACTTAAAATTTGTTTAATTTTTCCTTCTCTTACGTCTATTTTCAATCCTTGTTTTTCCTTTCAATCATTTTAATCAATAAAAAGCTCGAGATCTGCTATGGAAGTTGGTATTATTAAAAAGAAAATAGAATGGCCTTTCAAATGATACTAAAATCCGTAAAAATATACGAACACTAAATTCCAGGATCCGTGTAAATAAAGCGAAATAGTTTGAGTCGATTTTTTTGCTCACCACTATGTATATATATATATATATATATATATATATATATATATATATATATATATATATATATATATATATATATATATATAGTTCTGGAATCTCGTCTTTGCATGTGGTTGGTGCCTTTTTAAGTACTTCCACAGACAAAAGGGACCCACGGTTTTGATGCCTGTTCCGAACGACCAAAGTGAGAGGGCTTTACTAGGCATGATACTACGGATCTTAGATATACATTTTTTTAAGTTACTTACAAATTCAATATACTTTTAATATATTCAATTGTTGAAAAGTGCCTTGCAGCTGGCCGTTGTTCTGCCGTTTTGGTTATTCTTGTACCGTTTTTCTTAGGTTTGTAACGTCATTTCCGTTTCCTTCTAATGACGGTTGTGCAATAATTTGATTTTATGTTTGAGACAATTATTTGTTATTTTTTGTTTGTACTGAAAAGTCTGTTTGATTTAAGGCATGTAGGAGAATGACAAAAGACCTTGTTATTTTGTGTGTTTCTTTGCTCTAGTCTCTGTCTCTCTAGTTTTCTCATTATCTCTGTCTCCTGCATTCTTGTCATTCATTTATCCTTTTCATTCGCTCTTTTGCTGATGTGTGTATATATATATATATATATATATATATATATATATATATATATATATATATATATATATATATATATATATATACATATTTACATTTTATTTTCTTATTTTTAAATTGCATTTCATATATATTTACAGTTCTATGTACATATTGACACCGAATTGGTTCATTTAATTTTTTTTTTACACTTTTCACTACATTTCACTAATTTAGTTTGCAGTTTTTATTTAATCTAATATTAATGATAGTAATCCTAATTTAGACTAATTAACTAGGGATTATAGCTAGTGTATTTACATTTTTTTGGGTGAGCTGTTTAATGTGACTTTCGTTGCTTCTGTATGCCTTTTTTATCAGTCCAGAATACGCTTCAAAATGTAGTTGAACCACAGGTCAGGCATCAGCGCTCATTGGTGGCCTGCACGCGAGCAATGACGCTGCGATACTATGTGTGGTTTGCCATTGCCTTCCCGAGAGAGGCGACCGTCACGTTGTAAATTTTTATTTTTATTTTATTTTATTATTTATTTATCTTTTTTTATTATTATTTCCCGAGCCGAGATACGAACTCGGGTCGCTAGCGGAGAAGACAGATACCTTAACCACTACGCTATGGCCGTCTCTCCACATGCTTTATCAGAATTACATAAATTCGTCAGTAGGAGGAATTGTTATTTTGATATATAAGCGCATCAGAAGAACAGTCACATCGAGTTTTGTACATCACATAATTAAACAACTTTTGAGTGCCGGTAGTACATATATACATAAGTATATCTATCTCTGCTGATGAAGACATTGAAGAACTCTATGAGCATATAACGAAAGCGAAGGGTTTAGAGAAACCACAGCCACCGGGGATTTCAATGTAAAGCTAGGAGAGAGAAAGCAAGGCGTTCCGGCAAATGTTGGAACCTTTGATTTGGGTGAAATACTTCTAGAGTATATTCACAGAAAACAACCCCAAAGGCGGTGAACCTGGGAGAACTGGGATGAGAAGAAAATACTGCAAAGATGCGATCACTAGCTAATACGAGCTTTATCTAAAATAAATCTGAATGGGGAAAGAAAGAACATGATTGAACATAAACATACAAAGTTTTCAACCACTGAAGTGCTCAAGAAAAGAGAACAGATTCAAACTACACTGAAAAGTAGACAGATTAAAAAACAACAGTTTGATTATATTTAAGGTTAGCTATTGTTAATAAAAATGTCTCATCATGTCGTATACCATTGAAGGTCTCTACAAGGTTATCATGTTCGTTCCGACAATCGTGCGTTTGGTGTTTCGTGATTCATCATGTTGACAGTGAAAGGTACTCAGTGAAGTTAGAGAAATAAAATTCGGTCAGTAATTAAAACAAATAGCTTCACACACTTTCGCACATATTCGTTGATAATTAAAGCTTTGGCATTATAGTAGTTTCCAACACGATTACTGACAGAGTAACCTTGGTTATCACTGATTTGACATTTTCCACCTCATTTCACTAACAGAAAAAATTATATCTAGTATCGAAATAATAATCAAGAAGTTGAAGGTGAACAAATTTTCTCCCAAAACAATTAAACTCTTAGAAGGAAGAAAATCTAAAGAAATAGGTACACATGAATATAAAACATTGAACAAAGCCATACAGAAAGAAACAAGAAAAGACGTTCAAAAAATACAATACAAACTTAATAATTCACTCTACGGGAGAAAACAAAAATATAAAAGTACTGAAATCCAAGATGTCACAAGATAAAACTGAAATAATAAAATTACGAGATAAAAAGAGTAAAGTAGTAACTGAGAGGAAGGAAATAACAAATCGAATAAAGGAATTCTACACAAAACTTTATTTCCCGACTATACCAGATCCGAATCAGCAGCAAAAACATATTCTTAACGTTGGCTCGGAAGAAATTCCCGAGGTAAGCCGGAGTAAATTGGAAACTGCTTTAAAACAAATGAAAAATAAGAAATCTCCGGGTAAAGATAAAAATAACATCTGAAATATTGAAAATGGGAGGAAATGAACTTTTTGAAGCCATACGGATATTACTCAACAAATGCATTGAAAAACAAAAAGTTAGCTGAATACGAGTAGTGAGGTCATACTTCAAGAAAGGTAATCCCGCAAAATCTTGAGAACTATCGCCGCATGAGCTTGTTATCGCAATTGTACAAGCTTCTTACTAAAACTATCACAAACATGACTAACTTCTACACAGAATGTACTATAAAATGGTAAAAATATTTCTTATTTTGTCCAATAACGAAATTTTTTTCTAAGTTTCAACCTTATTGTTAAAGTTTTAAAAGTTATTCCATCGGTATACTTAAAAGTTAAAATAGTTAAGAGGTTTTACATTTTAGGAGTGTTTTTTCACTTTTCTTTGTTTCAGAATTGCATTTTTTTATGTGAATTAGTATTACTCTTGTTAAAATCTATAATTTGTTACCCTGTTCGAAGATTCATACGCTCATCGTTTTATGACACCGGAGAAATATCGCCAAACTTTTAATCGTTTTCGTCAAATTTAGGTGCAGAAAGTAAATAAAAGCTACCTCTACTTTAAAAAGGAAATACTTCTTTTCAAAAAAAAATTGGTTTATTGCGCGTTTGCTTTTTTTAGTTCGAACAAATAACTATAAATTCAAAAGAACAATTCAGCTTAATAGTTTATAGTCTTTGTGTTTCTCGTTTACGGCCCTCTTATGTAGCAATAGCAAAAACTTCCATTGTATCAGAGAATAAAAACTTTTCTGATAGATTAGGAAGCTTACGACACCTTTTTTGTTTTTTACGACTATCTAACAAAATAGATGAACGATAAACGGTAAAAATGTTTGTGTTTTTTCCAATAACGATATTATTTATCTGAAGGAATTAAATTGGTAGTTTTTTTTTGTTTCGTTGCTAATACAAGTTTTAAAGATAATATATTTTTTTGAAGATATTGTACAATCAAACCACATGTGTTAATAGTAAAAGACAAATATCATTCTCAAATCTCTCGACTCCTAGAACCCCTCTAACCCCTTCCCCGGCCCATTAGATGTTTGACTATAAATAATATTAATATCTTGCTCATTTTTACACACAAAATCCGGAATAACTCTCATAATACGATCGTAACTACAGGGTGCCCCATATGTATGAAATAATTATTTCACGACATTTGTTAATCAGCGTATCAAAAAAAAAAATTTTAATAAAAGTTATAGGGTGTTATACAGCGCACATGCTGACGTTGATAATAAAATGTTTTGAACTGTCAGTTCGAAGAAATTACGCCAGCTTGTCTTTTTTTTTTAAATAGAAAGTCCTCTATAATATTTTATTTTTAAGTCCTACTAAAAATTCTAGATATTATTTGTCTAACATACCATATGTCTTGAACTGTTTTGGAATTATTGTCATTTGAAATTTAAAGTAACAAAAAAAAAACAAAATACCATTAATAAATATTCTAGGTTTATTTTTAAGGTAACAATTGTTCAAAATGTCTACCGTTAACAGCGAGAAAATGCCCCAACCTGTCTTAAACAGCCTGAACAGAGTTTTGCAGAAAATCCGGAGTGATCCATTGCTGGATATAGGGCCCCCTCATATTTTTCCACCTTTGACAGTCCTGTGCCTGTCTCATCCACACAAACCAGGCCGTTCGTTTGATGTCATCAGTCCAACGTTTGGGAGGGCGTCCTCTCAATCGCTTACCCATATATGGTCTGTATTGCAATATAGATTGGCCCCTCTGTCATATGTATATCTAGCAACATGACCAGCATAGCTACATTTGAGTTCAGTCACCATCTCTGACCTTAGCGATTGACCTAATGTAAGTGTTGTTTTTACGATCTTTCGAAGATATATCAAGTATTTGTCGTTCTATAGCATGTTGTGTTATCTTCAATTGAGTGCTTAGTAAATGTCCATTTTTTTTTTTTGATGCAGGGAAGTCCCTAAAGCGCTCCAGTATGCGGAAAAAGCGATTCACGTTGTTCTTGAATTGCTGTAAATTGTACTCGCTGGGAAACACAGCGCTGGGCAAATTATTCCAAAGGGATGATGTTCTCCATATAAAAGACTGCTTGAAAAGCGTCGTACGCGGAGTAACAAGCTGAACCTCATACGGATGTGAAGCACCAGCATGACGTGTATTTCTAACATGAACCGCTTTGGGAGGAATTAAGCGGGCTACATCCTTCGAACACTTTCCATGAAAATACTTGTAGAACAGACTCAAGTCGCCAACCGTTCTTCGATGTTCCAGCGAATCAAGGCCGCCGGTCAGTTCCGGGTCTCCAATCAGACTCTCAACAGAATCCAACAAATGCAGTGTATGTTTGGGAGCGGAGCCCCAAACATGGGAGCAGTATTCCATAGTTGGTCGAATTTGAGCTTTGTAAAGAATTAACAGTTGTTGTGGAGTGTAAAGCTTTCTGGTTCGAAATAATGTTCCTAATCCTTGCTATGCCTGCAACATGTTCATGCCAGGACATATTTGCTCCCAAACTAAAGCCCAACAAATTGAGCGTGTTTGGGCCCCGTAAGTTAGGACTGACAAGATGCACTGGTCGAACAGCCAAGTCTGCAGGTACATAGGGATATTTTGGTGAGTCAACGTTTTACTCTTTTTACCAAATGCTACCCAAGTCAATCTTTTTCTTCTATAAATCTCGGTTGTTTGATTTTCGTGGCCGACTTTTATTCCATTACCAAGGTATACATATTCATCAATGTTCTCCACAGAACGTGCTGGTAAAACAAAAAACTTTATTATAATTGGTGCTTTTGAAAGATATGAAGAGTGAAGATAAAGAAAAACTCTCCGTTTTTGATTCCAACATTTCTCTTAATACAAAGTTTCTCCTAGGGCTCTATGGAATTAAATGAAAAGACAGATTAATTTTAATATATAACGAATAAAACTGGTAATATGCATAGTCACAATACATAACTGGTTTTTATGAATAGTAACTAATATGTTTCCTTTATTATTATGATTATGAATCAAAGCAAAATATTCAATTAGTTTCAAAATTAAAAAACTAATAAGGCGATTTAGCCAGTATTTCCCTTAAAAACTTGTAGTCCTAAATTAAATATTATATCTATCGTCCTTAGGCTACAGAATACCTTTATCCAAGCTATGTAAGTTGGTGTTTTAAATATTAGGTACTTTATGATAAGATAACAACTCAAAAATGTTGAGTAAAAGAACAACTTCAAAAATTTTTACAACTGAAACCTTAACAACTGGGAATATTTTACAATGTAGTTTTTGCCCCATTTGGTAAGCATATGTCAAATTTTTCTTTTGTGTTGTCCAAAAGCTTCATGCTTCTGAAATCTTCCAATTGTAGAATGGATTTCAACTCCTTTCGATAATATACGGGCGTATTCTAGAATGCATCTCTCACTACATTATAGTTTTTTTTTCGTTCATAGATTCTTAATTTACCTTGTAAGTTTTTAAAGGTCTACTCTTTAAGAAGGTTCTTAATTGTTATCGATTTTTAGTTCATTATGTTGGGAAGGGTCTACTCTTGTAGCGTTTTAATGCAAGAGAGGTTTTTTTTTCTTCGAGATGCTCAGCCTCTGCTTATTGATTGCCACCATCACTTTCATAAGTAACAGCGCCTATTGTGTTCCCTGCTTTCGTCAAAGAGAGGCACTGTGTATCCATCTGAT
This sequence comes from Pachyrhynchus sulphureomaculatus, assembly GCA_019049505.1. NCBI lineage: Eukaryota > Metazoa > Arthropoda > Insecta > Coleoptera > Curculionidae > Pachyrhynchus > Pachyrhynchus sulphureomaculatus. Next base: position 149,211,821 of record CM032446.1, on the reverse strand, counting down.
TTCTCCTGTTCCTCGAACCTGGGTTCTACTGACGTCATATAAAATTTTATTTTGTTTTTATACAAAAGTTGCAGTTTTGCTTTGAAAAACTATTGAGCTTTACAAATTTGTACATCTGAAACCTAACATTTCTCTTTACATACCATTTTTTTTAAAATTAAAAATAAAGAACACAAGTTTTAGATTTCTTTTTTTTTATGGGTCTAGCACACGTGCTACAGGGAAGTCCTTAAAGCGCTACAGGAGCGACACGTGTGCAGAGAAATCGATTCACGTTGTTCTTGAATCACTCTAAATTGTACTCGGTGGGAAACACAGTCCTGGGCAAATCATTCCAAAGGGATGATGTTCTCCATATAAAAGACTGCTTGAAAAGCATTGTACGAGAGGTAACAAGCTGAACCTCATACGGATGTAAAGTATTAGCGCGACGTGTATTTCTAACATGCACCGCTCTGGGAGAAATTAAGCGGGCCACATACTTGTAGAATAGGCTCAAGTCGCCAACCGTTTTTCGTTGTTCCAGCGAATCAAGGCCTCCGGTCAGTTCCGGGTCTCCAATCAGACGAACAGTTCTTTTCTGAATAGAATCCAACAAATGCAGTGTATGTTTAGAAGTGGAGCTCCAAACATGGGAGCAGTATTCCATAGTTGGTCGAATTTGAGCTTTGTAAAGAATTAACAGTTGTTGTGGAGTGTAAAGCTTTCTGGTTCGAAATAATATTCCCAACTTTTGAGAAGCTCTCCTTGCTATGCCTGCAACATGTTCAAGCCAGGACATATTTGCTCCCAAATTAACTCCCAACAAATTGAGTGACGATGTTAGAAGAATGGAGTGCCCCGACATAACTATGTCGAGTTCAGCAACGTTAACTTTTTTAGAGAAAACTGCCGCCTGGGTTTTTGTAGCGTTAAATTCCACTTGGTTACTGTCACCCCAAGATAGAATTTCTTCCAGGTCTTTGTTAAGTTGAATGACTCCCTGCTGTCTGCGGATATTCGTCTGAGTAGCCGAGCGTTCAAGGTGAATGAAGAGATAAGTGTACTGTCATCTGCAAAGCTGTAAATTGGATTCCCGGTGTTTTCCAGTAGATCGTTAATATAAATGAGAAAGAGAGTAGGAGACAGTATGGAGCCTTGGGGAACACCGGCGTTGATAGTGAACGCTCTCTGAGGAAACATGAGAGCCACAAACAAAACTTTTCAGACATACCATAAGAACGTAGCTTAGCCAACAGCCCATCGTGCCAAACACGGTCGAATGCCTTGGATATGTCAACAGCAACTGCTCGAGATTCTCCAAAGTGTTCAATTGCGTTGTTCCAAACATGTGTTACATAAGTCAGAAGATCTCCAGCTGATCTATTTTTACGAAAACCATATTGGTGATCGCTAATAATGTTGAATCCTTCAAGATATTTTAGAAGATGCTGATTGATAACATTTTCCATGACTTTCGATAGCAGAGCGATTGGTCGGTAGTTATTTGGCAAGGTCTTCTTGCCTTTTTTAGGTATCGGCTGAACTGTGGCACATTTCCAGCAGGAAGGAAATATTCCCTTTCTGTAGGATAGGTTGAAAAGTCTACAGAAAACTGGTGTTAGTTCCCTCGCACAGTTTTTGAGAACTATGGCAGATATTCCGTCAGCGCCACAAGCCTTTTTGGTGTCTAGCTTCATCAAAATACGTTTTATGATACGCTGTCTGAAGACAATATCGGGCATCCTTGACTGCACTATGGGAATAGTGGGTGGTGTTTTTCCTTGGAAAACGACAGTAGAATGTGAAGCAAACAGTTCAGCCAACAAGTTCGCTTTCTCAACAGATGTCGTTGCAATAGAATTACCTGGCCGTGTGAGTGGTGGTATCGACTGACCAAAAGGATCTGGAATTGTTGGGACAAGCGAAAAGTTTGTTTCTAATCCATTGATTGTGTGACTCCTTGGTTTCGTCGATAATTTCTTTGCATCTGTTCCTGGCACGAACAAAGGTATTACGATTTATGGTGTTAGGATTTTCACGCCATTGTCGGTATGCAAGAAGTTTAGAACCAACAGCTTCTTTGCATTTTCGGTCAAACCAAGGAAGGGCATTTCTTCGAAAAACGGATGTAAGCCTCCATACCGGCCAAAATAACATCGGAAACCTCCCTGGCGCAGTCAGATGGGTCGTCGGATCGAAAACAAACGTCTAACCAAGGGAAAATTATGAAATATTCCATGAGATCTTACCATTTAGCACATTTGTAGTGCCAAATCTTGCGCGGTTTGGGCGCCGCTCTGTCACTGATTGGTAGAATACTCGATGTCGAAAGTAGTTTTTGGTCGGAAGAACCTAACGGCGGATTTACGATTGACTCTAAGAACCCTGACGTCTGATTGAATGAATGAACTGAAGAATTCTTAATACGTTTGACCGTAAATCATTAGAAATAATAAAAAAATAACACATTTTTATATTCCTCGGGTTTAATTATCCCGAAAAGGTCGTATAACACGGGAAATACGAAGTAGCTTCTGTAAAATTCTCCTCCTTTAACCCCCTATATGTTTAATTATAAAAACTAAGGAAATTGATCTCAATGTTATCGAAAATAAACAAACTTTAACATCCTCAACTTCCTTAAGACTACTTTTCAAAAACTATTCCGTTCCTACTTTAAGTATGTTATGTTACCAAATTTGAAATCGATATATTATCGACAAACTGACCAAAAAGCGACTATGATTTTCCTGGTAGGGATCCTGAAACGTGAAGAAATGTAAAAATATCTTTAACAAGAGTAATGAAAAAAGAAATACACTAATAATAAAATAAACTACCAAAAAGACGACTTTTCCGTCTTATCGTAATATTGGTTTCAAACAAACAATATAAGATACAACAGACACACAAAACGAGAACAAACATTGAAATTAATGAGAAGATTGGCACGAAACTCATTGCCTCCAAAAAGCAACTGATTTACTTAGTTAAATTTTTTTTTGATCTTTTGAAGAATTAAAAATTTATTAAAATGATTTATCCCATACTTCCCTTACAAACACAGTTCTAAAATAAGTGTTGAAGTTGTCTTTTTTAAATTGGTAAAAAATAAGTTAATTCAAATAGCACAGGTCGATATTTTAAAACGGGTACTTTATGGTAAGATATTAATAACAAGAACAAGTTGAGTAAAGGAAGAGTCTCAGAGATTTTAACAACTCAAACTGGACTCTCCAAACCCTGAAAACGCGATATATATGAAAAAATCCTCTAATCCCCTCTTCTTCGTGCATCACCCTGTCTACATTTGACCATAATTAATTAAAAATAATGGAAGATATAATACAATTTTGAGATTCCTTAGTTCCCAGAACAGCTCTTCTAATATCGTCCTCCACCCCTTTAACCCCATATAGATTTAATTAAAAACAATTAGGCATAAAATTTGTTTATTATCTCGACAAGAAAAAAAGAAATATTCTCATAATAATATTGGACATAAATAAAATTTACGGAAAAAAATTTAATTTATCCATTTCGTTCGGGAAATATTGACAGATTATCCAACTGGCGAACAGGCAAACATACAGACCGATGGAAATAGCAGATTTTCGTGATCTAGGGATCCTGAAATGTGAAAAATTCAATATTTCCCTCTAGCAAATGAAGTGACAAAAGAAATAAAAACAGTATTATTGTATATCAGGATTTACTTCAGTCTTGTCCTTTTTGCAAAATTGTTTTGAATGTTCCTTCATTTATATTTTCTGCGATTTTTAGATAAAAATATTGACTATCTGTATATTAAAATAAATATTATGTAATTAAAGAAAAAATATTTTAAAAGTTTGAAATTAAATAATTAACCGAAAAGACGGTTTAATTATTTATATGTACACTGAGATAATAAGACGAACAAGACTAGCCTGGGCAGGATTCGAAAAGCTGAGTTGGGTCCTGAGAGGTCCTAGAAATACTTGAAAAGCAGAGTGTTCGACCAGTGCGCCCTACCAATCTAAACATAAGGATATCAGACATGGACTCTCACTAAAATAAATATGGACAACCTAACAAAGACCCAGAGGGCCATGGCAAGGACGATGTTGAATATAAAGTTGTCTGACAGAAGAATAAATGAATGGATAAGAAATACTACAGGGGTATCGGATGTCAAACTTAAATGGAGTTTTGCGGGCCACAAGGCCAGACAGACGGATGATCGATGGAACGCGGTGATCCGGCAGTGGAGACCATGGTTGGGAAGGAGAGCCAGAGGCCGACCTCAAATAGGTTTAGGTGACGATTTGAAGAGAGTCGGAGGCCTGCATTTTAAGCGCATGGCTCAAAATAGAGGCCAATGGAGAGAGTTGGGAGACGCATATGTCCAAAGTTAGATGACAGAGGGCTAAAGAAGAAGAAAATGTGTTTTTATTGAGTAGATAGTATAAAAAAATCACAAACAGGATAAAGGCATACAGTAGCTAATTCTAAACGTTTAAGGTAATTATTTTCTTGGCTACTGTTTAGTAAAAACCCCAACCCTATTTATTAAAATTATTTAATATCGTCACAAAAATAATTCCAAGAATGGCTAATAAAAACTAATATTGATTAAATATACATTATTTAATATATATGTGGTTATTACATCTCTCGCTAGAGGAAATATGGTTTTTGTAAAGAAATAGCACTCCCAGATTTTTAAAATTTTTCACGTTTCAGATATTTCAGGGTACCTAGATCATGAAAACCATAATAAATAATAATGTTAATAAAAGAAGAATTATTAAAGTCAAATTTGGTACGCACATATTACTTCAAGTAATAATGAAACCTAGAGTTTTTAACGATGTCGCTTCAAGGGAAAGAAATGAAAAGAGCTTGCATTGCTAAATTTGGTATAGTTTCCATATTACTAAGACAATTTTTCGTGGTTTTTGCTGGGGAAAATGAACAACTTTTGGGCATAATTATTTATAGTCAAGCATATAAGGATTTATAAAATTAAATAAAAGGGGACGGAGTTAGATTGATTAATTTATGTATAGTGTGTTACACGTCCTTTTTAGGATATTTAAAATCGAGGAATTTGAAAATTATGTTATTAAAATTATATAAAAACAACACTATGTTTTAATTTCCAACATATTTAAACTAACTTGACAATTGTTTTACCATACAATGACTTCTTCAGAAGTAAATAAGAATACATGTGCCTTAAAACAAATAATCAGTCTAAAGCCGCTAAAATTGCACAACAAACTGGACTTAAGAGATGGGTACTTGAAGATATGAAAATACAATACAGTAAAAGAGATAACTACAACATATATCTCAAAGTAATACATACTGAAATTGCTCATAGATCAACAAATATTGAATTTGATATCTTCGATAGGAAAGCCAGAGAACAAGTAAATTCTATAATTACCAAAAAATTCAATACACAAAACAAAAAACTTCAAGCCCTCAGAACAACAACAAACAGAAAATCCTGACAATAGAGCCAGAAACCAAACACTTCACTGACCATACATTTCACAAGAGATTTGTTAATCTTACTAACTCAACATTCACAGAAGAGGAATCAGGACTACTTGAAAAAGGCTTACAGTACAATTTAAAACCTAAGGATATCCAAAAATCAAGAGAAATCCTCGGAGTTAAATGTGAATTAGCTTTATCTAATGAAGACCCACATTTTAAATACATGATAGCCAACAAGATTACAAAAGAATTAACCTTTCTTATTTACTTCTGAAGAAGCCATTGTATGGTGAAACAATTGTCAAGTTACTTTAAATATATTGGAAATTAAAACATAGTGTTTTTTAGTGTTCCGTACGGAACACTTATAAGATCACTTCGGTGTCTGTCTGTCTGTCACACCCGATTTTCTCCGAAACTATTTGACATAGAAAGTTGAAATTTGGTAATAATATAGGAATTGATGGCCTCATCAGAGCCATGTAGTTTTGAGAGTTAAATTTTGACTTAAGCGGTTAGTTTTGGGGGTGAAATCGGAAGTGAAAAAAAAAATTTCTTACTAGGTCATCGAGTGTGGTGTCAAATGAAAGCTTGTGAAAACACGAGTAAAAAATGTATATTTAATGTAATACTTGCTCGCACTTTTCTTTGTATTATTTTTAAAAAATCGCGAAAAATCGCTGTTCCCCGCCTTATCTCGAAAAGTACTTATCAAAAAATTTTGAAAAAATTCCGGAATATTCTCCACGGGGTGTAGATTTGAACGAAAATTATCACGAGTTCATTTACCTTTACCTTTAAATATTCTGGTATTTAAAAAAAACAAAAATTTCAAGGTCATCAGATTTCAGTAAAGATTGGAAACAAACTTTGTTGAAAATTCATTTGGGGGTGTGTTTTGTGAAGTCACTGATCATTTTATACATCTGTAACAAAAATTTTTATTTTAAAAGCAATCAACGTATGGAACACTAATTGCGCAAGTTCAACTTGCACTTGACCGGTTATTTTTTTCTATAATTTTATTATGAATTTCCAACAAGTATTGGCTAACACAATCAAAGAAATTATGTTATTCTTTCATTATCTTCAATTTTAACAGCAGTAGTATCTACAGGGAAATGTCAGCTACCAGTTCTTCAAAGCCCTTACTACTCAACTTTTTCTTGTGATATTTTGAATAATTTAAGTAGTATTATAAGGTTTAATGAAGTTAAGAAAACGATTGAATAATATTGAATAAATCTTGTGCTTAGCACTAGCCGAAAAATGAAAAATTAATTGTCCTAGTGAGTTATTGTTTCCATAATGCCGTCGATGACAACAGATAAAGGTTTTTCCTCCGCTGGTAAACAGGTATCAAATTTTTCTTTTTGGCTATCCAAAACTTGATAGTGCTTTACAAGTATTTCAGAGTTGTATGTTGTAACTCCTTGCCAAACATATATAGGTGTAATTTGAGAATGCAACTATTAATGCGTTGTAGCCTTCTTTCGTTTCGTCGATTATTAAATTTGGTGCAACCTTTTAAAGATTAACTTTATGAAAAAGTTCTTTCCTTCTGTCGATTTTTAGTTGATTTTGTTGGGAAGGGCCTAAATTTGAAGAATTCCAATATAAGAGAGGTTTTTTTCTTCGAGAAGCTCTGCAATCGCTTATCGATTGCATCCCTCTCACAAATAAAATCATTTGTAGGGCTCTCCTTTTTTCGTAAAAACAAAACACATTTTGTATCCGTTCCTTGAACTTGAGTACATCAATGCTGACGTTTTACATAATTTTATTTCGATTTTATACAAAACTCGCAGATTAGCTTTGAAGAATAATTAACAGACCTACTACTGTAAAAAAGTATCCGTTTGCAACAATGGATTCTAGTACTTGACTTCGTACATATCTAAATTCTCTTTCTAGTATTTTAATTTGGTCGAAAAAAAAAAAATACTAATCATGAGGAAGGTTTTAAAACTCGCTCTTATTAGTTTGTCGAAAAACTATTGAGCCTTTTAAGTCAAAATTGAGGCAACTGTTTTTATTATAAATTAAAAGAACTTCACTAAACCAAATATGAGCCATTTTGTTCGATGACCTTCGGCCATTTTTCTGGCATCATCATAATCCTGTCACTGGAGAACTTCTATGGATATCTGGACAAAAAATTGTGACAAATGGTTTCCACAGACCTTTTTTCAAACTAACTTCACACCATTCAGGGAATTCTGCAGAGATAAAAGCAAATGGTAGTCTGACGGCACAAGATTCGGGCTATATGGTCAATGCATTAGAACCTCATAGCCAACCTCTCAATTTTTGCCGAGTCATCAAATATATGTGTAGTCTGGCGTTGTCACGGTGGAAGACAGCCAACTTTTTTCAATCACATAGTACAAGCACAGGAAGTGATAGACAATTTGCCACATTTCAAAATTTTTTGAATAATATACACAAAAATATAAAATTCACCAGTGAAGTTGAAACCAACAATAGCTTAAACTTCCTTGACCTAACAATAAAAAGACATAATAACAAACACTATTTACCATAAAACCGTCACATACTGACATAATTATCCATAATATCTCATGTCATCCACCATGCCACAAACTTGCAGTTTTCCATAATATGATTCACAGACTAATAAATATTCCTCTAAACCAAGACGATTTCCAAAAAGAACTTAATATTATAAAACAATTCACAGTAAATAATGACTATTCACCATCTATAATAGATAATATTCTCAAGAAAAAACTTTACAAAAAAGCCAATAGTACAGTTTTTCCGAATAATAAAGAACCTTATAAAAACGTAAAGTTAATAACGTACTATGGTAAATTAAATAGTTTCTTGAGAAAATTAAATATTAACACAACATTTAAAACATCCAACACACTTGGCAAATTTATAAAAATAACAAAACTAAAACAGATAGAGACAATAGATCCGGAGTATACAAATTAAATTGTGGAAATTGCTCAAAAACATATATAGGTCAAACAGGAAGAAGTTTTTCAAAAAGAATAAAAGAACGTGCTTCATCATGCTTCAATCTTGTTGTCAAACAGCAGAATACAGAATCAATCGTTTAACTAAACTGCAGCAGCTCTTGATGCACGATTCCACCAAACGCATAGCATCACCTTTTTGGCGTCAATTCGGGCTTTAAAATCGTTTGTGGAGCTTCATCCTTTTTTGACCACGATCTTTTCCGCACATATACGTGAACCAATTTCCAACGCTCATGATCAACCGCTTCAGAAATAACTCGATTTAATTACGTTTCTGTAGTGATTTGCAAAAGGAAATTCGACGAAGTAAATTTTTTAGCCTCAAATCATGTGGCACCCAAATATCGAGCCTCTTTTTATAACCAGTTCTCTCCAAATAATTTAAAATTATTTGGTGATGGATGTTTAGTTCCTTGGCAATGTCATGGCTACTTACAATCCTATCCTCCTCAACTTTGACCAAAATTCTATCAATTTCTTCTGTCATTGTCGATGATCATTTTTAACACCAAAATTTTTCGAACCAAAGCGACCGAACCATTTTTTGACTATTGTTTTGATAACCTATCTTGGCCATATCCAGCGCAATATACTGCGCAGCATTTGTGCCTGTACCGAAATAAGATTATAAAATGTAGCGAACTTTTGCAGAAATTTCAGGCATTTCAAGATGCTCTAAATTAAGTCTAAATACGCAAATTTCAACTATTTTTGCAAGTCTATCAAATGTCATATTTTAACTATCGCTAAGGATGGCAGGAGAAAGAGAGACAGAGACTTAATATTCTTTCGACATTCTTCTCTTTATATGGAGGGTATTTGTGATTACAGTAACCTACCACAAATTAAAAAAAAATGATTAAGCTAAAAGATATCTCAATTAATATAAACGATATGAGTAAAAATATCGTTTTCCATAACTTTTTTCTTATTTCATATTTATTTATGATATTTTATGAAAAATAACTGATTATGCTGGTTGATACGTCAAAACCACTCGCAAACATCTTTTATATTTTCTGCCATGCCATTTATATCGATGAAACGACCTTTTTCAATATATACGTCCATAGCCATACTGCTCTTAGTTCAATATGCATTCATTTTGAATAAGCCTAACCACTACAATAACGGACTCTATCCAGAGTCGGAACAAACAGACAAAATAGCCAAAAAATAATTAAAAAAAAAAAAAAACGAAAAATATAACGCACAGCAAGTTTTGATTGATAGTAATAATTGTACTGCAGAAAAAGTGGACAACTTCGGATGCGCTACACTAGAGCTAATAATATAAAGATATCAGCGGAAAATCCAAGCAAATTAAATAAAATAAAGGTAAATTTCCCAACAAACTATTTAATAGTAACGGCAAAAAATAAAACCGACAGGAAGCACTGCTTCTCTACAAGTAGAGCAGTGATTTTTACATATTTTTGTATCTGTTAAGGATGATTTGTAGGTACAATCGGATACAAAAGTACATGAAATTCTGACCAAACCAATATCTCTCAATATCTTTTAAAATACGGCATTATAACAAAACGCCTTTTTTCACAAACTTGTTTTTCGTATCAACTTTTTATTAAAATCGAAATTCGTTCGACTTTAATTAATTTTTCAATGAAATTTTTAATATTTTTAACAATAATAAAAAAAATTTTGATTGGGACTGTACCTTGAATTTAACTTTAAAAAGAAAAAATACGTAAAATTTTTATATCAGAAATCACTTTTATAAATTTTCTCAATATACGTGTACTTAAAAAAAAAATTAGAAGACAGAAAAATACCTCAGAAAACTATAAATTTGATTTTATTTAAATAAATTAAATAAAATAAGTCTAGTTTTTAACTAGTGAAACGTGACAACAGCGTAACATTCTAATAGTTAGTAGTTGTGATTTTATTTAAATCCAGAACGAAAGCATGCGTGTACAGGGTGCGCACTAGCATGATTGTTTACATTTATAATATGGATGCCGTTTGAGGTTAGTGTTGTATGTACAATTGAAAACGTGTTTATTTATAATTTACCACAATGTCGCAAACCGGAAAAAAAATTCGCTGGAAAGGGAAAATAGTCAGAGAAAAAGTTTATTTACAACAAGTCAAGCAAAGTCAACAACTAACAGAGCTATGTAAAAAACGTAAGTTTAATGAGTCTATGGCATGTGAAAATTCAGAAGAACCAGTGAATGGTAAAAAAGAAGAATTACTCGAAGGATGCCGTATAGTGAATTTAAAATATTTGGGAAAACAATTAAGGTGTGTTTCATGCAAGGAAGCGTTATCTTTGGAGTATGTTGAATCTGAAAGACGCATAGGCCTTGCGAGTTTAATTTTATTTGCGTAAGTGTTTGCGAGGTTGCCACGTTTTCGATGTGAATTACACTCTGCATTCAATTATACCGTAAATATCACTCATTTTTATTGGTTTTTCTCTAAAAATAATATTGAAACCACTAAATATTAATTGCTTATGTGCTTCTCAGATATTTAATCTACTAGTTTACAATTTTATGAATTTTTCGAATCGTATTTTCTATACTTTTGTTTTACTTGAATTCGGCCCGATAGCATGTTTTTCCATTTAACTACGTGTAAATTTGTTACAACTAAAAAATGCAATAACTTTTGAACGGGCTTGTAAAAAATTTTCCAGTTTTTTGAGGAGATTCAGGAGACTTATCAGAATAACATATAATTTTTTCAAAGAATTCCCATCGCTTTTAATATATCTACAAAACATCCTTAGTAGAAAGGTAAAAATATACCAAAATTCAAAACAAAAATAAAACTGTTTAATTGTTTTCATTACTCTTCGGCAAACATTTTTATTTTTTGCATTTACCCAACCAAGATATAATAAGTTTTCCATGGTGACCCGTGACATTACATAAAAAAGTGTTAAAATCAGCGATTTCAATGTGTAAAATTATGAGATACATATTTATTAAGTTTGTTTACATTTAAATATTTAGCATGTTATACCTGCGAACTTTTACCGAACGTCAGTAGAAAATCGAGTCGCTAATGCTTACTTACTGATATTTATTTATTATGGAAAAATTTATCTTTATAAAGATTCCTTTTATCCGGCTATACCGTAAGGCGTCGAGCTTTTACTCCAGTCAAGTTATAAATGGTTCCTTGCAAAAGGTCGAGTATCTATAATTTTTAGATATGTTATAGCGACCAAGGCCACTAGTTAAATACCCAGTCTGCGGCAGACAAAACCGCTGAGCAAGCAAAGTTATATTGAAATAACTTCGAAATTTTCCCACTCTTTTCGTTTTTTTTTGCTCAATTTTTCTGTTTCTAGACATCGCACAGTGTCCTGGAGCCGAATCAAATAAAAATATGGGGTGGTTGATTCTAGCAGGTATTAGGGAAATTTCAAGCCATTATAGAAAAAAATCCGCTCGGCACTTTTTTTTAAAGCAAATAGATATTTTTTAAATATTTTTACTATAAAAAAAAACGCTCATATGCAAGTTGATCTTGCTCAATTAGTGTTCCGTACGTTGATTGCTTCTGAAATAAAAATTTTTTGTTACGGAGGTATAAAATGATCAGTGACTTCACAAAACACACCCCAAATGAGTTTTCAAGAAAGTTTGTTTCCGATCTTTACTGAAAACTGATGAAATTTTTGTTTTTTTTATATACCAGATAAATTATTAAAGAGAGACACTCGTGATAATTTTCGTTCAATCTACAAAACAGACGTCCAATCCAAGCCTCTGTTGTTCCTCTGCCCGTGAAACGTGATTGTTGATTTTTCTTTTTACAATGTTTTCTATTCAGAAGATTTATTTTTCCGCAATTTTCGCAACTTCTTGAAACAGTAAGATTGCATTGTTAGTTCTCAATTTATCTGAAATTTTATTTTAGACAAAAATTGTGTTGATTAGTTCATCGTTTAATCAGTTTTCTTCCATAGTATTTGAGCCGTTCATTAAGAGTACCGTCTTGGTCTGAATTGCTTCTATTTTTAAAGCGCTATTTCTGAAGCTTTTTTGTTTTTCGAATATGCAGTCAATAATTAATAATTTATTAAAAAACTGACGAAAGCACTAACAAAAATGGTTCAAAATATATATTTTTATTTTAACCTAATTAAAATATTAATTGTAAGCAGATTCTACCTTATTTAACTTTTAGCAGGTCCCTTTATAACCTTTTTGAACAAAATGTATAAAAATCGTAAAAACAAAAGTAATACTTAAAAAAAAAACCTTCTTAAATTAAAACATAATTAATTAAAAAGGTTTCCAAAGCCCATTAAATATAAAGACAAAAAAGTCAAAGAAAGCTCATGAAAAGTACGAGCGTAACTCTTAAGTCTTTTTCAGAGTCAAAAATACCGGAGAATATTTGTATTCGTTATAAATTATGACCCTTCACTTACTAGCGCTGCGAGTCCTTTCAATTGTTCAAACAAAAACGCCTTCAACGTCTTTTGCGGTATGTCAATCCCAGTTTAGTAAATAGACCGTAATTAAAATGACTCGACGACAAAAAGAAAATCCCTTACAATCTTTTATTTGTGGCAACCAGGATTATTTTTAACTTTACTGTTGGAAAAATCTTTCGGTACAATGTTGGTCGTGACTGCAGGTTGACCTACATAAGATAAAACTACCCACAAAAAAGTATGCGGCGTTCTAGTTACTTACAACTTGCGTTTATTGTGTTAGATATTCCTACCGTCTAAAATGTTTTTTTTTTTTTTATCGTAAACCCTTTATAGAATAACGACAGATTGGATCGACAGTTGTACAACAATAGTGGTTGAGTATTTGATATTTTGTGTAATTATCTGTATATAAATATAATACTTATTCATTTGAATGTCAATGATGTAAAAACAATACAATCTGCGCTATGCTGTAGGGAATACTTTATAGTGTACTGATTTTATCGATTAATTACGTCGTATAAAATTCAGGTTTAACACTTTTAATTCTTTAAACTTTCAAGTCTTATGAAATCCTATCGCATTAAATATCCAAAACAGAAGCAAGGCAGATGATGAAAGCAAGAACCACCTTACAATGGCCAACATACAATTTAAACCATCTGCTCAAAGAAGAAATGGCATTTTTTTTTATGGATCTAGCACACGTGCTGCAGGGAAGAAGTCCCTAAAGCGCTACAGGAGCGACACGTGTGCGGAAAAAAGTGATTCACGTTGTTCTTGAATCGCTGTAAATTGTACTCGGTGGGAAACACAGTCCTGGGCAAATTATTCCAAAGGGATGATGTTCTCCATATAAAAGACTGCTTGAAAAGCATTGTACGAGGAGTAACAAGCTGAACCTCATACCGATGTGAAGTATTAGCGCGACGTGTACTCCTAAAATGCACCGCTCTGGGAGGAATTAAGCGGGCCACATCCTTCGAACACTTTCCATGCAAATACTTGTAGAATAGGCTCAAATCGCCAACCGTTCTTCAATGTTCCAGCGAATCAAGGCCGCCGGTCAGTTCCGGGTCTCCAATCAGATGAACAGCTCTTCTCTGAATAGAATTCAACAAATGCAGTGTATGTTTAGGAGCGGAGCCCCAAACATGGGAGCAGTATTCCATAGTTGGTCGAATTTGAGCTTTGTAAAGAATTAACAGTTGTTGTGGAGTGTAAAGTTTCCTGGTTCGAAATAATATTCCCAACTTTTGAGAAGCTCTCCTTGCTATGTCTGCAACATGTTCATGCCAGGACATATTTGCTCCCAAATTAACTCCCAACAAATTGAGTGACGATGTTAGAGGAATAGAGTGCCCCGACATAACTATGTCGGGTTCAGCAACGTTAACTTTTTTAGAAAAAACTCACCCCAAGATAAAATTTCTTCCAGGTCTTTGTTAAGTTGAATGACTTCCTGCTGTCTGCGGATATTCGTCTGAGTAGCCGATGTCCGTGCGTTCAAAGTGAATGAAGAGATAAGCGTATCGACATCTGCAAAGTTGTAGATTGGATTCTCGGTCTTTTCCAGCAGAACGTTAATGTAAAGGAGAAAAAGAGTAGGACACAGTATGGAGCCTTGAGGTACACCGGCGTTGATAGTGAAGGTGTTAGAAAGAAATCCGTCGACTGCCACTCGTAAAGACTTAAATCCAAATACGATATCGCAAAATTCAAAAACGAAGATACAAAACTAACATATCAGCTAGAGCTTAGAAACCGATTAGATGCACTTGCCGTAGAAGAAAGGATAATAGAAGGGAAGTGGTGTATGATCAAAAATATTTATACAAAAATGAGGGAAGTCAATCCTCGACAAGAAATCCTCACTACGAATAACCCAAATGACGATGGCGACTTTGAGGCATAGAACTTTGAACATACACACCGGAACGTCTACAAAGCTTGAAATTACCATAGCCATTCAAGAAGCTAAAAATGAAAAGGCTGCTAATGCGGACTACCTACCACCAGAAATGTTCAAAGCCAATCCAAACACAACGATCAAATTTCTTCTGCCATCATTGATATATCGATAAGTTTTAATACATTTATAGGTCTCGATATATCAGTAGTTCCTGATAGCTTGATATTTATGCATATATTGATAACTATCCATATATCAATAACTAGCGACATATCGGTATTTATTGATATGTCGATAACTATCGACAACTGTTGACATATTGATAAGTTAAATCAATCGGCTATCGATAAATAAACACCATTATCATTCATCCCTAACTCACACTGATCAGCGGAGCAACATCACTGCGTGGTTTAAAAATACTGAACGTACAAATTCTTTTAGGCGCCCCACGTCGCGTGCATTGCTTTAAGTTATTATTATTATTTTCCATTCACAATAACTTTTATTTCAGGTGGCAGCATCATCATCAGCTATGAAGTCCATCGTCGGACATAAGCCTCCTCTAAGTACGTCCATCTTCTTCGGTTTTGGGCCTTGTTTATCCAGTTGTATCTCACTAGTCTTTCGATGTCGTCAGACCATCGGGTTTGCGGGCGTCCTCTATTTCTCTTCTCATTCCAGGGCCCTCCAATTGAATACTTTATGGGTGCGTCGATTAATAGAGAGTCTTGCGATATGACCCGCCCATCTCCACTTCAACCTGCTTACCCTCTCAACTACATCAGTTATCTTGGACCTTCCTTGAATTTCTTCATTAGTCAGCCTATCTCTCAACGATATTCCCAACATTCTCCTTTCCATCGCTCGTTGAGCTACTTGTGGGCGATTTATAATTTCTTGATTCAAAACCCACGATTCAAATACAAAATTGACAATGGAAGGAGATACATCATGGAGAAACCAGAAATGTCATCAAAACGAGTGAAGTTTTTGAGAGAGTATGTTGTCAATATGACTTCTGACGCTCCCCTAGACCTTGTGTTTTTAGACGAAACATGGATTCACCAACATGGAAGCAGCATACGGACTTGGCACGATGAAAATCCTCGATCTGTATGGAACAAAAAAGCAGCCGCTGGAAAAAGATACATCATCGTTCACCCTGGCAATAGCAACTGATTTGTATATGGGAGTGAGCTTGTCTTTTCCACAAAAAACAAGAGTTATGACTACCACGATAATATGAACGTAGAAATCTTTGAAAAATGGCTGAGAGAAAAACTGCTGCCGTCATTCATTAGGGATAATGCACGATATCATTCTAGTTCCAAATGAATCGACAAGAAAAGGAGAAATCATCAATTGGCTGCGAAGTAAGCAGATTAATCTCCCAGAAAATGGTCAAAATGTGAGTTTTTAAAAATTATCAAAAATTACAAAACAAACTAGCCGTATGCTACAGACGAACTAATTGCTGAAATGGGTCATCAAGTTTTAAGATTGCCTCCCTACCACTGTATATTTAATGCCACAGAATTGCTGTGGGCTCAGTGCAAAGGATTTTTTAATAAAAACATTGTAAGTGAGGCAAGGCACGATGATAATGCAGTAATATCTGTTTGGAAGGCAGCTCTCCAGGCAGTTACCAAAGAAAACTGGATCAGTTGTATAACACGTACAGAAAATATAATCAAAGAATACTGGCAAAAAGAGAACATACTTGATGTAACCGTGCCACCAATTGTTATTAATGTAAACGAAGAATCATTTTCTGCTAGTAGCAGTTCCAATTTTGAAGATGATGATGTTTCATCCTAATACAATCTAAATATGGTTTATTTGTATATTTATTTTTCAAAAAAAATTATGTTGCCCAAACGCAGGTACCTACTTCTTGGCAAATTATATCATACCAACATATTTACCTACCTGTTATTTTAGAGACTTTACCTATATCAATTTTCTATTGTTAAATTTGCACCTGCAACATTTAGATTAGGTTTAATTCTTTTATTAAATTGAAAATATTACATTAAATAAACATTCTGAAACTTTCACCTAAAGTAGTTTATAATTCTAACTATATTATTTTAGAACTGTGATAATTTATGTAAATATCTTTTGATAGAAATATGCTATAACTTTATCTTTATATCCAATAAAGCCTTGCAATTATTAGAAATATGAGTGAATATTTAATATCCTCTCCTATTTTCCAGCTTCTTATAGTCCATTATAAAAAGACAAACTCCGTATGTCCAAAACTCATAATCCTAATAGTTCCTAATACTTATAGATTTACCTGAATCCATCTCTGAGTATGGGTGTACTCGTTAAATTAATAAATGACACGTACTATTGAGTCTATCTCTCTTACTCCCAAATAATATAATCGAGATCGTTAATGACGGCTGTCTTACATTGATCAGATCGATATTTAATTCGAAACAACATCTCTTGAAGTATAAGTAAAAGCAAGATGCACAATATCTTTTATTCTGTCTAGCATTTTATTACCGACTGTCATTACAAATCGTACGGACTTTATTTTGAATAATCTGCAAGTATCTGCTATCAATTCCATAGTTACTTAGACTATTTAATGTTGCCCAGATTTTAAGGGAGTCAAACGCTTTCTCGTATTCCACAAAGGACACCCAAATCTTAAAATTATACTGGTTTGACTTTTCTACTAAGGTTCTTAATACTTGAAGCTGGTCCAGTGTAATAAAGCCTTTTCTAAATCCGGCTTGTTCTCTGGGTTGGTAGGCGACCAATTTCTTTTTGAGTCTCACAGTTATTATTTTCATAAATAACTTGTATATTATGAATAATAGGCTGATTGGTCTCGAGTTGGTTAATTTAGACTAGTGGCATGATAGTAATTAAATTATAGATCCTTTAGAATAGCCCTAAACTAAGACGGAAACCTGCGTTTTGTGAGATCCCTATGTTTCTGTTTAGCCACTATCACGACGATCGGCAATACATAAATAGGCCAGAAAGTAAAAACTTCTACCAATATATTCCGAAAATTACAACAAGAACTGTTACTTAAAAGTTAAAACAAAAGCGCTCAATTGAATGAGATGATGTGACTACTTTCGAGTATGTGATTAATTTCTTAACATCCTATAATGAAAAAACTTAAAAAATAAGACTAATATTAAATAAAACAAATTAATTTGGCGTTCTTTGTACAGGGTGAGTCAACGATAGAGTAAAGTTTATTATCTCATTTGTTTCGGGAATGACGAAAAAATGTTAAATACAATAGTTTTAGGAAATGTTAAGGTGCACAGTTTAAAATTATTTTTGAGTATACAGGGTACTTTAAAAAAGTGTGGCCGATATAATATACGTTCTTTTAAATGAAACATCCTATTTTCTAATTTATTTTTAAATTCTACATAAAAATTTTATAACTTTTTTTATTAATAATGTTATATATCTCAACCTAGTAGTTTTTCTAATATTTCAATTTTTTTTAAAAAAAATACTAGTTTTCAGTTTTGTAAAAAATTGCTTGTAGCGCCATTGTTGCTGAAGGTTGAATACTCATAACTGGTACGACAGTTCTTTAGAGACGAAAAAAAAGATATATGTAAAGAAATTTGAGTTAGATGCTACAAGGTGTTCAAAATAAATTTATGCATTTCGACTATTTTAAATTGAAAAATCTCAATTTTTTTAAACGGCACATCCTGTATATTATTATTTTTGTGATAGATTTTACAAAACCCTCCAACTTTTATTAAGTGTGTAATATATCATCTGAGTATGGGTGTACTCGTTAAATTAATAAATGACACGTACAATTGAGTCTATCTCTCTTACTCCCAAATAATATAATCTAGATCGTTAATGACGGCTGTCTTATATTAATCAGATCGATATTTAAGGCGAAACAACATCTGTTGAAGTATAAGTAAAAGCAAGATGTACAATATCTTTTATTCTGTCTAGCATTTTATTGCCGACTATGTCATTACAAATCGTACGGACTTTATTTTGAATAATCTGCAAGTATCTGCTATCAATTCCATAGTTACTTAGACTATTTAATGTTGCCCAGATTTTAAGGGAGTCAAACGCTTTCTCGTATTCCACAAAGGACACCCAAATCTTAAAATTATACTGGTTTGACTTTTCTACTAAAGTTCTTAATACTTGAAGCTGGTCCAGTGTAATAAAGCCTTTTCTAAATCCGGCTTGTTCTCTGGGTTGGTAAGCGTCCAATTTCTTTTTGAGTCTCACAGTTATTATTTTCATAAATAACTTGCATATTATGAATAATAGGCTGATTGGTCTATAGTTGGTTAATTTAGACTTAGTGGCATGATAGTAATTAAATTATAGATCCTTTAGAATAGCCCTAAACTAAGATGGAAACCTGCGTTTTGTGAGATCCCTATGTTTCTGTTTAGCCACTATCACGACGATCGGCAATACATAAATAGGCCAGAAAGGTAAAACTTCTACCAATATATTCCGAAAATTAGAACAAGAACTGTTACTTAAAAGTTAAAACAAAAGCGCTCAACTGAATGAGATGATGTGACTAATTTCGAGTATGTGATTAATTTCTTAACATCCTATAATGAAAAAACTTAAAAAATAAGACTGATATTAAATAAAACAAATTAATTTGGCGTTCTTTGTACAGGGTGAGTCAACGATAGAGTAAAGTTTATTATCTCATTTGTTTCGGGAATGACGAAAAAAATGTTAAATACAATAGTTTTAGGAAATGTTAAGGTGCACAGTTTAAAATTATTTTTGAGTATACAGGGTACTTTAAAAAAGTGTGGCCGATATAATATACGTTCTTTTAAATGAAACATCCTATTTTCTAATTTATTTTTAAATTCTACATAAAATTTTATAACTTTTTTTATTAATAATGTTATATATCTCAACCTAGTAGTTTTTCTAATATTTCAATTTTTTTTTTTTAAAAAAATACTAGTTTTCAGTTTTGTAAAAAAATTGCCTGTAGCGCCATTGTTGCTGAAGGTTGAATACTCATAACTGGTACGAGAGTTCTTTAGAGACGAAAAAAAAGATATATGTAAAGAAATTTGAGTTAGATGCTACAAGGTGTTCAAAATAAATTTATGCATTTCGACTATTTTAAATTGAAAAATCTCAATTTTTTTAAACGGCACATCCTGTATATTATTATTTTTGTGATAGATTTTACAAAACCCTCCAACTTTTATTAAGTGTGTAATATATCTATTTCTAATAGTTTTCGATTTATTTTAAATTTTTCAATTTTTTACCCTTGTTTTTAATACACTTACGCTATTGTGAAAATATAAACAAATAGTTAATAATAATTTTAATACAGTTTAACTTATCCAATAATTAATTATTATGACGTAATAAATGTTCAAAAATATACACGTGTTTAGTGGTTTTACTATATTTTTCTTCACTTTCCTTAGCATAAAGGGCGTTATTGTCGCACGCACCCCGTATCATATTTTCCATATCTATTGGTGTTGTAGGAGGATTCATATGAACAAAATCTTTAATACTACTCGGTGTATATCACCACTACACCAAACACTTTATTTTTGCACTCGACGCGTGTTTCGCTAACCATGTTAGCTTCATCAGGAGCGATGATTGACGAGCGAGTCAATCATCGCTCCTGATGAAGCTAACATGGTTAGCCAAACGCGCGTCGAGTGCAAAAATAAAGTGTTTGGTGTAGTGGTGATATATACTGAGTAGTAGCATTTTGCCAAAGATTCCACATTCCCAACTTAGACAATCTTTAATGTAGTCCACAAAAAGAAGTCTAAAGGTGTTAAGTCACATGATCGAGGGGGCCACGGAATGAATCCATCCCTACCGATCCATTTTTGTGGGTAACGATCTTTTAAAAATTCCCGAACTTTTCGGTGGTAATGAGCAGTAGTGAGTAGCACTGTTGAATAATAATGCATGTTATGGCTATTAACTGCTCCATTACTGCGAAAAGTAGCTTCATCAGAAAACATTATTTTGGGTAAAAAATTTAGATCGGCCTCTATTGCTCTATTCAGGGTGGTACAAAAGTTTACTCGTCGTTGAAAATCACGGTCTTGAAGTTCTTGGTGTAGTTCCATTTAAAAGGGATGATACTTGTATTGTCTCGAGGTGCGATTAGCCGTAGTTTGGGATGTGTTAGAAAAGTTAGCTAGTTGACGGCTGCTGACCTGGGGATTATCGTCAACATGAAGTAAAATCTCCATTTCTTTTTTCCTCATTGGTAGCATTCTGGTTTACTACTTTCTGTTTCGTATACTCAACGCTACCACTACCATCAAACCGTTCCATTAAGCACTGAAAAGATTTTCTAGATGGTATACGTCTATTAGGGCACTTCGCTCCGTAAAGCCTTACTGCCGAAAGACAATTTTTTCCCGCCTAGCCCAGTATATAAACCATATCAATTAATTCATTTTTAGGAAAATCCATAACTATTACCTTTATACGTCCCTTACTACAACAAATTAAACTATTTTTACTTGCTTAGTAGACATGTCAAAATTTGACAATGCCTACATTTTTGTTTTGTCTTGGCAACTATGATGTTATAGCGTAAGCGTATTAAAAACAAGGGTACAAACTGAAAAATTCATGATAAATCGAAAACTATTGGAAATAGGCATATGACATACTTAATAAAAGTTGGAGGGTTTTGTAAAATCCATCAGAAAAAATAATAATATACAGGGTGTGCCATTTAAAACATTTGAGATTATTCAATTTAAAATAGTCAAAAGGCATAAATTTATTTTGAACACTCTGTAGCATCTAACTCAAATTTCTTTACATATATCTTTTTTTTCATCTCTATAGAATGCTGCTACCAATTATGAGTATTCCACCTTCAGAAACAATGGCGCTACTTACAAAACTGAAAACATTTTTTTTTTTTTTAAACTGAAATATTAGAAAAACTACTAGCTTTAGGTACATAACATTATTAATAACTAAGTTATAAAATGATTTAGAAAATAGGATATTCAATTTAAAAAAAAAAAAACATATGTTATAGCAGCCACACTTTTTTGAAGTACCCTGTATACTCAAAAATAATTTTAAACTGTGCACCTTAACATTCCCTAAAACTATTGTATTTAACATTTTTTCGTCATTCCCGAAACAAATGAGATAATAAACTTTACTCTATCGTTGACTCACCCTGTATATCTCCAAAAGCGTAAGTACTACATAATATAATATATTTTTTTAACAGAAATATAATTAACATCTCTTACAATCTCCAAGAATCTTATGTTTTCGCATTTAGTAACAATTTGTGTTCATACTTTTTTTAAATAGAATTCTATTATTTTCTTACAACGACTAAATTTCTAAAATTAAACATGTTTTAGATGAAGGGGAGCAATAATATAATAAAATTTTACTGCTCGTACTACAGGAGAAAATGGTCATTCGATTTTTTATATAACAAATACTAACCTCTAAATAAAAATGGCCGATTACTCAGGTCAAACAGAATGTCACTTTCCCATCCAACTACTTCAATAAAAATAACTTGCGAATTTTTATGAGTGGCTATAAATTTTTGATGAGCCTCTATGTAAACAGCAGTTCAGTCTTGCAATAAAAATTTGGACGAGAAACAAGTTAGAAATTTCAACTAAATGTACAAACGTGCCGCAGATATGCTACCCAACAAACTTGTTAGCTAGGATGTAGAACCCAACCTCACAAATACAAGGTTCTTATTCATTCATTATTTTCTATTGACTCCTGTGGGTCAGATGAAAGTAAAAGAAACTTTCAGATTTTACGTCTCTAAAAACTATTTACAAATGGCATACAGAAAAACACAGTACCCAGTTTATTAGGCTGTGGATTCCTTATGGACGAAAAGACGAAACTGTAATAAATGCAGCACCAGTCACGTGACTGACTCGACCTCTTCCAAAAGATATTAGATCCAGAGGACCGCAGCAGCGTAAAGCAATGATATAACTGACTGTGGCTTTTTACATTATCGTTTTCACTTATTAATAACTAATATAAAATTCTGACATAGGCAAGTCAAAAACCCAGTGATATCTGCTTACTTGTCGAGATGATGTAATCAAAACCTTGCTTTATATTATGTATATATGTATATGTATATATATATATATATATATATATATATATATATATATATATGTATATATATATATATATATATATATATATATATATATATATATATATATATGCATATAATATATATATGTAATATATATATATATATATATATATATATATATATATATATATATATATATATATATATATATATATGCATATATATATATATATATATATATATATATATATATATATATGCATATATATATATATATATATATATATATATATACATATATCTCGAAAAAACAAGAAAGCAGATATCACTGGGTTTTTGACTTGCCTATGTCAGAATTTTTCTGTAGAACACTCCTTATTGTGGTTTTTCTCTGTACTGTTTTAAAGTATTTATGGTTTTGTTGTTTTTAGAAGAAATGTCTCAGGACTAAATAGTTCTAAATGTAGAGTTTCTTCCCCATTGTCTTGTTCAATAAAGTTTCACAAAATTTCACAGCCAGATAAATTTTCTTCGCTACTCCTTTTGCCGTCCAAAATCATAAGTCCGTTTGTTTCAATTAGTTAGAACAGGCAGACAAACAATATCTATGATTTACTTTCCATATATAGATATAGGTTTTGTTGTGATGTTACTATATTAATATATATATATATATATATATATATATATATATATATATATATATATATATATATATATATATATATATATATATATGGGTTTTTAAAATGTGATGTCCATCTCTTATACAGATAATTAATTATAATAACCCAAACTGTAGAATCTAGCAATATATTTAGCGATTTTTCTCTCGACAGTTAAAAACAATATCCATCGTCGAAGTTACATCCGCCGAATAAATTCAGCCAATCACTATTCTGAAATTCCTTTTCGCTAAAACTTTGTGGCATAATACAAACATGGAAAGATGAGTAAAGTGGCGAAAATCGGTTTTATTTGTTTGCGAAATAGGGTCATCAATAAAAGCTGGAAGCATTATTGATTCCAGAAATTCTTTGTCTCAAGTTATCACAAATAAATTAGATTGATTTGTAGTTAATCTTAGTTATAGAGCAAAATAACATTATTATTATCCAATTCATATATAAAAATTCATAACGCTACCACATAAAACAACAAATAAAAAATTAGCACGGAAAAGTAGATATGGCGTTTTTAAATAGAAATGAATGCAAAGAAGCTAAACCTGAACTAATAATGGTAAGATATTGGATAAAATTCTTCAAGAAAGAAGAGGAGGAGGGGCAGATATAAAAGTATCAGACAGTAATAAAGGACAAAACAGAACATATATATATATAAAAAAATCAGTTCAGGCTAAGCGCGTAATAATTAGCTGTTCAAACATGAAAAACTGACTTAAAAACCAACATCTCTTATCATCAAAGAATTATGCTCAAAATAAAATTCCAGACGAATGGAGAATTCAAAAAGGAAGATGAAAAGGTAGCAGCAAACTAGAAAAGAATAAACCTTCAACTCTAAAACTAACAACAAAAATAATAACATACAAAATTAACGGACATATTGCATTGGAAGATGA
Source organism: Pachyrhynchus sulphureomaculatus (assembly GCA_019049505.1). NCBI lineage: Eukaryota > Metazoa > Arthropoda > Insecta > Coleoptera > Curculionidae > Pachyrhynchus > Pachyrhynchus sulphureomaculatus. The sequence continues at coordinate 149,187,302 of CM032446.1, read as the reverse complement.
ATAACAGGGGTTTAGATCAGGAACGTCTTACAAAATTACCTAAAAATCAACAGAATACAATAAGCCAGCGTTCTTATGTTTCATTGACCTAGAAAAAGCTTCTGATCGAGTACAACTAGAAGGCGTAGTACCTACCAATTACAAAAAGCACGTACCGCACAATATTATTCTAACAATAGAAAATATATACGCAAAATACAACATCGTAGCTAAAATAAATAAAAAAAAAATGAATTAAATAATTAGATAAGTAACTAAATTGTGAGGTTATAGAATGGGAGATAAAGAAACAAAAATACTATTCAATAGAGACTACTCCGTGCTAATACCAAAAAATGAAGAGAAAGTTAATTTACCAATTTAACAAGGAAATAAATATATCAAGTTTTCGTGATATCGACACAGAAACGAGAAACGAGTAAGCACATGCAAAACAGTGGTATACTTAAATGATGAAATGGCGAATACTTGAAAATTGAAACAAAATCTCGAATTTACGTTATAGCATTTAGATCTTTATAACGTGCCCAGAGGAAACCTTGTCCGAAATATTAAAGACAACAAAGATACTCGGAACAACAGAAATGAAAACAGTGTGCAGAATAGCCGATAAGACTTGGTCAGTCTTAGGCATTTTACCATATTAAATGTAAATATAACACAGCCCCATTGTCAAATATATTAAATAAATGCTTGTCACATATTCTGAAAAGAATTTCACTTGTTATGTAAAACGTCCAAATTATTATGATCATCTTCATGACAACTGCTATTGGTCAGTCAAAAAATCATTTAAAAATTAGTAAATCAGAAAAAAAATGTGAAAAAATTATAATATATTTTATCCACTTCAGTTGAGTGTTATATAAATAATTTCTTCCAGGTAATGCAAACTAACAAATATTAATTTCATCTTTTGAGAACAAATATGGATATACAATATGGGATTACGGTGCTACTTATATGCTATCGGAACCACAGGTTGTCTCACTAATTGGTTGGTGCTTTCCTATCTGGGCTAAGGTATCGGGGTTATTCAGTAGGTTGTTGGTTGCTGATGTATTATTGTTTTGTGTTATTACGCATTTCTATACGTCTGGCAGGTTGAGGACATCATATTTTTTGCTTAAGGTGCCGTTGTTTCAATTGCCGTGACTTCTGGAATGATTCTTGTTTTGTAGGGATTTTTGCAGCAAATAACTGTGCTCTATAGCTAAAGAAAAAATTGACCCCGAAGTTCTATAATTTTTCAGTATTCACACCGCCTGTATGGTTGTTGGGTGGATTGAGTAGCTCAGCAGCCATGCTGCCGGTCCCAAGCCCGGATAAAGGAGAAAGATTCCCAGGTCAGGCTAGCAATCTACCTGGGAGAAAAACAATAATCCTCTCACAGACTCAGACCAGCCTCGGAACAAGGACGGACCTCAAAGGTGACAACCCCCGCAATAAAAAGGAGCTCAAATTGGAAAAAGAGCGTCATTAGACTTTTTTTAGTGTTCCATACGGAACACTTATAAGATCACTTTGAAAAAGTTCTGGAATATTCTCCACGGGGTGTAGACTGAACGAAAATTATCACGAGTGCATTACCTTGAATAATTTATCTGGTATATAAAAAAAAACAAAAATTTCAAGGTCATCAGATTTCAGTAAAGATTGGAAACTAACTTTGTTGAAAACTCATTTGGGGGTGTGTTTTGTGAAGCCACTGATCATTTTATACCTCTGTAACAAAATTTTTTATTTTAAAAGCAATCAACGTACGGAACACTAATTGCGCAAGTTCAACTTGTACTTGACGTTTTTTTTTATCGTTCACCTCCTCGCCTGAGTAGGGATTTTTACCATTTTTCATATCCTAAGCATATCGGCGAGGATGTCGTAATATCCGTCAACGTTGTCCAAGTCCTGAAACATACATTTTTGTATTTCACAGCACGTTTTAGACAACGCGGTAGTGCTGCCACGGACGTTATTCCAACAACTACTACCTATGTACGTCGCCAGGCCAAATATACTTAAAGGACTGGTGCATGGAACATTATATCCTGGTCATCAAAGGACTGCGAAACGATAGAAACACAAAGTTCACATATTTGCACTAAAGGAAACGAAGAAAAAGGGAAAAGGAAAAATGGAAATCGATGATTTCCATTTTTCCTTTTCTCTGATAATTCATATATAGTAGAGTAGTACGAAACAAAAGAGTTCACTCGTGGGTAGGGCTACTAATACACAAAAAATTTAAACAGAGCATTGAGGAGGAAAAGTATATCAATGACAGAATATTACAAGTGACATTAAATATAAACGTAGAAAGAATATACTTCTTAAATGTATACGTATCAGATATCAGTAAATATAGAGATGAGCGAGAACAGTTTAACGCAGACTCTCAGACACATATTGATAAAATAAACCAACAGGACAAACTAATGATAATGGACAATTTCAATGCCAGAATAGGCAACGAAGAACTGACAGACATAATACAAAGATTTAACTAAGAAGAGACCAATGATAATAGCGATATGTTGAAATCCTTCTGTGATCTAAACACCTTGAAAATCAATAATACTTTCTTCAAACATGATATGAAATACAAATATACTTGGCAAAGCTGTAGAGACCAACAATGAGTAATAGATCACATTATAACTAACAGAAAATTTATGCCAGAAACAATAGTGGATGTACGAAGGCTGACTTCAACTAATGTAGGTAGCGATCACAAATTGCTCCTATGTAAACTTAGACTTAAAATAAAAACCTTACCGAAACTAAAACCTATATATGTTAACAAATATAACATCGAATCCTTCGATACCGAAAGCACAAAACAATTATATTAGAACCGCTTGAGACAAAAAATAACTCTACACCCAATCAATGATCAAGGAAGCATAGGCAGTAAGTGAACATTCATAAAACAAAACCTTATTAACAAGGCAAAGGAAAGCTTAGGCCAAAGAGGAGTAAACATCAATAAAACAAATAAAACACCTTGGTACACACCAGAAATAAAGGAGCTAGCAAAGAAGAAAAAGAAGGCATATATGCATTCCATACACAACAAAACCTAAGACAACTGGAACGCATATATCACAGAAAGAAACTTAATGAATAGAAGAAGAAAACACATTAAAGAAGATTATTGAGAGATATTTACTAAAGGGATGGGAAGTGATCTCTATAGCGGGGAAATCATATAAAGAAGAAAAGGATAATGAAAGAATACTTGAAGAAATGGAAGTAGTAAATCTAGAAGTAACTTTAGAACAGACAGAAATAATTATGAGAAGTCTTAAAAACAGAAAAACTTTAGGACCAGACGACATTACAAATGAGATGTTAAAATATGGACGAGAAAACCTACATCAACAATTAGCATAGCTCTTTTCAAAAATAGTAAAAAAAAATGGACAAATACCTACAGATTGGAAAACTAGCGTAACAATCCCAGTATTCAAAAAATGGCAAAAGACGTCACCCGAAAACTACGGGGGAATAACGCCCCTAAATACTACCTTAAAAGTATTTACAAGAATCATACATCATAAGACAAGGCGATTCACTTAGTCCCTTTATTTTCAACCTCGTCATGGACAGAATAGTGGAGAGTCTTCCAAAACCTAGAAAATACAAAATGGGCAACACACACTTCCACACAATCTACTATACCGATGATGCAGTCCCCATCACCGATTCTGGGCACAACCTTCAGAAGATCTTTCATGCTTTCAATTTAGAAGCGAGAAAACTAAACATGATTATTAACACAACCTAGAAAAAATATATGGTAGCTTCAAAAGAATTATAAAGATGCAAGCTGGAGATCCAAGGAAATATTATTGAACAGGTTAATAATTTTAAATACCTGGGAACAATGACAACAAGCTACGGAGACTTAAACAGGGAAGTAAAACAAGAGTCTATGAAGGTATCACTAATAGCAGGTTGCTTGACGGATAAATTATAGAAATATAAATACCTCACAGTGGAAAGTAAAATAAAAATATACAAAACAACAGTGAGACCGATCCTCACATATGCCGTAGAAACAAGAGCTGACACATGTAAAACAGCACAAATGATGACGACAACAGAAATGAAGGTGATTAGGAACATACATGGAAAAACTACCCACGACAGAATTTGCAACAAAGGTCTACAAGAACTAAGTATGATCCCAGAAATATCGAAATGGAAGAGAACTAGAAGAAAACAATGAATTAAACACATAGATCGGATAGACGACAACAGACTTGTAAAAAGGGCCAAACTCAATAAACCCTGCGGCAGAAGAATTAGGGGCAGACCTCCGAATAAGTGGAAGGAATGCTGAATGTCCACATCGGAAGAGGCCTAATGGTGATAAAACAGGCAAAATGCCCACTTGTATGATACACGATATAAGAAAGAAGAAGTATTCACACCAATGACCGTGGCTAATAGACCGTCAAAAGCAATTGACTACGATTTTGGTAATAACTTGGACTACCGCAGCGTTACAATAATTCAACGAAAAAATATACACAAATTGTTTTGTAATTAAAGACATGAATTCGCTTATTTCCGTTAAAAAACTATTTGACTTTTATTACAGTTTTATTATTGATATAACGTTACGGGATAAAGAGATTCAAGATGTATTTTTATTATAACTTCTACAACGGAGGATAAAACTTTAAGAATTACTCCGCTGAAAACAATCACAGTCTACACAGAGAATTAAAACATTTTCCTCGCAAAATAGATGTTAGAACGTTTACTCTCTATTCTTAAATCAACAAAAATCTACAATGTTGAAGCCGCAGAAAGTTTAAGTTTTTAAAAAGTGTCAGTCCTTTATCTTGGAGAAACATCGGTTATTTAAGAAAAACTAATTTTACTGCCATTTGTCAGATTCACGCTGGATTTCAAAACGACAGAGTACCTGGGTACAATTTTTGCATGCATCGATTTTACCGTGTATTATTTATTGGTGCAACGTAGCAATTATTATATAGTTCTTAAACTCTTCTGTCTTATCGTTAACTGTTAGATATTTTATATTAAAAAGAGATTTCGACTAGCATTACCTCCATCTTTTACATGTTTCAGTTAAGTGCTGACGTCTATCGCTACTCCCGTTTCCGAATGATATGACACACTCGTCTCTAAAAAAGGACGCTGAGAGATATTAAATGTGCTTTTCTCCTCCGTGAAAATATCAAAATTCTGAAGATTCTTTTTGCAACTCACCAGTATAATTATAGTTTTCAAAAAGCCTAATGCACACTTTTACAAGCTCGTCATGTTTACATAATGAAATGAAAAAAAAACGAGAAAAGCAAAGAACAAATAGGTGCATATTTTGATGTCAAAAACTTATTGTCCTTTTAAAAATATTAAAAAAAGTTATACTTAAAAATTTTTACTAGAATGGGTATATACATATAAACCTTAAAGCACAAACAATTATACTTTGAAGGAGCTTAGCTGGATAAGATTTAAAAAATGAAAATAATGTTTTTCACCACAAACAGTCTTTTTGAAATATTTATAATGATTATTGCAATTAAGTATGTTAATTTAAGGCTAAGTTCACCATTACAGTGTAGAATCTCAGAGCGTGCTTAGACTTGTTACATACGTGGTTTCCTTGAAACATTAAAAACAGGTGATGCGTCTGTCAAAATTTAAGGAAGCTTGGTAGGCTCCAATTGTTGCAATGCACTTAACATAAATGGAATTAACAAAGCACGGTTTTTTGTATGGTATCTTTAATATTATTTATCTTTTAAATATGGAAGATGTATTGTGGAATTAATTAAATACAGTAATGCAATTTGAAGTTTTCCTCAAAATCTATTTATTCCCATTTATTTAACAGTTAAATTGAAACAATACAGGACAACAATTCATTATATAAATGATAAAGTATATCGCCATGCATAGCCAAAACTATTTTAACAGCTTTAGAGAATCAAAATATCATCAATTTGTGGTTATTCTAGCGTCCATTCTCTACACGTTTCATCAGCGTCTAGCCATACTCCAGTTCCCTAATGATCTAACATGCTTATTTATCTCCAAAAAAAGAAAACAAAATATTTTGTGCTTTTCTCTTTTATAGCAATATCCTATTTGTCACCAGAGTAATTCTAGTTTTCAAAAAGCTTAATCTACACTCTGATAAACATGTCACATAATAATGATTTTCAGACCAAAATGGAAAAACAAAAATAAAACAAAACACGAAATCGTGTTACTGCAGTTGTGTATTTTAATGGGAGACAATTCTGACAAAACAATTTTAAGTAACAACTTATTAATTTCGATAGGACACAGAGCTTATAGGTATAATTCTTTTGGATTTCTCGTGTCGCAAAAAAGATGCTGATGTTTCGACCGTCACATTGCCAGCTTCTTCAGAGCTTGTTCCTAGAACTGACTTCTTCGGAATCTAGCACGAAACTGATTAATGTACATTCCTTTTTATATTAGTAGAATGGAGTGGGAATGGGCGGTGCTTCATGGAAGATTTGTTCACATATCGGCGAGAGGTAAAAACAATGTCACGATTAAGGTGGTTGAGAGGTTTAGGTATTTCGATGGACTCCTAATTTTGCTGGGGTAGAAAAAAGGAACTCGTTGCAAGGATCTTTGTTTGGTCCTGTCTCGTGCTGGTGTTCTGCAACTGTTGAAGGGAAAATTTTACGAAAACATACTGCCCTTTGACATTCTTTAATTCTAGTGCATATTATTCTGCGTATTTCGCCGATATAGTTTTTATAACAGGTACATGGGATATTGTAGACACCTGAATTTTCAAGGGAAAGGGGGAGGGGGAGGGAGAGGAAGAGAGACGCTGTATCCTAAAAATGTCATTATCCGTATCATTTTTCGTTACAGTACAAAGATTCTTGCTGCTGCTGCTGGTGCTTGTCCCAGTTTATCAGTCCATATGACATGTGATAAGCGATTAATACCCGGTATACTGTGTTGATAACAGGGGTGTCAACAAGCATTGAGAAACATCTGAAAACAAATATATTTTTGAAGTCAGATGCTCCACATGAGAGTCACGGTTATAGTATTTAAGTTTTTTAGGAAGTATTTTTTGGGACACACAATCAAGTTTCTTGGATATATCGCAAAGAGTTGCACAGGTTAAGGCACCTCTCTCCTAACCGTCAACAACACCAGATAGTAGGCGACTAATGGCATTGTACGTGAAATTATTACCTCTAAAACCATATTGGTAAGTGTAGAATATATTATGGGTTTCAGAGTGATCATTACAGTTTGTCAAATAAGAAACGTCTCCGGGATAATTCATTTTTGCGATTCTAGCGATTCAACAAAAAAGCAGTAGAGGGAACCTCTGTCTACGATACATTTTGGTAAAAGTATCATTCGATTCCGAACTTTCGTTGAAATCACGTAAATTCTAAATAAGTCACTTGTTTGCGCGTCGGTTCGAAGCAGTCTTTCTTTGTTCCCATCCAAAAGAGCATAAAATGACACATTTCGCGGCCGCTAAATATATTAAAAAGTCGGTGTAGTTTGTAAAGAAGTGGGTAAATCATTTTAACAAGACAAAACATGTCGACGACTTGCGAAAACATGGCACATTGAAGAAACCTTTGCTGGACGAAAATCGCGTCGCGGAGCGGCTCGCTTGGGCCCACAATAAGATACTAGAGTAGCCCTCGCAATAGCCGAACGCCAACACTATTGAAAACGTTTGGTCCCTTGTAAAGAGAAAGCTCAAAGGAGAGACTCTGAGGACTTTGACTCAGTTCTCTCGCGAGATTCGAAAAATTTGCAGAGTATGCAGAAAATCTCGTCGACAGCATACCTCGAAGATGGCGATTATTGATGCAGGGGGCGATTGAATAACTTACGAAGGTAACTATGCCTTTGTTAGCACACCAAAGAATACAATGATGGCAAAAAAATGTTCTCGAAACACATTTTCTCAAGAATACGCGCGGTCACGTTCTTACTTTATAGTCTAAATTGGGTTTCTGCAATGATCATTACTATCCAAATATGCCTGTAATTATTAGAGCATGTCTCCTCAACTGTACGAGGTTGATTATTTTTGTAATGTGACAAAAATTTACAATCCCATACGGGTGACAATACCTTTATTCTTTAAAGTAGCTAGATGACAAGAATATTTTTAATAATTTTTAAGTTTTATGGATATTATTTTTTTTATGGGTCTAGCACACGTGCTGCAGGAGCGGCATGTGTGCGGAAAAAGCGATTCACATTGTTCTTGAATCGCTGTAAATTGTACTCGGTGGGAAAACACAGCGCTGGGCAAATTATTCCAAAGGGATGATGTTCTCCATATAAAAGACTGCTTGAAAAGCGTTGTACGCGGAGTACCAAGCTGAACTCATACGGATGTGAAGCACCAGCGCGACGTGTATTTTTAACATGCACCGCTTTGGGAGGAATTAAGCAGGCTACATCCTTCTAACACTTTACTTGCAGAACAGGACTCAAGTCGCCAACCGTTCTTCGATGTTCCAGCGAATCAAGGCCGCCGGTCAGTTCCGGGTCTCCAATCAGACGAACACCTCTTCCCTGAACAGAATCCAACAAATGTATGTTGAGAGTGGAGCCCCAAACATGGGAGCATTATTCCATAGTTGGTCGAATTGGAGCTTTGTAAAGAATTAACAGTTGTTGTGGAGTGTAAAGCTTTCTGGATATATTGAAATGATCAAGGCACTTGTTTGTAATCTATTCATAGCATTTCTTACTTATGTAAAAGTAACCTTTTTGAACCTAAACAAAGGAAACAATTTATTTTTTGAGACATAATCATGTGTTGAGCGGCAGTTAGACAAGTAAAACAAACGCATTTTCCAGGACCAGTAGTGTATATGGAGATACTATTGGACTTCTGCAACTCTAAAATGAGGCATGTGCAAAACGGATCCTTTTTACAATAAGCGTATTTATAGTTTTCAAAAAGCTAAATGCACACTACGTTTAACACGTAACGTATATATAGAATAAAATCGAAAAACGAATAAAGCAAAAGTATGTTACAGTATGTAGGTGTGTATTTGATACGAGATATTTGTTGTGCTTTGCAGAATATTTTTTTTAAATAACATTTTAATATTTTTATCAGATTTTCTAAATTGGATATCTAAAAATACACCTTGCAGTATAAACATCCTATTGTGTTTTGAGAAGGAAGTCAAAATAATATTTTTTACCACAAGAAATATTTTCTGAATATTTATAGTCATCGTTACAATTCTGTTGGTATGTTATTTTCGGGTTAAGTTCGCCATGACAGTCGCAAAAATTAGAGCACTTTTAACTTAACAGATACACAATTTATCCATTGAAATGCAAAAACTATGTAACACGTTTGTAGCCTACCTAAAATAAAAAACCGGTCAAGTGCAAGTTGGACTTGCACAATTAGTGTTCCGTCCTGTGATTACCTTTAAAATCAAATCTAGCTATCTAATAGCCAATAAATGACTTTAACTTAATCTAGAATAGAGTAATATAAGTTTAAAACAAATATTTACTACCAAAATATTTGTTTAATTATAAACAAGTAAAATAAAATTATTTTGTCTTTCTACACACAGACCAATTTGTTAGTCACCAGTCATCATGATATTACTGATTGCACCGAATACGTATTGATATTTCGTAGCTGTTAGTCCCGGTTTCCAAACCTTCACCATTTTGTCATGCCACACATTTTTTTCTTTATATCAGAAAAATTACCAAACTTAATGCACTGGTGATAATTTTCGCTCAATGCACACTTTATGGGAAATATACCAGAATTTTTTCAAAAATTTTTTGATCAGTACTTTTCGAGGTAAGGAGGAGGGATATCGATTTTTGGCAATTTATACAAAGAAAAGCGTATCATACGTATTTTTAAACTAGTCTTAACAAGCTTTCATTTGACACCCAACTCGATGACTACTTCCCATCACAAAGTAACTCCTTAAGTCAAAATTTAAATTTCAAAACCACACGGCTCTGATTGGGCCATCAATTCCTATATTTGTACCAAATTTCAACTTTATAGGTCAAATACTCTCGGAGAAAATCAGGTGTGGTAGACGGACACCGAAATGATCTCATAATTGTTCCGTACGGAACACTAAAATACTGCTTTTTGCATCATACTATACGTTTTCTTTGTAACTACCGATAATTTATCAAAGATGAACATAACTTGCACAAATATATATATATATATATATATATATATATATATATATATATATATATATATATATATATATATATATATATATATATATATATATATATATATATATAATGATTCCACAGCATTTATTAATCAGTGTATCAAGAAATGTTTAATTAAAAGTTACAAGACAATTGCTCAGAACAACGGAAATGCGAACCCTACGGTGTATAACAGGCAAAACACTAAGAGACAAAGTACCTACCCAACAAATAAGGGAACAATGCGATATACAGGACATTGTAAAATTTGCCAACACCAGGCGAAAAGAATGGAATAATCATGTGGAGAGAATGGAAGACAGCAGACAACAAGAATCGCCAGAGAAGGTAATCCCAATACAAGGAGACCTCAAGGTAGACTGCGAAAACGCTGGGCTCAAAGCTGGATGTCATCATCAACAGAAGCACCACCAAGACCACAGTGAAAGCTATCAACGAACAAACAGGCATTGCCTAATAAAAAAAGAAGAAGAAGAAGGATGCACCATATGTATGGAATAATGATTCCGCAGTATTTATTAATCTGTGTATCAAAAAAATGTTTTAATAAAAGTTTTAGGGTGTTATCCGCCGCACATGCTGACACTGACAATAAAATGTCTTAAACTGTCAGTTCGAATAAATTACGCGATGTTGATTTTTTTAAATGGAAAGAAATTCTAGATATTATTTGTTTAACATACCATGTGTCTAAATTGAACTGTTTTGGAATTACTGTCATTTCAAATTTAAAATAAAAAAAGACAAAAAAAACTTTAATACATACTTTAGGTTTATTTTTAAGGTAACAATTGCTCTAAATATCTACCGTTAACAGCAAGACCTGCACAAGTTGGAAGAACTTGCTCTTATAGTAACTGTAAATACCGCTGTCCTGTAAGATTTCCATCGATAAAAAGGGACAAATCCGCCCACACGTTTATCTTTTGTAGTCTTTGAGAATGACTGTCGATTATCCAATGGGGATTCTCAGTAGAGCAGTACCGGCAGTTATGCCTGTTAAATGTTCCGTTAAGACAAAATAGGAATGAGGATCATTATTGATTCGTTCCATCATGACCTCGCAAAATTCAACGCGTCTATCGTAGTCATCTTCAGATAGTTCTTGCAATAGAATGGGTTTTTATGGATGCAATTTTTCTTCATTCAGTATACGACTTAAGGCACCTTTACTTATGTTGTGGTCTAAGCAAAGCTGACGAGTAGCTGTATGGGGATTTTCCATAATTTCCAATAAAACATCTAACTTTTTATCATCGTTTGTTTTAACTTTTGGAGGTCCAGATTTAGAACAATCCTTAACATGACCTGATTATCTAAATTGTTTTAATGTTTTCCTAACTACGGATTGGATAATAGGTTCTCGATTCGGATATTCTGCGTTAAAAAGTTCACACACCCCTGTTGTTTTCTCCTACGGATTCCGTAACCAACCATCATTAACAAAGTAATTCTTTCAATTTCTGTTAAATGTACCATTATGATATTACGCTCAAAATGCAGTTTCATAAAGTGCAGCAATAAACGTTTTCATCAATAATTCATTTTCTGACGCGTTAAGTCGTTACCTGATAATAAATGTTTTACACAAGCACACAAAAAAAATATTTTAATTTGATCTCCTTAATTTCAAATATTAATAATTCGAAAACAATTCAATTTAGACACATGGTATGTTAGAAAAATAATATCTTTCCATTTAAAAAAATTTAAGACGGCGTAATTTCTTTAAGCTGGCAGTTCAAAACATTTTATTGTCAACGTCAGCATATGTGCCGTATAACACCCTATAACTTTTATTTACAATTTTTGGATACACTGATTAATAAATGCTGTGCAATCATTATTCCATACATATAAGGCACGCTGTATATATTATAGTTGTAATTTTGATTCCTTTGAAAAGTCTAATATAAAAAAAAAATAAAGACTATATTTTAATGCTTACTTCAAAATATTTGGATAGTTTTCGGTAGACGAAAAGAATCAGAATAATGCCCTTTCACAACAATTTGGCTTCGCATCGAAAAATTAAATAAGAAGTTTATTTTATCGTTAATATTACCACAATAAAGCGGAATATTACAACTATTATAAGTCGGGGTCTCCATATGTTTCAGTTAAGTGGTTACGTCCAGTCCTACTTCAATATTCTAATGATCTGACAAGTATATTTGTCTCTCGAAAACACCGAACAAAATACAGTCCCTGGCCAAATTATTAGACGTACTGTATTTTTTTTAGTAATTTTATGTTTCTTAAGAGTTTTTATGCAATAATGGTATATTTAAACTACAATATTATTGATTTTTATTTAAAAGAATTGTTGTAGACTACATATTTTGTATTTATTTTTAACATATAGCAACACTGTGTTGACAAAGTGATACATGAACGTAAACAAGTACAAACCTGTATCAGTCGCGATCGGAATCGAGTCAGGTACGGACGTGTTTTCTGTGGCTTTATGGACTGTGATTGTTTGTTTAACAGTTTTATACTACTCAGTTATTAGTTTATTTTGTATACAGTGTTTTTAAAAAAAGTAATTGGACTATTTTCATTATGGGTAGAAAAGGCGATCTTTCACCACGTAAAAAAGCTGAAGTGAAGGCCCTTGTGATTGCGAAAACATTTACAAACCGAGAAATATCACGAAGATTGGAGGTTTCTGAAGCTAGTGTACGACGCATAAAAAAGAAAATTGAGTCAGGGAAGGAATTAAGCCCGAAAAGAAAGAAAAGATGCGGTAGAAAACCAATTTTCACTCCACGGTCAGAGAGATGTTTGAAGAAAATTTGTGTAGAAAACAGATTTGCTACCACAAAGGTAATAAAATCACAACTCCAGGATGCTAGCGTAAATGCTTCTGAGCGCACTGTTCGAAGAAAATTGAAAGAATAGATTTTAAGGCCTGTCGCCCCGCCAGGAAGCCCAAGTTAACAGCTGCAATGAAAGCAAAGCGCCTGAAGTGGGCCAAACAATGGCAAGACAAAGATGTGGACTTCTGGAGATCGGTAAGATACAGCAATTTAATCAATAATTGATACATTATTTATCATTTTCAGTTAAATAAAGCAAATAGACATGGAAGTTTATATATTTTTCCTATTTTTGACAGGTCTGTTTCAGTGACGAAAGCACATTCGAAATTTTGCAGAATAAAGCCTGATTGTGTCGTCCCGACGGTTAAACATCCCACCAAAGTGATGATTTGATCAGTCATCAGCGGCAAGGGCACTGGACGTCTGTACGTCGTCAAAGGAATAATGAGGCAAGATCAGTACAAAGAAGTATTACAAAATCGGTTGATTCCGCAGCTCAGAGAATGGTTTCCAAATGGGGAACCATTCACTTTCATGCAAGATGGAGCTCCCTGCCACACTGCTCGGTCTGTTAAAGCTTTTTTGGCAGAAAAAAATATCCCTCTGTTGGATTGGCCGGGTAATAGCCCTGATATGAACCCCATTGAAAATGTGTGGGAGCTGATGAAAAGAGAAGTGGCTAAAGATGTGATTACCAACAAAACCCAGCTCCTAGAAAAGATTATTTATGTATGGAATCATCATCCTCAAATGCAGGAGACAGTACAATCTTGCATTGATAGCATGCCGCGCAGAATTAAAGCTTTGATAGCGGCTAAAGGTGGCTCAACTAAATATTGACTTTTAACATTAATTTCACTTTTCTTTAAAACTTAATAAACTTATGCTTTTCTAAATTAATGCTGTTTTATTTATGTCAAATAAATAGGTAATTGATTGGATAATATAAAAATAAAAAAACAAATCAATTTAAAATAATAAAACGGTACAATATCACTCGGTAATTAATATATTTACATGAAATCTTGCAGTGCGTCTAATAATTTGGCCAGGGACTGTAAGTTGAGCTTTACTCCTTAGTGAAAATAGAAAAATTCAAAAGGTCCATTTTATCACCAGCGTAATTATAGTTTTTTAAAAAGACTAATGCACGCTCTAATGAACACATCATGTATTAATGCTTTTACAGAATGGAATGGAAAAACGAAAAAAAGCAAAGTACGAAATCGTGTTACAATATGTAGATGTGTATTCTGAGGCGAGAAATTTATTGTGCTTTACAAAATAAAAGAATATAGGTTGGTATTAAATTGTAAAATATGGGGCGAAGTATGATAAAATATGTATATATGGTTATAGCTATTATGGTGACATAAAATATCATGAGCGAAATAGGGACTAAGAGAATACATTATTTTGTTCAATAAATATATAAATATAAACAGGGAAAACAATTTAAAAAAAGTGTGAATTGATTTTGACGATTCAAAACATAAGTTTATCTTTAGTAGTCATTTTAGACGTAAAAGGGATATTAACCTGTTATCTTTATTTCATATTGTATAATTTTTTTAATACTCTATTTAAACACAAACTAAAGTCACTATTATATGACTTAAACCTAATAAAATGTCATAAAAACTGTCCTTCCTGAGTATATACATTTAAATATATACATATACATTATATATATATATATATATATATATATATATATATATATATATATATATATATATATATATATATATATATATATATATATATGAGCATGGCTTGAAAAGTTCGCGGCCTAGTCAAGAAAATAAAATAAAATACGTTCAAAAATATTTTTATTTTTCGGCGTAATCTCCACCTAGCTCTATGCACTTCTTCCACCTGCTTTCCAAAGCTTCCATACCTGTTTGAAAAAAAGATTCCTCAAGATCTTCAAAATACTGGTTAACTGCAGCTTTGACTTCTTCATTTGATGAAAATTTCTGGCCGCCGAGGTGTTTTTTAAATTCAGAAACAGATGAAAGTAGTGCCAAATCAGGAAAATAAGTCAGGTGGGGCAGCTATTCGAAACCACAATAACGAATTTGAGTCAAAGACTCAACAGCGAGCGTTGTCCTGATGGAACAAAACTTTCTTTCTCAGTAATCCTGGGCGTTTCTCTTTAACTTCTATTCTTGACGTAAACGACGCAAGAGGGTGCAATAGTAGGTCGAGTTTATTGTTTCGCCTCTCGGAAGCTAGTCCACCATAATAATACCTTTAGCATCCCAAAAAACTGACTCTATCACTTTTCCAGCCGACAGAATTGCCTTCGCTTTCTTTAGGGTCGGTTCACCAGATTTTTTCCACTGCTTGGATTGTTATTTTGACGCCGGAGTACAGTGGTGAACCCAGGTTTCGTGCATTGTCACAAACCTGTTAAGAAAATCTTGCGGATCAGCCCCAAACATCTCCAAACAGTCGAGAGAAATCGTGAGTCGAATTCCTTTTTGTTCAATTGAAAGCAATCTGGGGATCCACCTAACAGAAACCTTAGAAAATCCGAGTTCGTTGGCAATGATGTTTTGTGTTCATTCATTCGAGGTGACTATAGTGTCTGCAATCTCCTTAATAGTTAATCTACGGTCTTTCACTATAAGATCACACACTTTGTCGATGTTTTCTTTAGTCGTAGACGTCGTGGGCCGGCCGGAGCGAGAGTCATCTTCGATGCTCTCTCGTTCACGTGTAAATTCTGTAACCCATTTTTTCACAATGGTATATGACGAAGCAGATTCCCCTAATGTTGTATTCGTATCATCGTGGATCTCCTTTGGTGTTAATCTTTTTTTAAACAGGTACTTGATGACCGCACATTGTTCAATTTTTTCCATTTTTCCAAAAACGCTGCACTTGGTCTCACTAAACTCGTTCTAACCTGAAAACCACAAACAGTAACAAGATTTTACATATATATATATATATATATATATATATATATATATATATATATATATATATATATATATATATATATATATATACATATATATATATACATATATATATATATATATATATATATATATATATATATATATATATATATACATATATATATACATATATAAATATATATATATATATATATATATATATATATATATATATATATATATATATATATATATATATATATATATATATTATATATATATATATATATATATATATATATATATATATATATATATATATATATATATATATATATATATATATATATATATATATATATATATATATATATATATATATATATATATATATATATATATATATATATATATATATATATATATATATATATATATATATATATATATATATATATATATATATATATATATATATATATATATATATATATATATATGTATACATATATATGTATACATATATATATATATATATATATATATATATATATATATATATATATATATATATATATATATATAGGGTGTTATAAAAATCACTTTAATATTCAAACGGGTAGATCTCTGTAGCAAATGCAATTGTAGAAAAATATTTATAAATAGCGCACCTCGATAATAACACGGAAAACTAACTCAAAGGAGTCTCAAACTCCTGTTCCAAAATTAACGTCCCTAGTGGCCGAAAAAGTACATATATGTAATTAGTTGACTTTCGTTATTTGTGTAGTTTAAAATAAGTAAAACAAGGTATTTTCCGTCATCAGTCACAAATTTCCTAATAAGAAAGGCATTAAGCATATCGGATATAGGTTCGGACCACACATCAGTAAATCTAATTAGACAAACTGCCATAAAAATCAAATTTAACTAAACTGCGCCAACATCCATAAGATGCTTAAAATATTTTTCGCACACTAATTTTTAACGAAAAAACATTTTTTTTTCCACTACTGAAACAAATCATATTGTCGCCAAAGAAGTTTTAAGATTAGATTGTCGCGGACAACGGTTTGCTCTTTCTCTTAAACTCGCATTAAAAATTCATGCTCTCTCTGACGAAGGCGGCGAAATGATTTATCTAGAGCAGTGACCTTGCAAGGAATCACCCATTTCAATATATTAAACTATTTATGGTAGAGAACGATTTGAGTCATTTTTCGTAAATCGTTATAGGTGACGAGACTTGAGTATTCTATTGGAATCATCTCATAATGAGGAAATCGATGCAATAGATTTATAAGGGTTCTCATTCTCCAAAGAAGGTGAATGGTCACTCGTCTTCTGAAAAGTTGATAAAAAAGGGTTCATAATTATAAAGGCGTTTAGGGGAAGATGATCAAGGATGGAACAGGCCATTAGAGGAAAACGTCCGAATTTATTCAAAACTCTGCTGTTACACGAAAGCTGATCAGCGTCCACAAGGCCCACACTATTTTTACCGATAACTGTGGATTCACCGAGTTCTCATAATCATTCTATAGCATTGAGTTGGCGCTAACACTTCTTTTTACTTCAACATCTGGCGAAAAGCTCAGAGGCCAAACAGTTTCCGCATTTTTTGACCCACAAATCAAAAAAAAATTGAATGGAATGAAACAACTCGAGAAAACTGGAATTAGTATATTAATGTAAACGATAGCTTAGTAGATATATTTGGAAGTTTTCCTTCAAAAAGTTTAAAAAATGTCCTAGTAGTAATTTCAGGTCATTTATTTTTTTCCAAGTCAAAACAAAAATGATAATTAAATATATACTTAACTATTATATATATATATATATATATATATATATATATATATATATATATATATATATATTCATAAGGGTTCTCATTCTCCAAAGAAGGTGAACGGTCACCTATATATATAATATATATATATATATATATATATATATATATTATATATATATATATATATATATATATATATATATATATATATATATATATATATATATATATATATATATATATATATATATATATATATATATATATATATATATATATATATATATATATATATATATATATATATATATATATATATATATATATATATATATATATATATATATATATATATATATATATATATATATATATATATATAACCAAACTATACAAAATAAACAAGACAAGCATAATAACTAACAATTTTTTAAAAAAATCTGTAAAAGATAAAATTTAAATTGTAATAATTAAATCATACAAGAAATTAAATAGCGGATACAAAATAAAAACAGTTTTGTGTTTGATTCTCAATTTAAAACAATTAAGATGCTTGACAGGAATACCAAATGATAAATATAAAGTACTCGTATTAAGTTGTTTCTTGGAAGTTAGTGTCTTGGTAGCAGTACAAATTGGAGTGTTATGTATTCTACGTACGTTAGTCGGATAAGCTAGTGAAATTCTAATGGTAGTGTGGGATACACTGGTTCTAATTATTTTGTATGTTGAGAAGTACTACTTATTATCACAGCGTGTTTATGATTGTGTAAGTACGATTTGAAAGTCTAATGTGACATTAATACCATCAAATTGTGATTTACTTAGAAGAATAGGATGAGATATACAATTAAATGCTCAGCTGCCTGTGGTTCCTCCACATCTAAGCCTTCCACAACTTTACTTGCAACTCTTAAAATGGTATAGTTTTGTGTCCACTTGTATAGCTAATTGATTGTTAACCGGAATTTTATATTTTTTAAAATAAGACACAAGCTTCTTTTGAAGTTTTTAATCTCGTGCACGATTGCACAAGGGTCTTCCGAGAGTACTTTCTGAAATTATAAAATATAGGACACACATATTCAGTGTTTGTCTAAAATAGAACTTCTGTTTCATATAAGCTTATCTTTTAAAATTCATGTTATTACATTGCCGAATAGACAAATGATTAAAATCGGAGCTTCTTCTTCTTCTAATACTATTTTAGCAAATTTAAAAATATTTGGAATGGAATTGTTGTATTTCATTCATCTCGCCCCAGTACTGGCGATAAAAAGAATGACGTATTTTGACGTCTTTGAAATATGGAGAGAAAATATTTTGTTTGTGTTAAACAAGACTTGGTAATTGTACTAGCAATACTACAAAAATTGGTATAATACTCATTAATACTGATGTTACCGTTCAAAGGTTTACGAATTGAATTGAATTCCTGATTAATTAGTTTCGGAGAATCTTAAACCTTATAAATACTAACAGACCAAGAGGACGACCCGAAATTTTGACCTGTCGTCGACTGTCTGCAGGAAAAATATTCCTTTTTTTTAATACACTGTAAAAAAAACTATCCAAATTTTTCAAGCGTTTAATCGAAACTTCAAACATTTACTTGATTTTTCTGAACTTATACTAGAATTTAAAAGCATTTTATTTGAAATGTCTAGTAAACGCTACAAAAATCTAACAAATACATAATTTTAAGTAAATACTTTAAAATTCATCTAAAGTTTTTTGCAGTGTATAAAAAAAATATATTTTCCAGCATATTTTCTATACAAAAAATACAATGTGACGCATAATATTTCATAGAAAATAGAAAATTAACCCTTTTCAAAAGTAGGTATACTTGAACAATCCGGAAATTTTCATTTCGATACCAAAAGCTGATATTACAAACAAATATCGATTTGGGCCCATAGTAATAGACCAAAAGTATTTTGTTTATTGGGACTAGTTGTTCCGAATTCCACGAATTCTATTACATATTAAAATGGTCAATTTACCCTCCAGATAGATTAGCTGTCGGGAAATTACATAAAAAAAGATGGTGAAAGGACTGAATACTATGGAGCCTCGAGAATGGCAAATTCGGATTCTACGGGTCGAAAAACATAAAAAAAAAATATAACAATTTCAGTCATCTGGTACGAATTTTATGTAGAACCTATAATAGCGTCTATACTATCGGAATTCGATTTTTTTTGTACATTGAAAATGTCTTTGCTTGTTCGGGTGCGAGGTATGTGCCCTCTTGACATTTTATTAATTAAGGCCTAAATTTGCCAAAAATTTCTTTGGCAGATGCGTAGGACACAAAACTTGAGACCTACGGTCTTATTTATTCATAAACTCGAAAAACGACCGTTTTGAGCTGGTTCAGGTTCGTCCTCCGGTATTGGCGGCGTCTGCCTTTTGCAGGTTCCCTCTTATTTTATCAAGAACAAATTAAATTTATTGATTTTATATGGTTAAATGACAGTCTATTTTTTGGATCGAGGTTTATGGGTCCTAAAGATGGGTCCGGTCTTGACAGCGCGTCGTCTGCCCTTTGGGGCGCTCGACTTTTTTAGCATCAATAAATATTATGGTACTTGATTCAAATGGTTAAACGACAGTCCATTTTTGGACGTACATTTTGGGCCTTATCTAGGCATTCCTGGGCACGGGAGTTGCAAATCAACGTTAAAGACTTTTATTCGACTCGCCCGATAGAATGAACAACTAGGCAGACAAGGTTAGTCGAAAGGTCAAAATTTCGGGTCACCCTCTTGGTCTATAATGTTTGCTTTATCAATTTCTTTCTGTACCTAACCTTAAATGATTTATATATATGCATTATAAACTTTTCATGATTGGAAAATTATGAGTCAAAAGAGTCTTATCAATGCAATTTACTTGTTTAAAGTGATGCCTTAAAAAATAAATCAACTCTATAGTTAAAGTTGTACATGGAGGCAGACATTTAAAAGCAATTAAAAAATTTACGCATGCATAATTTATCAGATTTAGTACCACGCTAGCTTAAAATTAGTAGCTATGATACTTTTCAGTGACTAATATAATCTCCCTACATTTTTAAATAAAGTAAAAGTTCCAGCTTTATCCAGACTCCAGCCAATTGAATTTCTTATAGGTCCTGACTTACAACTACAGAAGACTAAGAAGAAAGTAGTAGCACTAGCTTTTTGTTATCTAAAGTGGCAACCTTCATTAGTGTTGTGTGAGCCGTATGATTCTTCCATTAGATGCCTAGTTATGGTGATAAGAGGAACAGCGTGTTTTGAAGAACGGTCGGAAAACGAAGAGTTATGTTAAGTCGTAAATACCGAGAGTTGAACTCTCTTTATATAATTATGGCAATATTTTTCAACGATCCTTCGTTCCACCATCCAAAGACAGTTTTTGCTCAAAAATCAAGAATACCAGCTGTATTCGCCTAATTTCAAACCTTGTAGTTTCTTTCTTTTCCTCCGCTATACTTATAAAGGTTTGACCACGATCCCCAACTATATCTCAAATTCCTAAATAAAAAACTCGCTGTGAATCTCGAAGCGAGTGAGTAATAAATTTCTGTGAATATTATAAAGGCTATAGGTCACTATTTTTATAAGATAAAGTGACTTCACAAAACACACCCCAAATGAGTTTTAACGGAAACTGACCCACGATCCAGGATTTTTTTCAAAAATTTTTTGGTCCCAACTATATATATCTCAAATTCCTAAATATAAATATAAACTCAAGCTTTCATTTTTGACACCACACTGTGAACTAGTAAAAAAAATTACTTCCGACTCGGGTATATCGAAGCGTGAGTAGTATCTTTACTGAAATTTCTGTGAATACCAGATAAATAAAGCGTAATGATAATTGTTAAATCTATACCCGTGGAAATATTAGCAGATTTACTGTTCAAAATTTTTGATCAGTACTTTTCGAGATAAGGTAGGCGACAGCGATTTTTCACGATTTTTTAAAAGTAATACGAAGAAAAGTGTGCGCAAGTATTACATTATATATATATATTTTTTACTCGTGTTTTCACAAGCTTTCATTTGACACCACACTCGATGATCTAGTAAAAAAACTTCCGAAAAATCCCTTAAGTCAAAATTTATCTTAATGACTTCCAATTATTACAGCGCCATATTTTAAACCCCGTGGAGAATATTCCAGAATATATATATAAGGCGGGTGGACAGCGATATAAAAATAATAGTATTATATATATATATATTATATAAAAAATTTTTTTTATATATATATATATCAAAACTACATGGCTCTGATGAGGCCATCAATATATATATATATATATATCGGGTGTGATACGGATACGGATACATATATATAAGTGTTTCCGTACGGAACACTAAAATATATATATATACTTATACTAAGAAAAATATATATATATATATATATATATATATACATCCAATATATATATATATATATATATATATATATATATATATATATATATATATATATATATATATATATATATATATATATATATATATACATATACATAATTCATCTGTAAGTGCAACAAATAATGATTACATGTTCATACGAAGTTACGTGTATTTATATTTTCTAAATACTTTTTATCTTCATAATTAAAAAAAAAGTTTATGAAAAATACCAACCAAATTGTTCTAATATATCATAATATTATATAAAAATTTTATCGCCCCATAAAATGCATTAATTCAGTTAATTTCGCTATTTTACACCACATTATGATTTCATATAACACACTAAAATACACAATATTGAAAAAATTACGACTTGAAAGCTCTAAAATAAATCAATTAACCATAGTTTGGAGAACGTAAATATACTAAAAACATTATAATCGACTTATTTTTAAACAAGACATCCGGTAAATATGTTTTTCGTCAGTGTTTGGAATACCGTAATTGAGGTTAACTTTATTAAGTCAGTTTTTAAAAATCAATAGATTTAAAACACATGTTCGATGGATTTTCCAACTGTTGTGTTAATTTAAAAACTGAGGAATTTTGCAGTTAATTGTAGAAAGTATTTTCAGTTTTGTAATGTAATGTAACTTTAAACTTATTTTTTGTGCTGTATATGGTATCGATAAAGACTAAAATGAAGCACGTGTTTCGAGAGTGGTCGATTTTTATAAAAAGGGCTCAGACATGTCTTTTTTACTTCCTTTTTTCATGAACTCCCTAAATTTTTTCATTAGATCATAAAAAACATAGTCTCCAAATATCCGTCGGTGTGTCAATCTGCCTATTGACACGATAATTCCTAAAGAAAATGAGATGCCGATTTCAAATTTGCCTCACGTTATAATGCTTGAGGTAGCGATATCACTTCAGGGGAAGATGAAATAAATTGAAAGGGAAGGACAAATTTTGTTATATTTTTAATTAAGGTTCAAATGTTTACATTTAAATGCGATCCAATATTAAAAGTGGGCTTAAACTTGAGCGACTATACCGATACTTGTGGTAGCTTGTTTTAACAGAAAGTTGCCTACGCTAAACAGTCACTCCTATGTCCTAGATACCGAGTTCTATATGCCTCTTTTTATTTATTTTGGGCACTACCTATCTCTATTCAGCAACTATGTTTGCCAAACATATAAATAGGAAATGCTAGGACCTATAAATATTGTTAAAATAAAAAGAACTGAGGTGTGACTATACTAGACAATGAAATAAATAAATTAAGTTAAAATCAAATATATATTGATTTCTCTGAATTTACATATCAAACTTGTAACCCAGTATGTTTAAAAAAAAATAAAATAAAATATGAAACTATGATATAATTCAAAGACAAACTACTGTTTATGTTTTAAAAAAATTGTTTCCAGATTTATAAAATATTACTGACCTTAAAAACTTCTCTCTTCACTCTTGATGAAAGAGCTCTTCTGCTTAGGTCGGTGGGCTGAATTCTTGGTATTACCACTTAATAACATGCCACAGAGGCTAGTAGAGAAATCGGAGAATCGAACAATATCCGAAAGACCAAATAGATGGTAGCAAAGAAGATTTCAAAACCTCTTGATATAGAAAATTACAGCCGGAAGGAGAACTGGTAGTAAAAATTTTGGAAGGTAAAATCGGTAAAACCATAAAAGTCATTAAAACCCTGAAAAGAGAAAAAATATTGTACCACCTATAAAACGGTATTAGGTTTTTCAAATGACCTTATCGACTCTGCAGCATGTGGCCAGAGATATTTGAGAGGAATGTAGTACTACAAAATGGAGTCGGCCCACTTTCTGTAAAAAACGGTCTTTTTTACTGAGTATTCCAAAGTGAGTCCAAAAAGAACGAAACAGTCAAAAAAGAAAACAGGAACTTACCCTCAAGATAGTCTTGTAACTTAAAAATGACAGAGAAAATTGAGATTTTGAGGTGTAGTATTTTAAAAATGAAGTACACAGAATTAGGGTAAAACAGCTAGGGTGAGACGCTCTCCATCAAAAATTGATCCCGTCCTACAGTTGACCTGTCTGACTAGAATCGTCATGCAGGTTCCATGTTCCTATAGTACCATTGAAAATCGAGCAGAAATAGAGAACTTAAAATGGTAAAATATTTATAACCAGACAGATGTATTAACTGCATAGTGTAAATAAATAGTACAAAAAAAAATATTACACCCTATTACGTACTATAAGACAACTCTAAAAAAATACTCAAGGTAAAAAAAGAGTCCATTCCGAAAGGAACATTTATCTGGAAATCGAATGAAATTAGGTTGGTCACGCTATTACCAGATTTTTGTTGTAAACTGATAGTAACGTAACGTAATGTAAAAGAAAGAAAAACTATAAAAAATAAACGCTACACACTAATACCGACGAATAACGATTGGATTGAATGTAGGTGTTGTCAGATTTCTGAAATTTACAATACTCAATGGTTCACCGGCTTTCGCAATATTATTAAACTCTAATCTAATGAAGTAAGTTTATCGGTCATAGTTTTAGCTAATAATGTAATGTAATGTAATGTGTAGAGGGGAGTGTGGCCCAGAATGGCCCTTTGCACTGCGACCGTCATTGATCTATTGTGCTTCCCCTTATCCCTCACGGGTTTAATACATCCAGGAACAGGACCAGCTCCTTCAGTGAGAGCGTTAGCAGATCTTGTTCACCCAGCGTATAGGCATGTAGTATCCTATGTCTCCTGTGTCCCAATGCCGCACAGTTGGTAATCAAGTGTTCCATAGACTCCTCTTCTTCACCGCAGAATCTGCAAGTGTACGTGGTTGATAGGCCTATTCTGTATAGGTGCTTATTGCAGGTATGGTGGCCTGTGAGTGCCCCCGCCAGTAATCTTAGGCTTTTCCTATCCATTTTTAGGGCGAGATCCGCCCTCCTTGCATCAAAGCTCAGAAACTTTTTAGAATGTTCCAGACCGTTAGTGTCGTTCCAGTGTTTCTCTACTATGGATTTTGTCCATTTCGTCATCTCCTCTTTAAGGAGACCCCTGCTGAATCCAAAGGATGGAGAGGGTCCAATGAAGATCCCCTCAGCCCCTTTTTTGCATAGATGTCTGCCATTTCATTTCCTCTATGCCCCTCATGTCCTGGAACCCAGATCAGGGTAATCTGATTTTGAATTGCCAAGTCATTAAGCATGTTATGACATTCCAGTACTAGCCTGGACGTGAATGTACAGCTATTCAGGGCCTTTAAGACTGATTGGCTGTCCGAGAGTATTTTAATACTTACTCCCATGTATCCCCTTTCGGATAGGATCCCTACAGCTTCCAATATTGCGTATAGTTCCGCCTGGAATATTGTGGTGTCCTTGCTCAATGTTATTGCCCTGTGTGCTCTAATCCCCACTATTCCTGCTCCCATCCCTTGGAGCGTTTTTAGTTTTAGCTAATAAAGAAGAAAATAAATAAAATTATTTTCATAACACACACTTAAATATTTTTTTAAATTTAAAACTTGCTATTAAAATTAATAAATATCAATGATAACACCGGAAAGCCTCTACAGCTGGTTTTACTAGCAGACCACGTGCGATTATTCAGGTTTTAAGCGTCGTCGCACGGAAGCCTATCCAAGTTATTTTTTCCATAAGAAAGGATTTGAATTTTGTCCAGTATTTTCTATCTACTTATCCTTACCGCAGTGACTAAAGTTTCTAATAGATCACTGATTTGGCGGGAAACACTGTTATGAATGACATACTTTGCCTGTTCTTCTTTAATGTCTAGGTTTTAAATATAGAAATATAAGAATTTTTCTTAGTTTCTCGTTGTTGCTGTTGGATAATGAACACATTTTAGGCATAATTACTCATGGTAAAATATATGAAAAGGTCAAGAGGGGGCTTTAAGAGGTGTTACTTCGTATATATTGTATTATACGTCATTTTTTAGGTTCTTAGAGTGATAAATTTTGAAACTGTAATTTTTTCATTCTTTGTACAGCCAAACATATATGGGCTAGTAAAGAAGTGTGGGCAGTTATTTCTGGTCCTATAAGGTTTTTGAGGGTTCCTGAAGTTGAGGAATACCAAAATTGTATTTTCTCGTGGTTTCCAATTTTAACAGAAATAATAAGTCGAGTTTTAGTTCTAAATAATTCTAAAGTCTTTCCTCTATTCAACTTTTTTTCTGTCATTATTGTCTTAACATAAAGTCTCTGTCATTTGAAATACGGATATATAGTGTTCGGATTAAGTTAGTTTTAATGTATAAAAGTAAATTAAGTATTTATTTTAGAACTACTGGGTAAATCATTCTATCATCAATCATTTTTGAACTTGGTCCTACGTTGCAGGAATATCTTATTTACAGAACATTAATTGAGGAGATTAATCGGTGTGACCTTAATGGTTCTCCTTAGATTCCATAAAAACATACCATAAAAGACCTATATGTTATATATAGCTATATATTGAGCTAACTTGAACTAACCTTTTTTATAATGTATATATTACATACCAATAAGGAAAGATAATAAATAGATATATTAGATATAGATAATTATTTTTATATATATATATATATATATATATATAAATATATATATATATATATATAATATATATTATAATATATATATTTATACATATATACATATATTAATATATAATATATATATATATATATGTGTTGATAATAAATAGATATATTTATATATATATATATATATATATATATATATTATATATATAATAGATATATATATATATATATATATATATATATATATATATATAATATATATATATATATATATATATATATTATATATATATATATATATATATATATATATATATATATATATATATATATATATATATATATATATATAGATATATATATATATATATATATATATATATATATTATATATATATATATATATATATATATATATATATATATATATATATATATATATATATATATATATATATATATATATATATATATATATATATATATATCTTATATATAGAATATACCACTCATTTCTAGTTTTTTTTTCTCAATAAAATAAATATTCATCTAAAATGACATAGAATGTTTCTTTTGATGATTGTCTACGTAGTTTCACATGCATATTTTTTATAATGTTGTCAATAACATTAAATGCAAAAATATTACCGTATGCAAAATTATTGGTTTTTCAAAACTCTCATATATAAAAGATTTCCTCTGCTTCGGTGAAATGTTCTATAGTAACTAAACTTTCAAGGACAGCAGTTGCACTTTCTATCTGATAAGCTACATAAATTTAACATTATTTATGGGGTACTCTTTAGAATCCTAGTAAAAGATTTCAGTTTATCAATGAAAAAAAAAACTATTTACAGTATAATTTATACTCTAAAACTCTATTTGTTTTATGTAGGGCAACCCGCTAGACAGAACTATATTTGAATACAAAATTATATATATGCATGTATGTATGTAAAATACACATTTAAATTTACTAAAAGCGGGGCTTAAATTTATATTTAACAACTAGAGTACATGCATATATCCGCATAACATTTTTGCTCACGACAAATATATTCTGCATAGTAATGTCGATTCAATTTCCTCGGCAGATTTTGTCAGTTAAAATAACTGAGGTGGCTAAAAATATAAT
This sequence comes from Pachyrhynchus sulphureomaculatus, assembly GCA_019049505.1. NCBI lineage: Eukaryota > Metazoa > Arthropoda > Insecta > Coleoptera > Curculionidae > Pachyrhynchus > Pachyrhynchus sulphureomaculatus. The sequence continues at coordinate 149,159,385 of CM032446.1, read as the reverse complement.
TTATTGTTTTTTTACATCTTCACATGCATGTATATATATATATATATATATATATATATATATATATATATATATATATATATATATATATATATATATATATATATATATATATATATATATATATATATACAGGGTTACAGGGAAAGTCGTCCTAGATAATTAAGGACGTTATAGTTTAGGTCGTTTCTGACCGATTTGACTCTATGACATGATGTCCTAAACTTAACCGTTTTCGAGATATTGAAGTTTAAAGATTTTCTAAAAAAACATGTTTTTTTTGCTTTTATATCGATTTTTTTTTATTAGAGGTTCTCGAGTGCGATTTTTTGGTTATTTTTAGTTAGTCTGTATGTCAAGTATCAAAAATCATCAAAAAAATTTGAACTAGTTACTAACAGTTTCAAATCGCGGCTTGTTAATGTTTCTAAATTACGAATTTTTACCAAGTGTTTCCTACTTTAAATCAATAAAGCGAAAAAAAAATGTATGGAAGGTATTCTGCAAATTATTTTAAAAACTTTTACGTCTTTTTAGCTATCTAATACGATATAATATCTACTGGATCTATTGAAAATTCTAAGAAAATGAGATTTTAATAGGCCCAAATGTAGAGTAACATAATAATAGAATTTAGACCAATTACCGGTTTACTACCTGCACCTTCAAACAATAAAAAGGGTTGGGTAAGCATTTTTTTCCGGTCGGGGTACTCTCTGTGCGAGTGACATTTTCTGTTCACTAAACATTATTGAATGATTTTTAGTCTGCTCATGCGATTCGTCCGTGGTAGATGTGCTATACCGTGCTTTTCAAAAATATCTGTGTTTCATCTTCTGACTGTGTGAATTGGCTCGTAACTGGATTTTTGATCTCTGCTTGTGAATATGGCAACGTATACCAACGAGGAATATGCTGACATCCTAATGAGTTACGGATTTTGCGAAGGAGTGTCGTCGCGTGCACGTGATGAATACATACTGCGATATCCTACTCGTCGTGTACCTGATGTTAGCGTATTTGATGGAATTTATCGAAGACTACGAGAAACTGGTTCCGTACAAAGACGGCGGACTGACATGGGACGACCACGTATCTTTGACGAAGACGAAGAAAACGAAATACGACGTCTCTTTGAGGTGGACCCAACCACATCTACAAATGTTGTCGCACAACAGCTTAGTATTTCGCAGTGCAAGGTATGGTTTGTAATGCATACTGTTGGACAACACCCTTACCACTATACGCCCGTGCATTAGAATTCTGCAGATTTATGCTCAATACCGATGTCGAAGATGCATCTTTTTTTAAGAAAATACTATGGACTGACGAGTCGAAATTCGACAAAGACGGTCTTACAAACTACCACAATGCCCACTATTGGGCTTCTAAAGAGGAAGGCAACCCAAACAAAAAAAGAACGAAAGGATCACAAACAAGATTCAGCTTAAATGTGTGGATGGGTATAATTTCAAATTATTTGGTTGGGCCATTCTTCCTGCCAGATAATTTGAATGGCGAGGAATACGACAATTTTTTGCGGAACGATTTACCTAATTTGATGAAAGACCTACCTATTGGTTTGAGACAAAAATGTACTTTCAACACGATGGCTGCCCAGCTCACTACAGAGGAAGTGTTCGTGCATGGCTCAATGACAATTATCCCAACAAATGGAATGGAAGAGGCGGACCCATACCTTGGCCGCCGAGAAGCCCAGACCTAACACCGATGGATTTTTATGTGTGGGGTCACATGAAAAGTCTCGTATACGACCAGATGACTCCCATCGAAAACGTGGATGTCCTAAGACAAAAAAAATAATTGATGCGGCTGACGAAATGAGGCGGCACCTCACAACCAGCGTTGTGAAAAGTAATTTAAGAAAAAGAATGAGAATTTGTGTTAGAAATAGGGGCGACCATATAGAACATGAACTATAATTAATAAAAAATATTAAATTGCAAGGTTTTTTGTTTTATTTGTGTATTTTTCCTATTTTCACCTAGAACTAAAAATTTACCTTTTGCTACCCGAGCCCGTATAGGTGTCATTCTGTGTACAGTTTTTCTATTAAACTCCTAGTATTATACCTTTTTTGATAGCTAAGAAGACGAAAAAGTTTTTAAAATAATTTGCAGAATAACTTCCATACATTTTTTTTTCTCTTTATTGATTTAAAGTAGGAAACACTTGGTAAAAATTCGTAATTTAGAAACATTAACAAGCCGCCATTTGAAACCGTTAGTAACTAGTTCAAATTTTTTTTGATAATTTTTGATACCTGACATACAGACTAACTAAAAATAACCAAAAAATCGCACTCGAGAACCTCTAAATAGAAAAAAATCGATATAAAAGCAAAAAAAAAACATGTTTTTTTTAGAAAATCCTTAAGCTTCAATATCTCGAAAACGGTTAAGTTTAGGACATCATGTCATAGAATCAAATCGGTCAGAAACAACCTAAACTATAACGTCCTTAATTATCTAGGACGACTTTCCCTGTAACCCATATATATATATAAATATATATAAATAAATATATATAAATATATATATATATATATATATATATATATATATATATATATATATATATATATATATATATATATGCGTGGTAATGTAATAATAAACAAAAGAGATATTTTACAGATCATCGAATAATTTCATCAACAATTATATACCTAACAAGATAAAAGAACAGAAATCAAAAGTCCTAAATGAGGGATCGGAAGATATCCCAGACATCACAGAAGAAGAAATCACATCAGTTTTGAAGGACATGAAAAATGACAAAGCTCCGTGTGAATATAATATTGCAGTAAAAGCAATTAGATAAGGAAGACAACAAATTACCAAATCTCTTAAAATGTTATTCAATAAATGCCTCCTGGAAGGCATAACTCCATCGCAATGGAATAATGCAACTATCGACCCATTAGCCTCCTGAGCTATTTGTACAAGTTATTCATGAAAATACTTACCAAACGTCTAGCAAATAAATTCGAATTTTTTCTATCAAAAGAACAGGCAGGTTTCCGCTCGTATTATGGAACAAACGACCATTTGCTTACGGTTAAAATCTTCATTGAAAAATGTATAGAATATAATAAGCCTCTTGTGCTCATATTTGTGGACTTCGAAAAAGGCTTTTGATTCTGTAACTCATCAGAGACTTTTGGAAGCGCTTGCTGAGTATCGTAATGATCATCAATATTCCAATGTAATTATATATATATATTATATATATATATATATATATATATATATACATATATATATATATATATATATATATATATATATATATATATATATATATATATATATATATATATATATATATATATATATATATATATATATGTAAATGCCACCGCTCATGTTAGAACACAAACTAACCATTCCACCAGCAAATTTCGAATCGAAAGAGGAGTACGGCAGGGTGATACGCTCTCTCCTAAGGTTTTCGTAACACTTCTAGAAAGTATTCTAAAATCAATAAATTGGGAAAGAATGGGACTTAACATTGACGGTGAAAAATTAAATCACCTCTGTTTCGCCGACGACGTTGTCTTAATAACAGACAAAATACAAGAAGCACAAACTATGCTACACATACTTCAGGAAAGGTTGGTCTAAAAATCAATCTATCCAAGACCCAGTTTTTGACAAATCTTGTATTAAGCGAAAGTATAAAACTGAATAACGTAGAAATAGAGCAAGTGCACCAATATAAATACCTGGGACATGAACTCAGCAAAGGACGAGATAACCAAACACATGAAATTCAGTGGAGAATAGGTCTCTTCTGGGCTCCATACGGCAAACTGAGTTATGTATTCAAATCTAACCTTCCTATGTGTTTAAAAACAAAAATATTTGACAGATGCATACTCCCCGTTCTTACGTACGGAGCCGATACTCTCACAATGACGAAGGAAAAGATCAATAAAATATGTGTCATGCAACGAAAGATGGAGATGTTAGGCGTTACTCGTAGAGATCATATCCCAAATCACATTATCATGCTACACCTTAAATAGAACTGAGCTGGGCATGTTGCTAGGTTTAAGGACGGACGATGGACAAAGAGAATTATAGAGTGGCGAACAAGATCCGAAGCCTATCGAAGTAGACGTAAACCACCAAGTCGGTGGACTGATGATTTAAAAAGAGTGGCTGAAAATTGGGTAAAAAGCTGCCCAGAACAGAAAAGGGTGGCAAGACTTGAGGGAGGTTTTCGTCCAGCAGTGGACAGTATAAGCTGATGATATGATATATGTATATATATGTATATATATATATATATATATATATATATATATATATATATATATATATATGTATATGTATATATATATATATATATATATATATATATATATATATATATATATATATATATATATATATATATGTATATATATATATATATATATATATATATATATATATATATATATATATATATTATATATATACTAGCAGTACCCGCGGCTCCGCTCGCGTGGACTTGATCTACTACTATCGTCACTGCTTATTCCTTATGTTACCTAACGTAATAAAATATCTGCCATTATTTCCCCTTATCTCCCATTATTTCTCCTTATCTCCCATTACCTCTACATAATTTCCATTATCTAGACTTATCTCTGCTCATCTCCCTTTATTTCTCCTTATCTCCCATTATTTCCCCTTATCTTCCATTATCTCACCTTATCTCCCATTATCTAGGCTTATCTCGCCATATTTCTCCTTATCTCCCATTATTTCTCCTTATCTCCCATTATCTCACCATAACTCCCATTATCTAGACTTATCTCTGTTTATCTCCCATTAGTTCTCCTTATCTCCCATTATTTATACTTATCTCCTATTATCTCACCTTATCTCCCATTATCTAGGCTTATATCGAATTATATAGAACATATGTATAAATTTATAAAAACACGTAAATCGGATAAGTGGTTCTTCAATAATAAACGCACTAATGGACAGACAGACAGAGAGACGTTGCATTTTATATATATTATAGATATAAATTTATATTATTATATAACCTGGCCAAAGAATATATATATGAATTTAAAAAAAAGACACGTAAATCGGATAAGTGATTCTCGCGTGATAAACGCACTAATGGACAGACAGACAGACAGAGAGACATTGTAATTTATATAGATTATAGATATTCTCTGCTACATAATATTGTTCCATATTTAATGGTTTAGGCTGTGTATTGCAAGGGAACGCGCTAGCGGCCAACTTTTTTCCGACTTCATTCACTATTATCGTCACTGCTCATTCCTTATGCTACCTATCGTAAAAAAATATAGCCTATAACCTGGCCAGAGAACATATGTATGTTTTAAAAAAAAAAAGTATGTAAATCGGATAAGTGGTTCTCCAGTGATAAGCGCACTAACGAACAGACGGACAGACAGACAGACAGACAGACAGAGAGACGTTGCATTTTATATATTATATATATATATATATATATATATATATATATATATATATATATATATATATATATATATATATATATATATATATATATATATATATATATATATATATATATATATATATATATATATATATACATATATATATATATATATATATATATATATATATATATATATATATATATATATATATATTATATATATATATATATATATATATATATATATATATATATATATATATATATATATATATATATATATATATATATTATATATATATATATATATATATATTATCTATAATATATATAAAATGCAACGTCTCTCTGTCTGTCTGTCTGTCCGTTAGTGTGCCTGTCACTGAAAAACCACTTATCCGATTTAGGTGCTTTTTTTTAAAACATACATATGTTCTCTGGCCAGGTTATAGGCTATATTTTATTACGATAGGTAGCATAAGGAATGAGCAGTGACGTAAAATAGTGAATGATGTCGGAAATAAGTTTGACGCTAGCGCGTGCCTTTGCAATACACAGCCTAAACCATTAAATATGGAACAATATTATGTAGCAAAGAATATCTGTAATGTATAATCTATAATATTCTTTGGCCAGGTTATATAATAATAATAATAATAATCTATATCTATAATATATAAAAATGCAATGTTTGTCTGTCTGTCTGTCTGTCCGTTAATGCGGTTATCCCTCGAGAACCACTTATCCGATTTACGTGATTTTTTAAATTCATACATATGTTCTCTGACCAGGTTATAGGTATATATTTTATTACATCTATAATATATATAAAATTCAACTTATTCTGTCTGTCTGTCTATCCGTTAGTGCGCTTATCACTGGAGAACCACTTATCCGATTTTCGTACTTTTTTTTTTAAAACATATGTTCTCCGGCCAGGTTATAGGCTATATTTTATTACGATAGGTAGCCTAAGGAATGAGCAGTGACAATAATAGTAAATGAAGTCGGACAAAGTTTGCTGCTAGCGCGTTCTCTTGCAATACACAGTCCAAACCTTTAAATATGGAACAATATTATGTAGCAGAGAATATCTATAATATATATAAAATCCAATGTCTCTCTGTCCGTCTGTCTGTCTGTCTGTCTGTCCGTTAGTGTGCTTATCACTGGATAACTACTTATCCGATTTACGTGCTTTTTTTTACCATACGTATGTTCCCTGGCCAGGTTATAGGATATATTTTATTAGGTGACATAAGGAATAAGCAGTGACAATAATAGTGAATTAAGTCGGAGAAAAGTTTGCCGATAGCGCGTTCTCTTTCAATACACTCCCTAAAGCATTAAATATGGAACAATATCATGTAGCAAAGAATACAATATATATAAAATGCAACGTTTCTCTGTCTGTCTGTCTGTCCGTTAGTGCGCTTATCACTCGAGAACCACTTATCCGATTTACGTGTTTTTATAAATTTATACATATGTTCTATATAATTCGATATAAGCCTAGATAATGGGAGATAAGTCGAGATAAGCCTCGATAATGGGAGATAAGGTGAGATAATGGGAGATAAGTATAAATAATGGGAGATAAGGAGAGATAATGGGAGATAAACAGAGATAAGCCTAGATAATGGGAGTTATGAAGAGATAATGGAAGATAAGGAGAAATAATGGGAAATAAGGAGAAATAATGGGAGATAAGTCGAGATAAGCCTAGATAATGGGAAATAAGGTGAGATAATGGGAGATAAGCAGAGATAAGCCTAGATAATGGAAACTATGTAGAGATAATGGGAAATAAGGAGAAATATTGGGAGATAAGGAGAAATAATGGGAGATATTTTATTACGTTGGGTAACATAAGGAATAAGCAATGACGATAGTAGTGAATCAAGTCCACGCGAGCGGAGCCGCGGGCCCGGCTAGTTTATATATATATATATATATATATATATATATATATATATATATATATATATATATATATATATATATATATATATATATATACATATATATATATATATATATATATATATATATATATATATATATATATATATATATATATATATATATATATATATATATATATATATATATATATATATATATATATATATATATATTGTAACATTCATTTTTTTCCTAGATTTTAAGAGTATGTAATGTTACTGATTATTCGCTTTATATTGTACTTCTTTTCATTTTTGTATCGAGCAGTGTATTTCACAGATCACTTGTGGTACAGTGTGCAGTGCGGGTTGCCGACCGAATCCATCGAATTTGTGGTACGCCGGGATTGGTGAAATGTTTGTTTCCGGAGTTTGGTTCCGGCGTCGCCATTTTAGAGACGTAGTTCTCACGGCTTATTTAAGGGTCCGGAGAACATGCATCTTGGCTGACTTCCACCGAGCCGCCAAAGGGCTTACTTCCACCGAGCCGCCGAGAGGCTTACTTCGACCGAGCCGCCGAGAAGGCTTATTCTCATCAAGCCGCAGTAGAGGCTTCTGGCAATATTTACGAGAGCCAAGTTAAGCACGATTTTTTTTTTTTAACGTTAAGCCGTAGTGGGCTTTGTGTGTTTTCTACATGGAGTAGCCAAAGTAGGCTCTTCTCATAAGTGACGGAATGTGTGAAATCGGTTTTGTGTTCCATTGAAGGCCTAGAAGCCCGTAGGAAAACCGTAAGTCACCAGAACATACATCAATAGATCTATTCCCCGCAAATAAGTGTTTTAACATCAATTCGTTCTCTTTCAATACACTCCCTAAAGCATTAAATATGGAACAATATCATGTAGCAAAGAATACAATATATATAAAATGCAACGTTTCTCTGTCTGTCTGTCTGTCCGTTAGTGCGCTTATCACTCGAGAACCACTTATCCGATTTACGTGTTTTTATAAATTTATACATATGTTCTATATAATTCGATATAAGCCTAGATAATGGGAGATAAGTCGAGATAAGCCTCGATAATGGGAGATAAGATGAGATAATGGGAGATAAGTATAAATAATGGGAGATAAGGAGAGATAATGGGAGATAAACAGAGATAAGCCTAGATAATGGGAGTTATGGAGAGATAATGGAAGATAAGGAGAAATAATGGGAAATAAGGAGAAATAATGGGAGATAAGTCGAGATAAGCCTAGATAATGGGAAATAAGGTGAGATAATGGGAGATGAGCAGAGATAAGCCTAGATAATGGAAACTATGTAGAGATAATGGGAAATAAGGAGAAATATTGGGAGATAAGGAGAAATAATGGGAGATATTTTATTACGTTGGGTAACATAAGGAATAAGCAATGACGATAGTAGTGAATCAAGTCCACGCGAGCGGAGCCGCGGGCCCGGCTATTTTTATATATATATATATATATTTATATATATATATATATATATATATATATATATATATATATATATATATATATATCATATACATATATATATATATATATATATATATATATATATATATATACATATATATATATATATATATATTGTAACATTCATTTTTTCCTAGATTTTAAGAGTATGTAATGTTACTGATTATTCGCTTTATATTGTACTTCTTTTCATTTTTGTATCGAGCAGTGTATTTCACAGATCACTTGTGGTACAGTGTGCAGTGCGGGTTGCCGACCGAATCCATCGAATTTGTGGTACGCCGGGATTGGTGAAATGTTTGTTTCCGGAGTTTGGTTCCGGCGTCGCCATTTTAGAGACGTAGTTCTCACGGCTTATTTAAGGGTCCGGAGAACATGCATCTTGGCTGACTTCCACCGAGCCGCCAAAGGGCTTACTTCCACCGAGCCGCCGAGAGGCTTACTTCGACCGAGCCGCCGAGAAGGCTTATTCTCATCAAGCCGCAGTAGAGGCTTCTGGCAATATTTACGAGAGCCAAGTTAAGCACGAATTTTTTTTTAACGTTAAGCCGTAGTGGGCTTTGTGTGTTTTCTACATGGAGTAGCCAAAGTAGGCTCTTCTCATAAGTGACGGAATGTGTGAAATCGGTTTTGTGTTCCATTGAAGGCCTAGAAGCCCGTAGGAAAACCGTAAGTCACCAGAACATACATCAATAGATCTATTCCCCGCAAATAAGTGTTTTAACATCAATTTGAACTGATAAATCGTGAAGTGAATATCACGACTCTTCGATTTCGGGTGTAGTAAAGTTTTAGAAGTAAAATGACTGATTTAGGAACTCTACTTTTAATAACTAATTTTTAGGCTAGAATTTTTGTAATTCTTAAAACTGCAAAGGTTAGAACTTTTATTTTAAATCATTAATAAATTTTCTTTTTGGGGATTAAAGCTAGTGTTTCACTGTACACCTATCTTTCTTTTCAGGATAAGGGACGGTTGTACCAAACTGATTTTTTTATTTAACAACTGTACACCATTTCAGTATTTTTTCATTTTTTTAGCTGAAGTTAGATCCTTTCTATTTTAAAATCAATGGTGCCCAAAATTCGTACAACTAAAGCTTTTTAAAAATAGAAAATAATTCCAAAAAGACGTACAACAATTATCTCTTACCCATATCTCTCTACCAAGGAAAACTGAGCTAGTGTTTGTTTAATTTCTTTAGTTCTTTTAAATCATTATTCACTCAATTCATTCTCAGAAATTAAAAAGAGGTGGCAAGAAAATTGCGCCCAAGCGTGGGAAAAACAATTTTCACAGGGTACAAAATGACGCCACAAAAAACCACCAAAAATCAAACGGTACAAAATAGCGCTGTCAACGCGGGGCTTTTGGAATTTTATTTTTTAAAGGGTTCAGTGTACTAGCTTTCGAACAAAGTAAAAGCTCTAACTTTTCAGACATTTTTTATTTCATAAGATTTATTAAACGAAACTACACTATAGCAATAAGACAAAAGCAGGAAATTTGAAGGAATATTTATTTGAATTTATCTGATGGTGGTATAGATATTTGAATTTTGTTAATTGACTCTAATTTAAGTGATCCCTGCTTTTTTCTTAACAGCTACCTTTATAGTTCAGATTGGCGGATGAGCTGGTCTACTTTAATTTTTGCACTGTTAGATTTATTTTGCGGTTAACCGAAGAAAAAACTGTACTTTTTTTTCTCACCTATGTTTTGCATGAATATTAAAAATACTTTGCTGATACGAAACGGTATTTAGAGATTTTTTTTATAGGAAATTCTTAAGATATTTAGTAAAGGAATTTTAATAATACAAGGCGATACTTAGAAATTTTTTTGAAATTGTTGAAGATTTTCTAAATGTTTGGTAAAGAAGTTAACATATTTTAGTTGTCTTTACACATTTTTTATTTTGACTATTGGGAGCACAGGAAAAATATTTTTACGACTTTTCAAACAATTCTTTTAAATCTAAATACATTTATCATGGAAGCCTTCAATTTTAAAGTCAATCACCTACTGGAATATGAATTAGACTATGAACTGAAAATCCGTCGTACTTTCTCAGAACGTCCGGTCGCGGATAAAAGAAAGATCCTAACGAGGATCTTAAGTAAAGAAATATTCCAATAGATCAGATTGGACTAAATAGTTACAAAAAGTTTCAGATTTTTTTTAAGTCTAATAAAAGTTCTCCTTCTCAAGTTAAAACTCCTGTTTCTCCAAATGGTCACATGTCTCCTTTATTCGTGCATAAATATTTAGATAATAGACCGCATATCAAGATAAATCTATTAGGTGTCCATTCCTCGGCTTTATTTGACTCTGGTGCAAATACCTCCGTTGTAGGTCAGAATGGTGTTAAAATTTTAAGTCGTTTAAGTATAAAAATATGCCATGTCAAAAATAGAAGTGTTACCACTGCAGATAGCAGCCGTCTAAAAGTTTTAGGTACGGTTGAGTTGCCGCTAGTCTGCAATGGTCATTGTTTAGTAATCTCTGCTCTAGTAGTACCTTCTCTATCACATACTTTGGTTTTAGAATGTGATTTTGCACAAAAATTCGGAATTTTAGTAAATTTTAAAGATAATTCGTGGTATCCACAGTCCCTAGAAGTCAATTCTCAAACAAGTTTTAAAGATTGTTATTCAGAAAGTTCTTTAGAAAACCTTTTCTCGCGTCTATGTACCCTAGATGATCTCTCGCGGATGGAACGCTTAAAGGCAGAAAAAGTAATAAGCTCTTTCAAGGAAATAAGTAGTAAAGATAGGTTAGGCCGAACGAATAAAATCACCATGTCTATAGATACGGCTGATGCCAGTCCTGTAAAGACAAGGCCCTTCGCCATGTCTCCGTATATGTCAAAAGTATTAAATAAAGAGTTAGACGAAATGTTGAAACTCGGAGTGATTGAAGAATCAAACAGTCCTTGGTGTTCTCCAATCTTATTGGTGAAAAAGGCCGATGGACAGTATCGTCTATGCTTTGACGGAAGAAAGCTCAACGAGGTCAGCAAATTTGATAACTATCCATTACCGAACATCGACAGAATTTTGACATCACTCAGGAATGCTAAGTATGTATCCTCGATAGATCTTAGAAAGGCTTTCTGGCAAATTCCTTTGGATAAATCCTCTAAGGAAAAGACCGCTTTTGCAGTAGTAGGCCGAGGTCTATTTCAGTTCGTCACTATGCCGTTTGGTCTAAAGAACGCGGCTCAAATTCAGCAACGTTTAGTGGACGCTATATTTGGTCCGAAATATGAGCCACATATTTTTACCTATCTCGATGATATCTTAGTAACATCGGAAGACTTCGAATCGCATATTCGCTTACTTAAAGAAGTAAAAGATAAATTGAAAGAGGCCGGACTGACGATAAATTTGAGCAAATGTGATTTTTTCAAAACTTCTCTAAAGTTTTTAGGCTATATTGTAGGCTCAAATTCCTTGCGTACCGATCCGGATAAAGTAGCAAGCATGGTTAATTATGCGAGACCTACTAATACTACGGAAGTTAAGCGCTTCGTAGGAATGTGTTCATGGTATAGACGTTTTATTGAGAATTTTTCTACCCTGTTGTCGCCTATTAATGATCTTTTGAAAGGACGAAAAAAAGGACAATCGATAGATTGGACAAAGGCAGCAGAAGAATCTTTTATAAAGATTAAAGAGCTATTGGTTTCAGCTCCAATTTTATCCCAACCAGATTTTTCCCAACAGTTTTATATTTCTAGTGATGCTTCTAATACCGGTTTAGGGGGCGTCCTAACACAGAAAATCAATGGTGAGGAAAGAGTGATAGCGTATGCCAGTAGAACTTTATCAAAGGCTGAACGTAACTATTCGGTTGTTGAAAAAGAATGTTTAGCAGTACTCTTTAACATCGAAAAGTTTCGACCTTACATAGAAGGTGTTCCTTTCACGGTCATAACAGATCATTATAGTTTATTGTGGCTTAATTCTATTAAAAACCCTAGTGGCAAACTAGCGCGTTGGGCGATTAGGCTGAGACAACATACGTTTAATTTAATTCATAGAAAAGGAGTCCACAATGTTATTCCTGACGCTTTGTCAAGGATCCCAGATCATACAGTGGACGAAAACAGTCTTAATGCACAGATTGGCGTAAGAATTGATACAGTTGATATAGATCGTATAGATCCATGGTACGATAATTTACGGCAGCAAATTAAAGAATTCCCTCAAAATTTTCCGCAGTGGAAGGTGGAAAATAATTTCGTGTACAAGTTTATTCGAAACCAGTTGCCTTTAAAAGTTAATGTACCCGAGTGGAAAATACTAGTTCCTAAACCACAGAGAGAGGAAATTATAGACATGTGTCACACTCCTCCTACTTCTGGTCATTTTGGTTTTTATAAAACTCTTCACAGGGTTCAGGAACAGTATTATTGGCCAAAAATGCGTTTTGATATCTTAAAGTTCGTGAGGACTTGTGAAGTATGTGGAGCGCAGAAATCTCCAAATACACTACCTATGGGGCTGATGGGAAAAGAGAAAACGGTTAATTACCCTTTTCAAGTCATAGCAGCCGATCTAGTAGGCCCATTTCCACGTTCAAAGAAGGGCAAATGGCTCCTCGTGGTTTCTTGCTGGTTTACAAAGTATACCATGCTATTTCCTTTGAAAAGCTCTAAAGCAGAACATATAGAGAGAATTTTGGAAAATGATGTCTTTCTAATCCACGGTGTTCCATCGCTCTTGATATGCGATAACGGTACTCAGTTTACCTCTAAGAGTTTTAAGAGCTTAAGTGAAACTTATGATTTTAACATCCGTTTTAATCCCGTGTACACCGCAAGGCACGAAGTAACAGGGTTCACACCGTCTTTCTTAGTTTACGGCAGACATATACCTCTATCTAGATAGTATTATAAAAATTTAGTTTTAGATGTCAATGTTGACAGCGAAATAATTCCGAGTAACAGGGGTGCGTACGCCGAAAATTTAAAGGGTTTAAAAGATATTTTCACCGACGTGCGTAGTAGGATACATAAGGCTTATGAAAGGAACAGTAAGTCTTACAACCTTAGAAAAAGGGATTTTTCCTTTAATATAGGTGATCACGTTTGGCGAAAAAATAAAATTCTTTCCAGTGCAGCTGATAAATTCACATCTAAGTTGGTACCTAAGTATGTGCATTGCGTGATAAGAGAAAAGATTTCAGATTTAGTTTATGGTTTAGTTAATTTAGATGGGACTAAAGTAAGACAATGGCATATTAAAGACTTAAAACCATTCAATGGACCTAACCCTAGTGAAAGTTTGTCAGAAGAAGAATAATTTATATTTACATTATCTTAATTGCTTTACTTTAGGTTTTTTGATGTTGCTCTGTAGAGGTGACGACCTCGTTTTTTTTGACTGTTATAAAAGTGGAGCAGAGTATAGCTCACTTATATAATTTTTTTTGCTAAGGTTTTGGGTACTGATCATATCCAAACTTAGGTTGATGGTGGTTGATGTTTAGCATCGACTCAGCTGTTGCGAGCTTGCGAAAGGAGTCACACTCAGGATATATCATAAGACTGGTATGTCGGTGGTCGCGGGATTTGATTTGCTTATGACCCCAAATAATATCCAGTTCTTGACACTTGGAAGCGAAATTTTGATTAGAGGCAATCCAAAGTGATCTTGAGTTTGGACAAGCGCAAGATGTAGCTCGCGTGGTATGATGTTGAGTCAAAAGATTTTATGAGCAATTTCAAAGTTTGTTACCCGAGTGGGTGTATTTTTATTACCTTAATGGTATATTTTGGGTGCAATTAAGAGTAAATTGATTTTGGTTTATCCAGTAAGTCTAAGACTTGGATTATTTTGATTTAGATCTTCTTCTGAATTGACAAACTGAGGGTACTTTCTATTCTTTTCAGGGCCGTTTAAACGTTACCTTTGAGTCACTAATTTTTAAAAAAAATTTTGCATAGACTCATAGGCGTCTGATGAGTTTTTTCGGTCTACTATCAGATTGATAGGAAATTGAAGTCCTGCAGGAGAACTAAAGGCTGATCATTTACAAGAGATGAGAGCAGAGTAAGACAGTAGTTTCACAAAGAAATGATCAAAATCTGATACCGAGATGAGAACCTTGTCAAGAGTGGCTAAGCGCAGTGAAGGAAGATTCCTAACCGAATTTTTAGATTTCCAAGAGGTAATCTAGAAGTTTGGGCTGACAGAAAACGGTTATGCCTGATACCTGTAGCAGTTTCTTCTAGAGGCTATTGTCTAGGAAGACGATTAACACCATGATCGAATATTTTAGCTGTCAACGATGTTTTCTTCTTGTTTCTGATTAAGGTGGAAAAGCTCTTGTCGTCTTCAATAGTTTTGTTGCATTGCCACCGAAATATGTAGCTTTTTAAGCTCATTTTCGTTTTTTGGAAATTTCCGTTAGAAGCTTGGTTAAGTCAACCTTGTAAACCTTTTAGGTTGTATCCCATGAGTTATCTGCTTTTACAGGCTGTGATGCACCGGGTGCTAACAGATGCCGTTACGACGTTTGGCAGGAAGTTAGTCTTCTTGAGGAACAGACTGATTGGAAGGGTAGTCTATGGAGGGCGAACGTTTGACCTTTGGGACCTTTAAAGGTTTTGTTACTCAATGGTTATTTCTATTTGAGCCAAAGGAGAGCCTAGCTACTGTAGTCAACCTCAGCTCCAATTAGCCTATTAGTGGTGACAGGCTGTTGGCAGTAGTGTGTTTCGGAACACCCTATTGATTAATTTTTTTTGACTTATGGTGGTGTGGTAGACACCGTTTTAGTTTAGTGGATGCTATAATCTACTCCCTTTTGTTGGTGGACACCAGGGTCACCATTTCCGTATTTTATTGTCTCCATCTTTCAGTATATCGTGGTGAGGTGTTTGTCTCCTGTTATGTGGGATGAGTTAGATGTTTTTCGTTGTTGTTCCAGGGCGAGACCAGTACCCGAGGGTTCTTCATGCAACTTGAAGAAGCACAATGCTGGTTAAGTTTTATATCTCTGTGTAGCCACCCTGAAGAATGACGGAGGGCGTTTTTTTTCTGGCTCATGTTTCTAGGCAGATTTGCCACTTTGGTGCGATGTGCCGAAGATTTGATTAGCTTTTGCTAAGAGCTTTCACCAAGCTTGATATGGAGTTATCATAACCAAGAGTTTGGGATTTGAACTCCTGTATATGTTTCTGTATATGTTTCGGTGTGTATTGGTTGCCTGAG
>CM032446.1:149108288-149138288 GCA_019049505.1 Pachyrhynchus sulphureomaculatus | reverse complement strand
ACTTGAAATATTCTATACTAAAATCCTTAAAATGATTAGGTAAATATAGTTTGAAAGATCAACAACCAACTCATTTTAAATTCACATCTACGATCTCTACCTAAAAACAAATGTAAATTACCCAAAGAGAGGCTTGTAAGGAATAACCAATCCCTCAAAATTTTCTATTCTAAGTTAGGTAAAATTTTATTTTTGTATTGACAACTGTCTGACATTTCAAAATTTTTCATTTCCAATCGCTAACAATTTAGCAAATGCTCTTTTCTTAAAATGTCTCAAAAAATATTTACGACGTATTTTTCTTATAAAGAATGGACATATTTTGGTGGATCTGTACTGAAATCTGGATAAGAATATGGTTCTTCAGATTAGACCGTCTAAAATTAGAATGCAAGACATATTCTGAGATTTTTCATTTTTAAAATTAAAACACTGAATAAGCTACAAGGACTATAACTGAAATGTTTATATCTGAACAGTGTGCAACAAAACACGACCCAGTATAATAACTGTTTTCCACGTGCAATGTAGACTATAACTCAAATCTCGGATATTGAGTTAGAGTGGTGATTCAAAAAATTTTGCATTATGAAAATTGGAGACAGAAGCAAAAACCTTGGTTTCTTTCACAGGTGTTGCAAATCCAGAGTATTGGTGTTAAGATACAGCTGATTTTACAATTTGTTTCTCTTTAATACATCTTCCAAGTTCCTTAATTCTAGTTGATGTCTCAGTTTCTGAACTGAGTCTTTTAGTTTTTTTTCTTTAACGTTATCCAATTTTCATACAAGTGTTGAGGGTTGTGCCAGTATTTAATCTTCTATGTAATTTTGCCATTTTGACGATAGTACCACACTTGTAAAAATAAACTGAGGTATCTACTTGTGGATTCTTATTAATATCTTATCTAATCTAAGATCGTGAGTGCAATATCCAATTTTTATAGAGCACTGTTAATTGTGAATTCCAAAATAGTTTATAGACACTAGTTATATTGTCTGTTGCATAAAAATCCTAAAGGAGGCTATTTTATTTGTCTTTGACGAACTGGTGTTTATTCAGCAATAAAAGTAAAAATAATATAGTCCATAGTTTAAAAAATCGTAAAGAGAAAATGAACCATCATCCCATCAACCAGCCAACTTTATATGTTTTTTGTCGGACCGAATTCCTTTACATATTGATAAAACTCTAAATAATAGTAAATTAATGACAGCTTTTGAAAAGGACAATGGTACTAGTTTACTTAAATATCTAATAGTATAAGTTAAAGGAAGGACCCCATTTGATTCAATTTCTATTAAAAATTTTACGTTTAGATGTTGTTAAACTAATTGATTCAACAAGACGTTAAAGTTTTCTTTCGTGTGTGACCAGATAACAGACGTATCACCAACCTATCTGCACCAGGGTATTGGTTGTAGAAGAGCTGACGTAAGCGAGAATGAAACAATTAGATCACCAGAAGAAACAATTCTTTCAATACCTGAAGGTGTCTATAAAATTCCCTGGTTATGTGGTATGATGTATGTAAGAGAAACTGGGAAAACTATATCAATTAGAATTAAGGAACAAGAAAGGTATATCAAAAAGGAGCAGCTTGCATAATAAGCTCTAGCTTAATCTCAAATACTCTACAATATATTACTGCGGGAGAAACCAAACTTCTCGCTTTTTCCCCAATTTTTATAAATTAAATTTTACATTATCGAAATTTAGAAACACCCTAACCACAATAATAGAGATTCGGGTTGTGGTTTGCATTACACGTGGAAAACGATTATTACACTGTCACGGTTTGGTGAACACCGCTTTAGTGTATAGACTTGATATGCCCTTTCAAACTCAGTTAAAGTTCTAATCCCGAAGGGTAAAAAGCCCTAAAGAACCGCCATTTCTCATCTAATCAAAGCCGTGGAAGCTTCTGCTCCAACTGTAAAAGATACAAAAATGGTTAAATGATTTTTACTTTCCTTGCTAAAGGAAAATATGCGAAAAAAAAAAACCACATTTCGAGAGTTTCATTTTCTTTATATTTAAGGTTTCTAGATCACGAAAAAAGTAGTCACTCGTTTCCGTCAGTCTGTCTGTCTGTCGGCACGATAATTCTCGAACGAAATGAGATACTCGTATTAATTGTAAACTTAGTACATAGATATTATCTAACGACAGGGCGAAGCCTATAGTTCTTGAACGATATCGCTTCAGACCAAGAGGGGAAGGGCTGGGGGCCGATAAATTCTATATGATTTTAATAGTAATATTGTAACTCTTCTGGTTTTTTGTTGAAATAATAAACAAATTTTAGGCCAAAATGTTTGTCGTAAAATGTATAAGGGATGAGAAGGGTAGGGAAGGAGATTAGAAGGGTTGATTCGTATACATTGTGTTATATGTTCTTTTAAGGGTTTTTGAAATCCAAAAATTAGGCTGTTTTTCATTGTTTTGAATTTTAACCCAAGAAGGGGCTGCAAGGAGCGGAAATTGTTTAATATTCTATAATGTAAACAACATTTTGAGATATATACAAGTTTTTTAGACAAATTGTAAGCATAATATTTATAGCAAAATCTTATATATTTGGGTCGATATATGGTGTTAAATAATAAAATGTTTAATAATATGCTGGGCATTTTTCCAGGATTTTGGTTGCGATAATGAACAAATTTTAAGCATAATTATTTATTTACTATAAATAATTATGTAACGTATAAGTTATGAAAAAGGGAACTAGAAGGTTCTTTGAGTTAAGGGGTCGAGAAGTTGCATTATTGTTAAATTATTTTCAATGTAAACAGGGGAAGATGGAATAAGGGGTGGGGATTATTAAATATTATATAGTTTTAATACTACTATGAGAATTTTTCCTGGTTTTTGGTTGAAATATTTAATAAAATTTTAGCTAATTATTCATAGTAATAGATACATAAGGTGAAAGGAATATGGTAGGAGGTGAGAAGAAGGGGGATTGCTTATCTTTATATATATATATATATATATATATATATATATATATATATATATATATATATATATCACATTTCAGTGTACTTTTTCATTATTTCCAATTTTAACAGAGATAGTATGTAGAAGGGATATAGTTATAGAGTAGCCTAAAAAAGTCAACTGATCATAGAACAAGTTTTAGAAATACAAACACTTGACAGAAACTTACTTACCTCCGGCACAGTAGGTAAATTATTGTTTTTACTTCCTTTAGTAAAGTAAGAGTTTTAAAAAAAAAAAACCGTATTCTTCAGGGTTCTTAAATGACAAAAAACATATTTTCGTATTTCCGCCAAGGTGTCTATCTGACACTCAGTATGCTTTGGCACAATAATTCTCACACAAAATGATAGAATACTGGAAATAGAAGTGAGGGGAAGGTGATGAAAGGGATGGGTGCCGATATATTGTATTGTGTTAACTGTATTATGGAAATTTACTGTCCGTTCAATTGAAAAAGTTAAATTCGCTACTTAGAAATGCACGTATGCAAGGACAGTACCGGGTAAATCACTTTACCGATTTTTTTTTACATCTCTCAGAAAATAGCCAGGAAGATATGAGTTGCGTTACTCAATATTGCCTAACTCTCGTAAACTTTAACCAAAAAAAAACGGTGTTTAGTGGTTTTTTTTATACGCGAAAAACTGTGTACCTCCTGCCTACCTTTGAAAAGCTGTAGTGTAGTAACAGGACCTGTAGGATTTTGGCTATGAAATATGCATATACCCTTTACAAAATACCACTTTCCTATCTTGATATGTAAATAATTATTACAATTTTTTTTAGTTTATTTTTATAAATATTGGACAATTAAACAAATGTTTTATTTAAATGTTCTTCATTGGATACAATGAGTATGAAACTAGTTTATATAATTGTTACAGACAGCACTTAAAATGCTTTCTAAAAGATACTAAAAAGGAGAAAATGTTCGTTGGAAAACGATTGCGTTTATACTTATGTATGTAGCTATGAAAATGACGACGTACAAAAAATTGTCTGGTCGTCAAATTGCTGGCGCTGTTCTACATACGTTACCGAAATTTTGTCAGTGCGTTGCACTTTGCAGTTCTTATGATTTTTTCTACCGAAAAATGACTGAAAGTCATTTTCAGTATCACATAATGATAAAGATTCTCACTTAATAGGGAAATAGACCAAAACTTTTTCATAAAACAATGTTCTACGTGTACGACAATGATGATCTATCTTATTTTCAGGTAAAATCTAGTATAAACAGTTTCGATGAGACCGAGACGCGATTCAGGATGAACCATAATCAGGATACTATCAGGCATGTTAAGGAATTGCTGCTGTCACATCAATGAGTGGAAATTCCAATGCTTGCTAAAAAAGCTGGAGTGTCCGAAACTGCACTTTTCAAGAGTGTGCACAAAGATTTAGGAGTCGAAAATATCCTTATATCAGAGCAGAAACTAGCGAGGAAAGAAATTTCTCCAGAATATTTGGCCCTTTTAAAATGCACAGATAGGCCAAATTTTGTGTTTAATGGTTACTTTTTGTTGCGCACCTTAATTTTTGAGGTATAAGTTGCATAGATATCCAAGACTGACTATTATGAACCAACTTAGACCACGCGCAGCCATGAGCGACGAAGTAAAGTTATGATCAATTTAATATATATATATATATATATATATATATATATATATATATATATATATATATATATAACACGTAGGCTGAAAGGTTGTTTTTTGATATGACACATAGATGTCGCACTTTTCAAAAAATCCGTAAGATTTTTAGGAAGTACCAGCTTCAAACGATACATGTCAAAATTTCATGATATTCTGACGATTAGTTTACAAGTTACAGTGGTTTTAGTGACGCTACTTTCGATATTTTCAAAACAATGGAAAAAATCGAATTTCGTGGGTCGATTAAACACTGTTTTTTGATGGGAAAAAAATACCATTTAAGCAAAGCAACGGCTTGATAAGGGTTACGAGGGCTCTGCTCCTGGAAAATCACTCATCAGTTACTAGTATGCTGGAACGCTCTGGACGCCCAAATGAGGTGGTTACACCGGAAAACATTTAAAAAATCTACAAAATTTTTTTGGATGACCGTAAAGTGAAATTGCGTGAGATAGCTGACACCCTAAAGATATCAAAAGAACCTATTAGTCATATTTTGCATGAACATTTGAGCATGGGAAAGCTTTGTTCGAAATGGGTACCGCGTTTGCTCACAGTGGACCAAAAACAACAACATGTTGATGATTTTGAGCACTGTTTGGACCTGTTTAAGAGCAGTAAAAATGATTTTTTCATGTGACAATGGATGAAACATGGATCCACCACTACACACCGAAATCAAATTGGCAGTCAGCTGAATGGGCCGCAGCCGGTGAAAGTCGCTCGAAGCGACCAATGACACAACAGTCAGTTGGGAAGGTTTTGGCCTCTGTATTTTGGGATGAGCATGCAATTTTCATCGACTATGCTGAGAAGGGAAAAATCATCAATAGAGAATATTATATAAAGTTATTGGTACGTTTAAAGGTAGAAATCGTAGAGAAACGGCCCCAAATGAACAAGAAATAAGTGCTCTTTCATCAAAATAATGCACCGTGTCACAAGTCAAGGGTTTCGATGGCAAAATTGCATGAATTGAAGTTCGAATTGCTTCCTCATACAGCCTTTATATATATATATATATATATATATATATATATATATATATATATATATATATATATATATATATATAAAATTCTCAGAATTCTCCTTAACAGGTTGACTGCCGACCACTCCGATCGGAGTGCGTCGGGTCTCTTCGCCAACATCGTCTACTCCGATCGGAGTTCGACATGCGTTCTTACGAAACGTATTCCATCGGCGTTGTATATGAAACGTGTTTCTAGTGGTGGCGTTGCTTAAAAAACGCAAGTTCTAACAGGTGCTTAAGTGGTTCCGCGGATTTGCTTTTGGTTTGGTTGTAATCTGCCGTACAATATGGACAATCAACCTGGGCCTTCTGGTATTAAAAAAAGACATTGTAGTGATGAAAAAAAGGTATATGATAAGAAAAAGAAGCTAACTGACACTGAATTATTGCAGCTATTGGAAGAAAGCGGAGGTAGTAGTGACGAACATTACGTACCAGACACAGACGATAGTGATGTAAATTCAAGCTCCGAGTCCGAAGAAGAGAATTTTATAGACCCTATTCGGCCACATCAAACACTTCCTAGCCTTGATGAGATAAAATGGAACGACATAGGTGCGTTTTAAAACAAATTTTGTTCCAGAAAACCCAGGAATTATTGGTGCAAATTCCAGGACAGGGTGCACCTATCGATTTTTTCGAAATGATCATTGATGATGATTTTTTACAAACTATTGTAGAACGAACGAACTCTTACGCAGTCGAGGTTTTGCTGCGCCCAGAAACAAGTACAAAATCACGTATTACTAATTTTAAAGATCTTACTCTTGACGAACTAAAAATTTTTTTGGCCCTGTTACTTCACACTGGCACAATATCCTTGAGCCGTCTTAACGATTATTGGAAAACTGATCCGCTATTTAATCTACCTGTTTTTAGAAAATATATGTCAAGGAATAGATTTTTTTGCTTATCTTGAGGTGTTTGCATTTTACATCTCCAGATATGGATCCGGCAGATCGGCTAGGAAAGATTAGATTTGTGGCAGATTTTTTTAACAACAAGATGGGAGAAATTTACTATCCTGGAAGAGAGTTGTCTTTGGATGAAGCTATGGTACTTTATCGGGGTCGTCTCCAGTTTAAACAGTATATCAAGAATAAGCGTCATAAGTATGGTATGAAGTTATACATGCTGACAGAGCCTAATGGACTTATTTTGAAATTTCGTGTCTACGAAGGTGCGACAGATGTTTATGGTGGAAGCGGACATACTGAAAAGATTGTTTTACATTTATTGGAGGAAAAATTGGGTGTGGGACATGCTGTTTATCTAGACAATTTTTACAATAGTGTTAATTTAGCTAGGAAATTACTTCAACAAAATACATACTGCACTGGTACGCTGAGAGCTGAGAGGAAAGATAATTCGAAAGAGGTAATGAGTGCAAACTTAAAACGTGGTGAGAATAAATCTATGTTTTGCAATGGAGTGCATGTCGGAAAATGGCGCGATAAAACGCAATGTTCAATACATTTCAACAGAATTTGGAAGCGAAATGGGCATTTTTAAAAAACAAAAGAAATCAAGAATCTGAAAAAACCTTCCGCAATCATTGGATATAATGCTTTTATATCCGGTATAGATAGACAGGATCAAATGATGGCATATTATCCTTGAAGCCGTAAAACCATTCGGTGGTACAAAAAGTTATTCATGCATGTGCTGCAAATGAGCATGATAAACGCCTATTTTTTCTACAATAAATATTCGCGGTCTGACCAGTTACGATTATATGACTTCCGATTGGATGTCATAAGAAATTTACTAGCCAGACGACCAATTACTAATTTGCCGCAAATTCCTCCAGGCCAAATAAATGTCCACAGCATTAGCAAAGTAGAAAAAATTGATAGTGAAAAAAAGGAACTAAAGAAACAAAACGGGTAAGCAGAAAGGAATGCAAAGAATGCAGGAAAAATAAAATAAGAAAGCAAACAGTGTATGAATGCAAAATGTGCCCTGGACAACCAGGTTTTTGCCTTAATTGCTTTGAGGATTACCATAAAAATGTACAAAAATGATTTAGAAATAAATGTTTTGAGTTCATGAGTTCGATTTATTATTTCTTTACTTATTTAATTGGACACTCCGATCGGAGTGTTCGGCATCTAGTAAAAATTTTCACTTGCAATGCCGATTACTCCGATCGGAGTGAAATTTTTTTTTCTAATATTTTGAATGGCACATAAAAAAAACACATCCAAGACTCATTTTAATTCATATTTACCACAATAAAATAAAAATATTTGGAAAAAATCTTACCGGCGTCAACCACAAACTCAAAAATATAGATCGGCAGTCAACCTGTTAACGAACCTAAAACGCTACTGGTATAGCCTATACGAGCAGAGATGAGGGCACATACTAGTTAAATTATGATTATGTTAGCGGTATATAATATGAATTAAACATGCAAATTACTTTAGCTTTGATATCCAAGAGTAGGTGGTAATATTTGTCTGGCAGTTCTATTTTACCTTTATGAACCCACAGTTGGAAACTAAAAATTAAGATGATTGTTATAAATGTGTTGACGCTCAAAAACTCACAGTCTGGATATTACATTAGATTCTCATAAGAGAATTTATGCGGATTTTTATGTATAAAATAAAATACATGCATGTTAACTTATAAAAAGAAACATCTGCCGGATAAAATCAGTAGTTCCATTTTTTCAGACGTTTCTTTTTAGTATTCCTACCCTCAAGTTAACATTTTCCTTACATTTTTTGATTAAGTCCAGTTACCAGTTTTGAAAGTTGGAAAATATATTAACGATTTATTTATCAGAAAAATTAATGTTATATCTAATCAGGTGCATGAATCTTCATATAAATAGGCGATATTATGTCAGTAATAATAAGATTCATTAAATTTCTTCAATACCTGTTAGTGAAAGATACTTAATAAATGTTCCTTAGGTACCTTCTTAAGGAAAATAAAATTTATTGCATTATGTACATTTTTATATGCTAAGATACCAAGGCAGCGTTAAGTCATAATATAAGTAATTTCTATATGTTAATAATGTTTATTATTATAATATTACTTATGCCTATTAGCTAGTGTAAACTTTTAAGATTTGATCGTAGGAAGAAGTTCGTTTTTGTGAAAGATCTCCTCTTTACGATCATCGATATTTAAATTTAGTTTAAGTTTATAAAGTGCTACCGTATGAAAAGGTCCTTTTATACCTACAACTCCTTCCCCCCACCAACGGCGGTCAATTTTTAAGTTAGGGGTAAATTTTTAAAGTCCACTGTATAAAAGGGTTCTTTTTTGCGAAAAATCTCTCCCCTTGGTCAATGCTTTTAAGTTTATTATGTTTGGAAGTGTATAAACCTGTAAATTTGTAATCTAAAACAAGCTATTTTTCTACTATTGGCTTTGTTCCTGGTAGTCCATTGACGCCCCCCTCTACTAAAAGTAGCTACGCCTTTAATGTTCTCTTCCTTAAAGAAGAGCCATTTATATACATGTGCCCCCTTCCTCATGTACCCGAATACGCCGCTGCCTTACATATACAAACACAATTTTACTGTTTCTACTTATATTTCTGGATATGGCGTTTGTTTGATGTATACGTATTATTTCAGTTACGTTTGCACATCGAAAATACAAATAACTTTGCGAGACTATGCTCTAGACATGTTTACAATTTATATTCCTTATTTACATATACGTATATACATTAGGGAGAAGTGCAGGTATACGTACTGTAATTCTTTACATTTCAGTTGTAAGTGATAAATTTTTCACTATAAACTTAACATAAATAACATTTCCAGATAATGCCTGAAATAAATAGAATTCTCAAAAGAAAGAAAGATTCATTTTTTAATAAGAGGATTAATTATTACGTCAAAAATTCTATTTTTTAGAGAGATGCCTTATGAGCCGGCCAAAAAAAAGGCATAATATTTAGTACGCAACCTGGAGTATACGTACATTACTGGCATTTGCTACATTCTACCGAGAACAATTCGATGATTTCAAATCACTTTAGGATATTCTTGTATTATTTTTAGTGTTCCGTACGGAACACTTATAAGATGACTTCGGTGTCTGTCTGTCTGTCACACACCCGATTTTCTCTGAAACTATTTGTCATAGAAAGTTGAAATTTGATAATAATATAGGAATTGATGGCCTCATCACAGCCGTATAGTTTTGAAAGTTAAATTTTGACTTAAGGGGTTAGTTTTGGGGGGTTGAAATCGGAAGTGAAAAAAAATTTTTTTTTACTAGGTCATCGAGTGTGGTGTCAAATGAAAGCTTGTGAAAATACGAGTAAAAATATATATATATAATGTAGTACTGTACTGTACTGCACCCCCACCTTATCTCGAAAAGTACTGATCAAAAAATTTTGAAAAAAATTCTGGAATGCTCTCCACGGAGTGTATATTGAACGAAAATTATCACGAGTGCATTACCTTTAATAATTTATTTGGTATATAAAAAAAACAAAAATTTCAAGGTCATTAATTTTTCAGTAAAGATTGGAAACAAACTTTGTTGAAAACTCCTTTGGGGTGTGTTTTGTGAAGTCACCGATCATTTTATACCACCGTAACAAAAATTTTTATTTTAACGTACGGAACACTAATTGTGCAAGTTCAACTTGCACTTCACCGGTTATTTCATTCTTCACTACCTATCTTCTTTCATAGAACAACGGCGATACAAAAGCATAAAGTGATTTATACCAGTTAAATACAGCACAGCGTAAAAGCATCTTCAGCCGCCTCTTGTGATGTCATACTGCCTTTGTTTCGACTATGTCGAGTATTTCGCTCGGAAACACGCACTACTAAAATAAATATCAAATTCTACTTTTTTATGCTACATAATAACTTAGTTCTAGCATTAGAATTCGATCATAAATCCTTTATAGTGAGATATTACTCACGAAAGAAAGTTGGCAGAAGAAGTGCTTTAAAGACATTTGCAACTAAAACCTGATATTTTCTTCTCCACTAAATTAATAATATAATTTTTAGATTCTTCGACTCCAACACTCCTGAGAAGAACGTAAATATAACACAATATATTCGAAGCAACCTTTCTAACATCTTTTAATCCTTTCTTCTTAATCAATATCACTTAAAAACTGTAAGTTTCATTTCTACTGCAATATCGATACCACAACTGAAATTGATATCTAATTTCGTTCGACAGTTATCATGCTAACAGATCAATACAACGATAAACAGACAGGCCGATGGAAATAAGTATCTATGTTTCGTAATTTAGAGCAGCGTTTCTCAACCTTTTAGTATTTGCGATCCAATTTTCAAACATAATTTTGATCGCTCCTCTCCCCCTCATACAATAACAATGCCTGCAATAATAATGTATTTTCAGTATTTTGATGCTAAAGCTACACTATGACCTTAATTACAAATCTTACAAACTACCAAGAATAAGTAACTTTATCCATATTTGGCAAAACTAGAATCGATGCTTCGCTAGAAGTTCCAAGTTGTCTCGAACATTCGGAAAGTCTGCCCAAAAGTGTATAAATGCTGCACCTCGTTCAATTACAGCCCGTCTCAGTCGAGTTGATCCTTCTACTGCTATCGAATTTATCGTGAATGTGTATGTTGTAATTTACGTGTTAATTGAAATTCAAGGTATTAAGTATTCACGGCAGTAAATTTATACAGAATCATGGATAAATTTTTAAGTGGGCGTAAGTGAGCATTAGACGATAGTGAAGCATCCACAAGTGCTCAAGAATACTTAAATTTAGGGTTTACCAGTACTGAAGTAAATGAAGAAGAAAAGCACCTGTGTGTTATTTGCTCAACAATCTTGGCA
Organism: Pachyrhynchus sulphureomaculatus; assembly: GCA_019049505.1. Lineage (NCBI taxonomy): Eukaryota > Metazoa > Arthropoda > Insecta > Coleoptera > Curculionidae > Pachyrhynchus > Pachyrhynchus sulphureomaculatus. The sequence continues at coordinate 149,126,759 of CM032446.1, read as the reverse complement.
GCAGACAGCATGAAACCTAATAAACTTAAACGACATTTGGAAACGCTTTATAGTGAGTACCTTAACAAAACCCCGAGAATTCTTCGAATTAAAATTAAAATCATATGTAAACGAGAAATCATTTTTTAAAAAAACTTTGTCTGTGAATGAAAAAGCTTTACTTGCCTCTTAACAAAGTTTCATATAAAATAACCAGATGTAAAAAGCCTCACACCACTGGTGAAGAGCTTGTTTTGCCAGTAGCAATTGAGATTGTAGAAACTATGTTTGGAGATAATTTTGCCAAACAATTGCTATCCATACCTATATCAAATGATACTGTTGCCCGTCGAATTGGTGATATAGCTGAAGATGTACAGCATCAGCTTTTCGGGAAGTTGCGTGACAAATTGTTTTCAATTCAGCTTGATGAGGCAACAGATAGCAACAAAGATGCTCATTTCATTGCCTATGTTCGATTTTGTGATGGTATGTCAGCAATAGAAGAACTATTTTTCTGCAAACCAATAGAACTTAAAGCCACATCACTCGCATTATTTGCTATCTTAAATGATTTTATAAACGAGGCAAATAAAGGGTGGAAAAATTGCGTCGGAATATGTACCGATGGTGTTCATTCAATGTCTGGAAGATTTCAAACTGTACAAGTACTTGTGAAACAAAAATATCCACTGTGTGTGGACACATTGTATGATCCAAAGAAAAGCTCTGGCTTCCAAAGAAATGAGTCCTGCTCTGAATATTGTGCTCACTACAGTTGTAACCGTAGTAAATTATATTGAAATGAGACCCCTAAAATCTAGAATTTTTTCTGCACTTTGTAGACATGGGTGCCGAACATTCAGCGTTACTAATTTGTTGCGAGGCAAGATGGTTATCACGTAGGAAATATTTGCAACGTGTTTATGAATTAAGAAATGAAATCGCCATTTTTCTAGAAGAGAAAAACCGACCGGAAAACCGAGAAGTGTCGAGATAGTTTATTTGTGATGAAATTGAGCTACTTGGTAGATATATTCGAGAAAATAACTACCTTAAATCTTCAACTCCAAGGAACAAATACACATATATTCGATACAAGTGATAAAATTAATGCTTTTTGTAGAAAATTGTAATTGTGGAGCAGAAATGTAAAGCAAAAAAAAAAAAAACCTAGAAATGTTTGCAAATGTGGGTGAATGTTTTAAAACATACAAGGCTGAAGAACAACATGTGAAAAGTTGTTTTAGTAACAACTGAAAATCATCTAGCCATGTTGACAAAGAATTTTAAAAAGTATTTTCTTACTGACGACAACTTAGTAGCAAGTTACGAGTGGGTTAGGGACCCATTTCAAAATACTCCCGAAGGGCTCTCAACTTCCGAAGAAGAAATCTTCATAGATTTCACGGCAAGTGGCGAAATCAAATGACAATTTAATAACAAAATCGCTCTTTGAAGTTTTTAGGCAGGGGTGAATTTGTAAAAACCGGATTTTCTGCGGATTTGGCTGCTTTGAAAACAAAATATAGATCTCAACTAAATATAGAAAAAGAACTCTGTGAGTGTCTATTTCTAATATTAAACCATCCTTCGAAAATCTTTGCTCTGCAAAATACGCCCAAGGGAGTCATTAATAATTATTAAACTTGTTTTTAATTTAGTATTGATATGTTAATTATTAGGTAAATACATTGTGCAGTACTAATACAATCCTATTTATAGGTGTTTATATCAGTGTAAATGTGTATTTTATTATATCAGAATGTATTTTGTTTTGCTTTCCTTTCAATAAATTATATTCAGTGTTGTTAATGAATGTTTTTAATAATAATTTCTTATTGATACGCTCGCGCGCGCCCCCCACCCCTCAATAGTGTAATCACGCCCCCCTAGTGGGGCACGCCCCACAGGTTGAGAAGCGACGATTTAGAGAAACGTACAGACATGTAAAAGACTCGGGAAGTGATTTCTTGACGATTATATTAATTCGCTTAGAAGTAAAAAAGTAGGCATATCCATTACAAGAGCATCAGCCAGATTATTGAAATAAACCAGAAATAATTGAAATAATTTGATGTCACCAAAGGATTTCTCGTTTCTGTTGTAGGTCAATCCGATTCAATCCGGCCTTGTGTTGTCGAAATATTTTCGAGTTGATTTAAGGTCAAGCATAAATCGAAACAAAGTTCAAAGGTTATATTGGAAAAGAACACGTAAAAAATTATTTTAACATTATTATTATTATTTCATTTTTTAAGTACAAAAAATATATTGCCTACGTCTTAATATAGCCCGACTACTTCCAGTCCGGTTTTGTGATCTGGCTACATGTTAAGAATATTATTATAATTACAATTTTTGTTATTATTTTATTAAGGAATATTTTTGGTAAGATATTTTTAAATATTTTTATCCACTTTCATAAGCCTTATATCCTAAAAATTTCATACTGGCTTAATTTCATGTCATAAATCATTTCTATTCGTATTAAAAATTCCATATTTATGTCATAATAATTTTCCGGGCCAGTTTTTTCAAGATATGTTGATTTTTGTATATAATAAAAGCCATTAAGGGCCAAAATAAGAAGTGGATAAAATGGCCTATTTATTTTCAGCTTATGTACCAGGAACTAAACAACTTGGGCGAAAAAATATTACAATTAAAACATTACTTTATATAATTAACGTGTACAGGGTGGTCCAAATTGGACACTTTTAAAGGTAAACCCCTTTATCTAAAGGAGACGGAAACTGATGTCGGTGTCGGAGGCTCAATTTTTATGATAAACTCAATGATGAAAATCGCATATCGATATCTAGTACCGTTTCAGACATACAGGGTGTTTTTCAAAAATCTGCATTTTGGAAAAATGTTTGTAATTCTTTTCCTGTTGAAAATTTTTGATTTCTGTAAAAACATTCTCAAAGTTACATTTTTTAACAATTAATATTTTAATAGTTATTAACGCAAAAATATATTTTTTAAATGGGATACCCTGTATATTTTTCCTTATCCGAATAGAGCTTTAAATTACCATTCAGCACACTTTATATTTTGCTTAAATCTACTTCAAAATATAAAGGTTTTCAGATTTTACGCGAGTTTTAAATGCACATTTTGTGAAGTTGGCTTTGGACGGAGCGGCAATATCAACTGTTTACCGATAGCAGTCCAATCGTAAAAAAAAAATCCCAGATGTAACTCTAAAAATCATAACTATAATGAAATTTACTAAATGCTATAGTACCTTAAACTATGTAGAAAATAAAACAAAACAACAATAAAACAATTTATTCCGAGTAGAGCTCTCTGAGGAAACATGAGAGCTACAAACAGAACTTTTCAGACATACCATAAGAGCGTAGCTTAGCCAACAGTCCGTCGTGCCGAACACGGTCGAGTGCCTTGGATATGTCAAGAGTAACCACTCGAGATTCTCCAAAGTGCGTTATTCCAGACATGTGTTACATAAGTCAGAAGATGTCCTGATGATCTATATTTACGAAAGCCATATTGATAATCGCTAATAATGTTGAATCCTTCAAGATATTTTAGAAGATGCTGATTGATAGCCTTTTCCATCACTTTTGATATTATTGAAAGCAGTGCGACTGGTAGGTAGTTATTTGGCAAGGTCTTTTTGCCTTTTTTAGGTATCGGCTGAACTCTGGCACATTTCCAGCAGGAAGGAAATATTCCCTAAGACTATAGTCTGGCATAGGTTTTGCAACTATATATTGATCTGGCAACGTTACTATAAAATAACTGATGTAGGTAAGTATGGTTTAGAAACACCAAAATACCTTAACCTTTAACATTATCATGTATTTACTTCTCGTTTTTTTTGGCAGTTACATATGGCTCTTTGAGCTAACACAACCGCCGTAGCTAGCCGGACGATAACTTAAACCGGTTTTGGGTAACGATGAAGTAGCACCCTTTCATAACAAAATGACATGTTTTTTTTTAACTGCCTCCTAGACTAATAGTTTATTCATTGCATTTGAGAATGTAGTAGTATTACGGAACTGCAGTCACGCCTTGTGCAACTTTTTATACGTGTCGGTTACAAAATAAAAGTATACTCTCTAACCTGTCGTTGTTAATATGTACTGTCACAAAGCAACGGCCAACTCCATAAGTTCTTTATTGTTGGAATTTAAATGGTTCAATACTAAGAATTTACACATTTTTGCTTAAAACTAAGAGACTTTTCTTTATTGAGTTACAAGTAAGGCATAGCCCCTTACTTCTATTTATAAAAGTTGTTACTACATTAGGTGATTGTTTACTTATTCTAACTTAACCTAAGCATTTAAACTAGTTGTCCTATTCTAACTTAACCTAGGAGATGGTTTTTTTTTTAAATGATTGTCTTATCCTAACTTAACCTAGGATTTATGCTATCTTAACCTAGGACTTATACTAGCGTAACCTAGGACTTAATGTTAACTTAACCTAGGACTTATGATAACTTAAACTAGTTTAACATTCTTCTGTCATGGTGGGTGGAGGGGGCATCGTCTTTATCCGAGAGAGGGTCTGAGGGTCTTGGGAATTGGCGGCGGGCATGTGGGGGAATTCGGAAGGCGTCCCTGATGGTTAGGTTGGGGTGCTGCCTTGTCCATAAACTTGAGTTGGAGCTAGGTGGCTTTAAAATACTGCTGCTTCAATATAATTCAACATGGGCAGGATTTTAAATACTGATATTACACAGGTATATTGGCAGAAACGGGAAAACCGGTAAATTACTGCACATTAGAGGTGGGTTTACAAATTGTTTTTATGATAACGTGTTGCTGCTATGAGGTGAGGTTACCTGTATGATTTCATTTTATCCACTCTTTGTACGCGAATTTTCCTGAAGGAGCTCATATATCGACACCGTCGCCGACGGCCATTTGAAAATTGATCCGGTAATTCTTGAGCATGATCTAGTGGTGATGTTTTAAATGGATCTGGACCATAGAGGTTGACTGGATTTTACGGTATTAGTATTCCCAGAGTAAAGAAATATTATGTTTTCAAATTAATTTTATTTTTCTCAAATTATTTGTCACTCCTGCACACTTATGTGGCTTTATAGATATCACCTATATCTTTTTTCCGCCTCCAAAGGACAAAGATCACTGTTAAATTTCTCTTTCTTTCTCTTTCAATTGCTTTTAAAGACGAGATAGAAAAGGACGATCAGAACGCTTCCGATGTTTTTATGTAGATTACAGGCAACTGGCAACAAACTATAGATATTTAGCAAAATAACATTTAAAGAAGTGAAAATATACCTATAAATAAAATGTAGTAGACAATTAACTAGGACAATGCTATCGCGGCAACTAAAAATTCGAGTTCACATAATCGACGTTACACTTTTCGAAGTATCTTCTTTCTTGTAGCGACATCTTTATCAAGCCAAAATAGTATCTCCTTATGTTTAAGGTTTTTATTGATTCGTGGAATAGACTTTCTCCAGATAGAAATTCAAATAAATTCGGCCATCCAGCATGTCCATCTTATTTACTAAATCATGCGGGGTCAATGTTGCATCCGTCGGGTAAACCGTTAGCGTAGGCTCGACGAGCTAACAGTGTTTAAGCGTTGACTGCATGGGTTTACAGCCGGTTTGTTTTTTATAATTAGATTACCACAGTTCTCACGTTGCTTCACGCTACACGCTAATAAAGCTTTATTCGTGTAGCTCTCTATTTTTAAATGTTTTACTGTTTCAAACCTATAAACAGAATTGACCGTCATGTGTTTTCACAAACAAACACACACACACACACACACACACCCACACACACACACACACTTTGACATGTAAAAACGACAAGTGCCCCTTCTGGATACATAATTGATCCCGATCGGTTTACAAAAAAAAGAAACTAGAGTGATGAACACGTCGGTTCTTAATTTCTTGGTCTTTGGTAACGCTGTGAAGCTAAAAGTGTACGCTATACAGCCAGCACAAATAATAAAAACCCTTTCGATTTTATTCCCTATTTTTATCGTATATTTCACGCACTCCTTCCATTTTATTTCACACTCATTTTGAATTAAAATTAGTTGGTCAGTTTGTTGAAGGAAAGTGTTACCATCGAAAGGAGTCTTTATAAAAATGTATTTTCCATAGTAAATTATTACTAATTACCTGGCATTAGCCACTGGATTCTTGACTAAGTAGAATAAAATTTTAGACAAAATTGTTGGGAAAAATTTTACATTTACGCCTAATTTTTAAATATAAACAAGCAAAAAAAATCTTATTTTATATGAATATTTTTACTTATTTGCATATCTACTTTTTATGCGTGTTTGTTATCACGGAAAATTTATTACATCTTAAATGGCTAACATTTAAAAAGAGAACATGTTCGGGGAATTTTCAAGTATATAAATAAACACTTTGCTTCGGATTAAATTTGGGTCTATTTTTTCCTCATCTAGTGAAAAGTATATGAAATTATTGATACTGAAAAAATACAAAAAAAAATTTGTCGTATATGTATGTTGACAAATTTACTTAAAATTCTACTATATTATCTCATTTCTCAATAAATTTTTACTTTAAAAAACCGGTCAGGTGCAAGTTGGACTTGCGTAATTAGTGTTCCGTACCGGGATTGCTTTTAAAATAAAATGAAATCCTTACCTGGGCTAAGTTAATCGGTCCCTGACATCTTAAGATCCGTTATGTATTTTCACGTTTTTCCTTAGTTAATAATACATAATAGTTATAGCATCTTCGCTACCTAATAGCCAATAACATATTACCTAAAGATTTGGTTAATTATAAACAAATTAAATAAAATTATATCTCAGTACAAGAACGACTCGCCACTCGGTGACAGTAATGTACACTTAAAAGTATATTAGGCAAACCTTCACGATACGTCAAGTAACATAGTTTTCATAGTATTTTTAATATCAGAGAAATTATCAAACATAATGCACTCGTTATAATTTTCGCTCAATCTACCCTTTATGGAGAATATTTCAGAATTTTTTCAACCAGTACCTTTTGAGATAAGGGGTAGCTATTTTTGGCAATTTTGTAAACCTTGTGTTTTCACAAGCTTTCAGTTGACGTTCCACTCGTTGACGAATTTTTTTTTTACTTCTTCCTACTAGCAAACCCCTTAAGTCAAAATTGAACTTTCAAAACTACACGGCTATGATTGGGCCATCAATTCTCACATTTGTATCAAATTTCAACTTTATATGTTAAATAGTTTCGGAGAAAATCGGGTGTGACAAACGGGCAGACACCGAAGTGATTCCATAAATCTTCCGTACGGAACACTAAACATATGAAAACTGTCCATTTCAAATATCTACATAATCATGATTTACACCTTTTGGAGTAAAATTTGATATAACTATTTGAAACTGTATTAACATTTATGAATTTTTAATGTGTATGGCGATAGTACATAATTAGTCGGGACGATCGGATCATGACCGGGAACTATTTCATTCTGAGTTGGTTCATTAGTTGGTGGAGTATTCGGCTAGGAACGGATATCAATTAAGTAATCTAATGTTGACAAACGTTTGTACACGAATGACTTTTATCCATTTATTTAAATTATTTATGTCATCGCCTTTTTTAATTATCAATAACGTATACTCTCATAATACAAACTCTTGAGCCGTTAACGTTGTAACTAAAAATAATTTAAAATTAAAACACGAAGTTCTTTCATTAATAATGAATTTACTTACTCCAACTCCAGACTATTTTAATCAGAGCTTATCAACTCGGTATTTTAAATGAAAGGTTTTTTAGGGTGAAACCATAAAAAATTTAATTACGAATTAATTTCCTGATTTCATAACTATTAGAGCCTGAAATAAACATATAATAAGGTAATATATATATATATATATGAAGCAAATCCTTTAACCCGCTCTTCCACTGCTTTAACCTCTCGTACGTTTTACGATAATTAATTATATAAAATTTTGTTTATTATTTCAATAAAAAACCAGGAGAAAGTCTCATAATACTATCGAAATTTATCGACATTCACCCTCTCCTCTCGAGAAATATCGTTCAAGAAATATAAGTTTCAGTCTTACTTCAAGTATTATGTGTGTACCAAGTTTTAAAAAGGTATTTAATTTGTACCAAAGTTATTGTGGTAACGGATCGACGGGTATCAAAACTTTTTTTTCGTGATCTAGAAACCCTAAACTGTTAAGACAAAAAAAATCTCGGAGGATTACTCTTTTAGGAAGCAAAAGAAGTATAAATTTTTAATAAAAGAAACAATTTTCAAGTAATTCTGGTTTGCAATTTTTAATGTTAAAAGCAAACCGAATAATTTAGTAAAATTCAGTATTGTTGTGACTGATATTTATTAAAACATGCCTTTCTATTGCTAATTCGGAAAGATGTGCGAAATTGGGTTCTTAAATTTTGCAAACAGCCCTTAAGCATTCTGGTGGTAAGGTAGGTTTCAGAACATCAGAATACATGTCTTCCATATAATCTTTATCTAAGCACAACATTTTTTGTCTTGTGGACCTGTGTAATTAATATGAATAAGTACGTTATAAGAATACCTCACACAACATATTCTATCAAGTTTTTAAAAACAATTTCAGATCTCTCATAAAAGAGAGATTCATCATATAAGACAACCTATACATAACCAGTTCAATTTAATCACCCCAATTAAAAATCAGCATTAAAATCAAATATTATTCTTTTGAATGTTTATTTGTAATTTTCACTAAGCACCAATAACATTCTATGTGTTTCTTGATTTATGAAGAAATTTAGTCAGCGTCCAAGGCCTCCTTTAGACTGATAAAGCTAATACCTCGTACATTTTTTAGTTTCTGCTTGTTAATTTTAATATTGTGTCTGACAAAGCTGCTGCTTTAAAATGTTGCCTCAAGAATCAAAAATTTTATCCTGCTTAACTTTAAAATATTAATACATTACGGGTTGTGTGTTAAACTCATATTTTCTTCTGTATTACTGTGAGCTAATACAAAAATAATATAAGTACTAATCATCATCATTATCAGCTTATACTCTCCACTACTGGACGAAAGCCTCCCTCAAGTCTTGCCACCTTTTTCAGTTCTGGGCTGCTTGTACCCAATTCCCGAGCCACTCTTCTCAAATCATCAGTCCACTGATTTAGTGGTCTACCTCTACTCCGATAGGCTTCGGATCTTTATCGCCACTCTATAATTCTCTTTGACCATCGTTCATCCTTAAACCTAGCAACATGTCCAGCACAGTTCCATTTCAGGTGAAGAATGAATTTGACTGCCTCTTGTTCCCCCGTTTTCTTCCTGATAATGTGATTTGGGATGTGATCTCTAAGAGTAACGCCTAACATTGACCTCTCTGTTCTTCGTTGCATTACACATATTTTATTGATGTTTTTCTTCGTCATTGTGAGAGTATCGGCTTCATACGTAAGAACGGGGAGTATGCATTTGTCAAATACTTTTCCTTTTAAACACATAGTTAGTTAGATTTGTTTAGAGGCGCATCATATTTTGCGTAACTGTTTATTAGATTAAGTTGTAGTATTTGATATCTTTGAGGTATGAATGATTTTTTTTTATATTGGTTGAAATGGTTTCAGGATCAAGTGTTGATTTCAGTGTATGTGAATGAAATATTTGTTTCTAATGTCTTCATGTATGGGATCCTAGAATAAGTGTTTTACGGATAGTGGTCCATCACAAAGTTAACATTTTGGTAGAGCTTCATTTTTTAGTAAATAGATGTGACCCACAGACAATCTGCGCCATAATGTGTTTTCCCTTCTGATGAGTCTTTCATTGTGAAATGGTGGATAAACAAGTAGCTTTACCTCCCAGAGTTTATTTGAGGTGTCTAATAAATCCCATTGTAATTGATAGAGATTTCTATATGTTTGATTTAATAGGTTATATTCAGTGGGATGATTTTCTTCTTTTATGTTCTGCCCGGTTATTGTGTCTCTTTTTGCTAGTGAATCAGCAAATTCGTTGCCTCCGATTCCTGCATGCCCAGGAATCCATATGAAATCAATTGTGATATTTTTAATTTTTGCTACGTATAACATATCATAGACATATCTAGTGTACGCATAGGTAACCTTTCCTGAGGCAATTGCTCTCAATGCACTCTCGGAATCAAATACTATAATATCTCCGATTTTTATTGAGTTTGACCACATATCTTATGCTTTCTTTAATTGCCCACAGTTCAGCAGCAAAGACAGAACAGTGGGATGGTAATCTGAAGATTTTTTGTAAATTTTTGGAATAATAAGCCGCACCAACACCCATATTGGATTTGGAGCCATCAGTGAATAGTAGTGTATGGTTTTGATATTTTTCATTTATGATAGACCGAAATTTTGGTGTAATAATGTTTTTGTTGTGATCTGACGTAGTTAATAGTGATAAAGAGAAGTTGATGGATGGGTATGGTGTTTTCCATGGTGGAAAGGAGGTGAAAAAAGTATAAGTGTTCTGATTCTGTTTTGAACAAAGTTTTTGGGAAAAGGGAAGTTTCGATGTATGTTGGTGAGGTTTATGGAAGATTTGAGATGTGAACGATAAAGAGTTGAGGCTAGATATTTAAGTAGGGATTTCTATCGGACTAGGTTTAGGGGGGAAAAAGATGAAATACATAGCAGACTATGAATAGGAGTGGTTCTAAATGCCCCCGTGATAGTTCTGAGTGCTTGATTTTGTACTGTTTCTAGCGATTTTATATTCTGTTGATTTGTCGTGTCATAAATGAAATCACCATACTTTAGTTTAGCTAAAATTAGCGTTTTGTATATTATGGATAGAGACAGATAGTCAGCTCCCCAGGTTATGTTGGCAAGTGAACGTAGGAGGTTAAGGTCATTTGATGTTTGATTGATGTTCTCAGAGCTTTAATGTGAGTAGTCCAATTTAGTTTAGTGTCAAAAATTAATCCCAAAATGTTGAAAGTATTTTTTATTGGAATGGGGGTGTTATTAATTGAGAGAAGATTTGTTTTTGTTCAAGTGTTGGAGTGGCAGAAATGTATTACAGTGTCTTTGACCAAGTTTCAAGTGTTTTTAATGTGTTTTGGAGTGTAATGTTTAAATAGTCATTTGTGAGTGAGTCAAGTTAAAGCATAATGTCGTCAGCAAAGAGCTTATACTTGACGTTTTCTGGGATGTGGTTTACCAAGGAAGTCATGGCTATGTTGAATAGTGTGGGGCTAAGTACTGAGCCCTGTGGGGCTAAGTACTGAGCCCTGTGGAAGCCCTCCGGTAATAACATGGGAATTAGAGGTTTGGTTGTTTGCCTTAAATTTTATTGTCCTAGGACAAAGGAAGTTTCTTATAAAGCGGGGTAAGTTTCCTTCGAATCCCATGTCATTCAGTTGGTGGAGGATTAGGTTCTTGCTGGTGACGTCAAAAGCGCTTGAAAGGTCTAGAGATACGAGCACATGTTTTTTGTGTTCGATTGCGTAGTTTATGTCATTATACAAAGAAGTTAAGTGGTCAATTGTAGAGAGATGCTTACGGAACCCATATTGGTAAGGCGATAGTAGCTGCCTTGTTTCTAAAAGCCGCGATAGTCTTTTATTAACCGTTCTTTCTAACACTTTACCAAGGTGGTTGGTTAAAGAAATGGGTCTGTAACTGTCTGTAAGTATTCTAGGTTCATAGGAAGGTCAGATTTGAATACATAGGCTAGTTTGCCATATGCAGCCCAGCCCCTATTCGCCGCTGAATTCCATGTGCTTGATTATCTCGTCCTATGCTGATTTCATGTCCCAGGTATTTATATTAGTGTACTTGCTCGATCTCTACGTTACTCAATTTTATAGTATCGCCCGATACAAGATTTGTTATAAATTGGGTTTTGAATAGATTGATTTTTAGACCAACCTTTCCTGAAGCATGTGTGGCATAGTTGCATAACAACTTTGTCTGTTATTAAGACAATGTCGTCGGCGAAACAGAGGTGATCCAACTTTTCACCGTCAATGCTAAGCCCCATTCTTTACCAATTTACCGATCCCAGAGCACTTTCCAGGAATGTTACGAAAAAGCTTGGGAGAGAGCGTATTACCTTGCCGTACTCATCTTTCGATTCGAAATTTGCAGGTACTAATAAAAACCAGATAAAAACTAGACAATAAGTATTTTCCAATATTTATAAAATTAATTCTACCTTTAGCTTTATGATTCATTTCATAACGTTGTTCAATGTATCTTCTTACTAGAGCAGCATCAGCTTCCTTAAATATATGTGATTCTCAGATTTTGTATACTGGTTATAGTAACTACGTAATCAGCAGTAATTAAAATACAATTTTTTTGTAACACGACACACTCGACGACACCAATGAATGTCTACAAGAATCAAACGATGAGACTTGGAAATATGCATTCCAGAAATACAATATACATTTTATCAAATCAATCCAAAAACTACTTAAATAAACAAACTGAAACCAAATATATCGTCGAATAGTCACATGCAGCGCTCCAGCCCAGAGTAAGAGAGACAAAATTGACTCATATTATTTCCTTCTCTTTTTAACGACTATACGCTTTTGCTTACAGGAGGCTATATACTTTATGTCCTCTATTCTAATATCTCTATGGAATTGTCCAGCAAGTTGCTAAGAGTTACCGCTTGACAGCACTTTATAGAGTTCCACCACAAGTACAGTCTATCAAGTAAGAATGTGTCAGCGATAATTCATTTTTGATAGATGTGATTCTAGCAATTCAACAGGAAATCGGTAAAAGGAACGATGTATTTTAGTAAAAGTATCAGTCGATTTCGAACTTTCGTCGGAATCACGGAAAATCCAAAATTAGTCATTTATTTGCGACTCGGTTTTTCTTTGTTCCCATCCAAAGGGGCCTAAATGATACATTCTGCGGCCGCTAGTTATATTGAAAAGTCGGTGTCGTTTGTGAAGAAGTGGATAAATCATTTTAATGAAACGAAAAATGTCGACGACAAAACGTGGCAATGCAAAAGTCGAAAATTGACGCTGCATCAAGGAGCGACAAAATTAATCTGGTCCCATGAGACCATTCAGCAACATCTTCGTGCTCATGATGTCAAATTCCGAAGCACGTTAAAGAAACCTTTGCTGGGCGAAAATTACGTTGCGGAGCGGCTCGCTTGGGCCCACAATAAGATATTAGAGTGGCCATCACAATCGCCGCACGCCAACCCTATTGAAAACATTTGGTCTTTTGTAAAGAGAAATCTTAGAGGAAAGACTCGGCGGACTTTGACTCGGTCGTCTCGTGAGATTCGAAAAATTTGGAGAGTATGCAGAAAATATCGTCCACAACATGCCTCAAAGATGCCAGGCGATTATTGATGCGGGGGGTGATTGTACAACTTACTAAGATAATTGTGTCGTTTTTAGCACACTAAAGAATACATTGATGGCAAAAATTGTTCTCGAAACACTTCTTTTAAGAATACCAGCGGTCAAGTTCTTACTTGACAGACTGTATATAAAAATCAATATAAACCACTAAAATTGGCACAAAGTCAATTTTTCAGCAGTTTTTGACTGTTTTCTCATTCGTCAATCCATCCGGAGAAGCATTTCGCCTCTCCTCAGCTGATTTAGGATAGACGAAAAGATGAGAGAACAGACAAGAACTCATTTTGTCATGCCCTATCTACTTTTTAACTAGATAATCTAATTTAGCTGAACATAACTTTAAGAATGACATGATAAACACGTGCCTAAGTATAAAACGTCTATGATACATCTTTATTTTCGCCAGTATAAACAGATCTCTAATTAGTGCCTTGTACTCTAGTAGCAGGAGGTTCCATCAATTTCCCGATATCCCACCAAGCACCGAGCTGATTCTTCTATAATTAAAAATGTCTCACCGGAGAGTTATTTTATTTTCTACCTTTATTAAATTATGATATTACTTCATTTAAAACTAATTGGTAAATCGATTAGGTACGGCAAATATTTGGGCCCAAAATAATAAAAGTTTATGAGTATGTTTTCGACGGGAAATCCTTTATTAAAAGAAAAAGGTCAAAACGTATCTAATAACTTTTAAGCAAAAATGAAATTAAAATTTTGCTAATAATTTAAACAAGTTGTAATTTTGGATTTATTTAAAATATATTATTCAAAGTGGTACATAGTTGGAGGTTTTTCGTCTCACAATTCAACTTAACAAATTAATACCAACTGTAAAGATGTATAATAAATCCTATGCTTCGGCTTTTATCTTAAAATGTGTAAGACAATTATGATTTTTTTGTTGTTTTAAAAAACCTCCGCAAAATAAATCAAGAATATCCCACCAAATGTCTGTCATTTAAATTGCTCGCCAATTTTTTTACTCATGTTTTCTCTTCCCAAAACTATAACACTCGTCTGCTTTGGATATCATGAAAGCAACATCTCAGGTAATACTTGCTATAATTGCGAAAATACATCCCAAATACAGATAGTTTGCAAAGCTATTGCAATTTTTGATAAAAGAAATGTATTGAATTGAACTACAATTGGATTAGGAATACCGGTGGAGGCAAGAATCAGTCTCACTTTTTCCAGGACAATCTTCAGGCTTGTTGAGAATTTGCTGCTGTCAGATTATCGAATAATGATTTCAGTGTTGGCTAAAGAAGCTAGAGTATCCGAAACTATGGGTTTCAAGATTCTGATGAAAAAAGTTTCAGCAAAATGGAAGAAGTTTGGGATTCTTTCGCCAGAGCACAAACTGGTGGGGAAATTGCCACTACAACTGGCCGCTTTAGGTAACAATGAGACTTATATTTCGCGAATTGACACAGGCGACAAGACTAGGGTGTTCAGGTTTTCCATAATAGATTTCATCACATGAAAAAAGGCATAGTTTTTAAGCAGTTAAGAAAACAAGATATATTTAAATCTTTGGCGATATTCTACCTCATAGTTGATTTCAACAAACTATGGTCTGAAAACCACTACACTATATGTGAAAAACACACACAACGTTTTGGAAAAATAATATAAAATTGACATAAACCTTTTCTCTCTATGGCAAACAACACGTGTAGGAACTAATAATAAATCGAGCAATTTATTTTTTGATAATTTGTACTCCCGCTATATAAAAAATAGCAAAGACGTAAATCATTGTAGTAATCGTAAAACTATACTCTAATTTCCTCTCGCGTACCTTAGTTCCCTTTTCCACATAAAGGCACCATTAAATTATAACACATAAATAAAAAAGTATTAAAGATTCTAACACCTATAAAGTTCCCCTACATAAATAATATTTCATCTAAAAATATCTGACGACAGTGACGGCTGACTATTCGTCATCCTAAACCTAATGGAAATTTCTACGCCTGACTAAAAGATCTAATAGCCATTGCAGTAAAGGATTTTTCTGTACTAAAAAAAATAATTCATCAAATTGTAATTAATGATGTTTTTATATCGATTATAAAGTTGCTGTCAAATTTTCTGGCATGAGCTTTTCATTAATAAATTATACAAGTTATTACTGTTAGTAATATTTCTCCTAAGTTAAGAAAAGTTCGTTAATCATTTTCTTTTTACCTATTTGAGAGGTGCTTCCTTTTCTGTATTTTCTGTCCGCTAGGCAGGTGGAATGGAAATTCTTATCGATATATCGATAGAGTTCGATATATCGATAGTGTTCAATATATATAGTGTTCAATATCTCTCTCTCTCTCTCTCTCTCTCTCTCTCTCTCTCTCTCTCTCTCTCTCTCTCTCTCTCTCTCTCTCTCTCTCTCTCTCTCTCTCTCTCTCTCTCTCTCTCTCTCTCTCTATATATATATATATATATATATATATATATATATATATATATATATATATATATATATATATGTGTGTGTATATATATATATATATATATATATATATATTTATTTATATATATATTTATAAATATATATTTATAAATATATATATATATATATATATATATATATATATATATATATATATATACATATATATATATATATATATATATATATATATATATATATATATATATATATATAACAAAACAACTACTGGAGAAACGGAGAGAACTAATAAGGTCAAATAAAAGAAATACGGTGGACTATGCTGAAATCAACAGAACTGCAAGAAGAATGGCAAAACAAGATATTAGAGAATACCAGGAGAAATGGATAGAAGAACTGATACAACAGAATAAGGGTTTGAACTTATTCAGAAAGGAAAATTCACATAAAAAGGAGATTAACAAATTGATAAACAAAAATAGAAACCCTATAGAAGAAAAATCATAAATACTTAAAGTGACAGAAACATTTTATGCAGCTCTAGACGGATCGAAAGCCGATGAGGGAACTCTGAGACGATCAAGAGTGGACAACCGAAGGATACTTAATATCGGCTCCGAAGATCTACTAGACATTGAAGTTAAAGAAATTGAATAAGCCATTAACCAAATTAAAAATGAAAAAGCAGCAGAAGAAAACGACATCCTGCCCGAAATGCTAAAAAAAGAAGACGGTCATTAATCAAAGAGCTTAAAAAACTCTTCAATAACTGTCTAATCGAAGGGGTGACCAATAGATTGGGAAACTGCCATAGTTATATTGATATACAAAAAAGGAGATCCTAGCAATTTGAAGAACTATAGTCCGAATAGTCTTCTATCGCAAATATACAAACTATTCATGAAACTAATCACAAACCGATTAGACAAGAAGTTTGGAAGCAGGCTTCCGAAAAAGATTTAGCACAATCGAAAATCTATACACGGTCAGACAACTTATAGAAAAGGGAACTGAATACAATATCACAGCCTGGATGGCACTTGTCGACCTCCGAAAAGCCTTTGACACAGTGGAATACTGAGCAATTGATAAAGTGATGAAAAACGCAAGAGTCGATTAAAGGTATATTAACATACTGACAAAAATCAATGAACAATCAAAACTAAAAATGAGATTACACGAGGGTACCAAGGAAATAAAAATAAAGAGAGGTGTTAGACAGGGTGACATTATATCACCCAAAATATTCGCCTTAGTACTAGAAGATATCTTCAAGAGCCTTCACTGGAAAAACAGGGGATTTAACATATCCGGAGAGAGACTCTACAACTTAAGATTTGCTGATGAGATCGCAATTTTTACTGAAAATTAAATCGAATTGAAAGAAATGCTCCAAGAATTACAAACTGAAGCAAAAAAGGTCGGTTTAGAGATGAACATTACAAAAACCAAATTCATGACGAATGAATAAACAGCCATCAATAACGTAATATCCATACACGGACAAGTAGAAAGGGTGGACTCATATGTATATTTGGGACAGTTACACTCGGAAAATTGAATCAAGAACTGGAAGTCTTGTGCCGGACTCAATATAATCGGGACATAATTTAGACTAACCTAAACCAATCAGAACAAACTGGAACTAAGAAGCATTTTTATACTATTTTGGTATTTTATGCTTTTAGCTAAACCTTAATCATTGTGTATTCTCGCCTCTTATCCAGAGAGATAATATTTCTCATAGTTCTTTATGAAGAATATTAAATTTTTTAGAGCATTAGGAAGTTATTTTTTGTTGCATAAACATGAAGTTAGTGAATCACCGATGTTTACCAAATTATACAAGTTGTCATTATTATTTCTTTAGATTTACCAAGTCTTTTTAGTGTACCGTACGGAGCATTTATGTAATCACTTCGGTCTCTGTCCATTTGTCACACCCTATTTTCAACGAAACTATTTGACATAAAAAGTTGAAATTTGACACAAATATAGAAATTGATGGCCCAATCAGGCCTGTATAGTTTTGAAAGTTAAATTTTGACTCAGGGATTAGTTTTGGGGGTGAAATCGGAAGCGAAAAAATTTTTTTTTAGGTCATCAAGTGAGGTGTCAAATGAAAGGCTGTGAAAACACGAGTTCAAAAATGTATATGATATAATCCTTGGGCACACTTTTCTTTATATTATTTTAAAAGATTGCCAAAACTTGAAGTCTCTCTTATCTCGAAAAGTACTGATCCAAAAATTTTGAAAAAATCCTGGAATATTATCCATACAGTGCAGATCGAGCAAAAAAATATCACGAGTGCATTACATTGATAATTTATCTGGTATAAAAAAAATCTATAAACACTATGTTTCTTGACGTATGGTGGAGGTTTGTGTGATATACTGTCAAGTACATTATTGTAACCGAGCGGCGAGTCGCTCTTGTACCGAGATATAATTTTATTTTATTGGTTCATAATTAAACAAATATAGAGATAGTAAATATTTGTTTCTAGATTGATTTATTGGCTATTAAATAGTTAAGATGCTATAACTATTATACATTGTTGACTAAGAAAAAAACGTGAAAATACATATTGGATCTTAAGGGACTTTATTTTACTTTAAAAGCAATCAAGGGACAGAACACACTGCGCAAGTCCAATTTGCACCTACCGATTTTTTTTTACCTCACTGTTTACCTAATGCAA
>CM032446.1:149058288-149103288 GCA_019049505.1 Pachyrhynchus sulphureomaculatus | reverse complement strand
CGGATTTTTAATTTTATAGGGTTTATGTTTAATTTATTTATGTTTTCTGATTTTAGTGATGTAATGAACTTCCAAGCTTCTGATGATTTGGTTCCTCCAAGGTATGAATCTAGTTCACTGCATTTCCGATTCCAAGTTTCGCCAGCTCTTATCTGTATGTTATTTTGTCGTTATTGTCTTTTGTATTCAACCAGTTATTACATGCTTGTTGTTTTTTCCTTTTTTTTTATTCCATTTCGTCGTCCTTTATATCGTGTTGGTTTCTGTTCATGTCCCAAGGCTTCATATGCAGCGAAGTGTAGTGCTTTTAGTACGTGTTCGTATGTAGATTTGGTCTCGAAATTACGGTAGCCTTTATTGAGTTTTTCGTCCAAAAGTAATATACTCCGTTGGTGTAAGCTATTCACGTTGTACCGAATTTTTGTATGTATTCTCCTGCATAGGATGGCTCGTCAACTTGATCTCTGTTGGATTTAAATGATATGGAGATACGGGCTTTTACTAGGTAATGGTCTAAGTAGCACTCCGCTCCCCTGGAGGCTCTTATATCTTGAACTCTCCATTTGGAGTATTGTTTTACGACAATGTAATCAATTATAGATTATAGTCTTCTTGTCTCTTGATGCCAAGTGTATTTATGAATGTCTTTATCTGAGTAAAATCCGTTCAAGATACGCAGACTCTGTTGTTCACAAATTCTTATGAATCTTTGACCATTTTCATTGAGTAGCCCTTCTCCATATCTTCCCATGACGTTGTAATTTTTCTTTCTTCCAGTTCGGGCATTAAAATCACCTAAAAGAATGCATTCACGTTGATCACCAACCTTGATAAGAGCATCTTGTAGCTGTTGGTAGAATTGGTCTTTTTCTGGGACTGGGGAGTCTTAATTGGGGCCATATACACCGACCACTGTTGTTCTGTGTCCTTTTATGTTCAAATCAGCGGTAACTATTCGTTCATTTATCGTTTTCCACTTTGTTAATTTGTTTTGGAGTTTTTTATTTATTACTATTGACACACCACTGCTTACTCTATTTGTCTTGGGTACTCCACTATATATATATATATATATATATATATATATATATATATATATATATATATATATATATATATATATATATATATATATATATATATATATATATATATATATATATATATATATATATATATATATATATATATATATATATATATATATATATATATAATGTATATATATATATATATATATATATATATATATATATATATATATATATATATATACATATATATATATATATATATATATATATATATATATATATATATATATATATATATATATATATATATATCTAAAGTCTCCCACCTGTTCAATACCATTTCCTTTCTTTTTAGTTTCCGTCAAGGCAGCGAATTTAACATTCATTTGCTTTAAGACTCTAGCTACTTCTTCCGATTTTCCCCTGAGGCCTGGAATGTTCCAATGTCCAAAAATCATCTCCGTGTTTCGTTGCGAAGGTCGTCGTACTACAATTCTGTCCATATTCCAAAGCTGGTGGTTGGGGTGTTTTACTTGTTTCCTGTTTTCTGAATAATGGGTAGCAGGCCCTTTGCCTCAACCCCCGACCTGGAGGACCAGGAAATTTGTAGTCGGGGTTTTCTTCCTCTAACCCTTGATGAATCAACATCTAACCACAAGGCAGCAAGATTATTTTTCATTGCACAGCAATCATTTGTTATATTATGGAGGGTAATTTCAAAGTATTACTGCAATTTTAGGTCACAGAATTTCCAGTAATTCTATACATGATAACAGACATCAGTTTTCCAACAAACGTGTCTGCCATGTGCCTTAAAATGATAAAACATTTTACGGCAAAAATTACAATATTTAAAATTTAAAGCCATATTTTCGGATCTCTATATAACCTGATACGGATTTTTTCGTTATTTTCTTAATTTTTATTAAGGAAAATTACAAAAACAAATGAAAATAAGCAAATTGACCACAATATGTTTTTAATATATTTTTATAATATGCGTTAGCTAGTTAGGCAAGTCCTGCTAAAAATTGGAAATCCCCAGGAACACGGCATGGACGTGGTAGTTATATTCTTCCTTTGGGGTGCTTTATTATCGTAAGTCCCCTTGACTCTCACGTAGCGTGGTGCTTTATTATCGTGAGTTTTTATACGGGGGGGGGGGGGGGGGGTTATTTTTTCAATATATACGAAGCAGAATCCTGCAATACTTCATCAACCTATATACTCTAGAGACAATCTTAATTGTTTGGTGCAGTTGTGTTAACGCCTTCGTATACGTTATTTTAAGGCACAGGGTGGGAGTATCAAGAAAGAAGGGGTAACTAGTAAACTCTATAGATGATATTAAGTTCTTGGATATATTTCTTTAAATACCCTGTTTATGTTATTTAAGGTGGAGAAAGGCGGTATAAAAAAAGAGGAGGGGGGATTTTTTCTTTTTTCTTGGTCTTCACATTTGTGAGGTTTATACGTCCATTTGAACACATTTTCCTACATTTATGCTTAATAATTACTACTTAATGGAATTATAACAGAGGGCGGGGAATAAGATGAAGGAAAAGGGGGGAGGGGTAAAAACTTTTCGTTTCACCTGGAAATAACCTATTTTTGCTCACAAAGTCAAAAAAGAATTACTTTCACTTATTTCAGTTAAAAATTGAAGGGGGTCGAAAATCAGCCTGAGGGACCCTTTTCCTTTACCCAGCTATTCCATTTTCTATCGCAGCCAAGAAAATTGTGACAAATAATATTTCAAATATCATAATTACAAATAAAATAAATATTAAAAAAATTAGGCATATCCCGAGGGTAAAGTCTAAAGAAAAGTAAATTAGTAAGTTAGTTATATTCGTAAGATACAATATCAAGTACGCACACCTAAGTGTTGTTGATCCTAGCCCGACTGATGAGCCACGATGCAAAGAAACGCGTCTCGGGATGGGTTGACAAATAAGAGAACAGTGAGTAGACTGCTGAAATATGGTCTTTGTCTGTTTTCAATAGTTTTATATTAAACCATATATGTCTGGAGATGGGGTCCCTGGAGAACTGCGCCGCCTGCGTTTAAATGTTGACTCTGTCAGGTTGTAGCTACTGTGTCAACCTATGATGGAGTATTAGGTGTGCGTACTTGGTACAATTTGTTGTATTATTACGTTCCATAAGTATCTGGATAAGGAGTAGTAAATTCTGTTATTTTGTTCGTCGATCCTAGCCCGACTGATGAGCCGTGATACGGCGAAATGCGTCTCATGATGGATTTATAAATAAAAGAACAGTGAGTAAACTGCTGAAATATGGATTTTGTCTGTTTTCAGTAGTTTTACATTAAGCCAAAGTAATATTATATCATCACCAAATAAAGCTTTGACGCTATTTAAAGGTATTTACTCAATTCCCTACCTGCAGATTGATTAATCACAAAGCGTCGTCAAGGATTTATTAGACAATGAAACGGGCTTTTAATTTTTATATACTGCATTAAATTTTTGTGTACTAGTGACCGAAGTATTAGATTTTTATAATCCTTTCAGGAAGATATTGTTTCCGTAACGCTAATCAAGCGGCTTCTAAGTGCTGGGGACAAACAGATGAACAAAAAACACAGAAAAATGGCTAACAATTTATACTGGGGCTTTGGAATTGAT
Source organism: Pachyrhynchus sulphureomaculatus (assembly GCA_019049505.1). Classification (NCBI taxonomy): domain Eukaryota; kingdom Metazoa; phylum Arthropoda; class Insecta; order Coleoptera; family Curculionidae; genus Pachyrhynchus; species Pachyrhynchus sulphureomaculatus. Next base: position 149,099,603 of record CM032446.1, on the reverse strand, counting down.
ATTTAGTTCACTGAATCATTGATACCGTGAAATTGCTCAATATAAAGGGTTTTATTTTCTTGACTACTTTATTAAATAGCAAATGGGATCTCATATCTTTATTTACTTTTACGTTACAGTTGTTTAAGAGTTATTGGGAAAATATATATAGGATAATATCCATTATATTGGTAGATTTAGATATCAAGGTATACTTACATAAACGATCGTCTATTTTATCATTTAAATCTGAAGTACACACATTTCTTATTTACCCAAATGATTAAGGGCCAGCAAATAGAATAGTAATATTAGAATATTTGCATGTAATGTATTATAAATAAAATAAATTAAGAAGGGAGTTTACATCAAATATGAATATCACTAAATAAACGGCACAAAACTGATTTGAATTAAATAAACTTGCACTAAACACAAAAAAAATAACCAGTCTAATATTTTCTCAGAATTCAAATCATAATAGTAATTAACCTCAGAGTATAAAATATTTGGGCAAGTATTTTGATACAAAATTGAGCTGAAATTACCATGTAGTCATTCCATCAAAAAAATTGCTCTAAAATATATTTGTTATTCGTAACATATCCAGAATAGTAGATATTAATGTCTTACGTGCTAGCCTTGCTTATATGTTTTAACTTGTCTGCTATACGCTAGGGCTATAATTCACGAAGAGGAACAGATATTAACATTGACTTCTTAAGACTAATGGCCTAAATGACCTACATCAACTTGTAAACAAAAATTAAAAAATTTCTCATTCCAAAAGCATATTAGGATATAAATGAATACCTAAAACCAAGACTTTAATTTCTGGTAGCTAACGATTTTTTAAATTCTTTTTTTATAGCTATGTAATTACGTGCCATATATTTCTGTATTTAGTTTATTCGTATTATTTACTTATATGTTGTAACGTTGGCCTTCTGTTAGTATATACATATATATATATATATATATATATATATATATATATATATATATATATATATATATATATATATATATATAATAAGTTGGGATACCCTAGGTGCACTTCTAATACTGTGTACCTATAAACACAATAAAGAACAAACTCATACAGAAACAATCATACACATTACTGAAAATGCCCTGGAATAGACAATATACAAAACTTCTGGTATAAACAGTTTACCACCACACATGAAGCACTCACAAACCAAATCAACAAAGCCATTCTACAATCACACACATTCCCCAATTTCCTTATACAAGGAGTTACATACGTCAAACCCAAAAGTTCAGACACCACAAACCCGTCAAACTACCGACCTATCACCTGTCTTCCAACTGTATACAAGATTATCACAGCAACAATTTCCAAGAAAATAGAACAACATCTAATAGACAACAATATTCTCACAGAAGAGCAGAAGGGGTGCAGGAAAAATAGCTGAGGATGCAAAGAGCAACTGATCATAAATAGCGTGATCATGGGACAAACACAGAAACCTTCCTACCGGTTACATAGACAATAAAAAAAGCCTTCGACTCGCTCAGCGCTCTATGGTTTTGCCTCTGTCTCCATCCACTCTCAAATACACTAAACAGAACAAACTCTTCAACATCAGACACCAAAAAGTGAGCCAACATAAAATAAACCACCTCCTATATATGGATGACATAAAATTCTACGGTGCCACAGAAACACAGCTGAAAGAACTCCTCATAATCACAGAACCATTCACCTTAGATATCAATACGGAATTTGGTATAAGTAAATGTAAAGTGCTCCACATCAACAAAGGCCAATGGAAGGGCCACAATGAGACAGAAACCATCAACAACAAAACACTCGATAACATGCTCGACAAAGAAACATACAAATATCTAGGCTTCCAACAAAGCACGAAACTCAACCACACTCACATCAAAACAGACCTCGGAACCGAATTCAAAAACGGATTCTTTTACAAACCAAACTCAACTCCAAGAATGTCACTAAAACCATCAACACGTTCGCTATACCTATACTTACATATTTATTTGGTATCATCAAATGGTCACATACAGACATAGAAAACATTCACATCCTTACACGTTCTCAATTCACCAAATATAGGAAATTACACCCCAATGCATGCAAGGAAAGACTTTCCAACGAGAGGAAGGCAGTAGGAAGAGGAATCATAGACATAGGATCACTACACACAAAACAAATACAAGCACTTAGGAAATTCTTTCACACCAAGCAAACCAGCATCCACACAGCAACGGAAAAAACAGATACCACATAGAACAAGATCACGTAAATAAAAAAATATCATACACCTGGATACAGGATGGGCAGCTATTTCTTGACACAGAAGGCTTCTTACTTGCCATCCAGGATAAAGTCATATTAACCAGAAACTACTAAAAGCATATCATCAAAGACCCAACTATTACAGAAGACAAATGCAGGAAATGCTACCAGCATGAAGAAACGATCGAACACACATCAAGCGGATGTAAAATGTTAGCCGGAACAGATTACACAGCGAGACAAGACTCAGCGGCAAAAGTAGCTCAACAAGCACTAGCCACAATATACAAAGTCATAGAAAACACAGATCCCTACTACAAATACACACCAACATCCATACTTGAAAATAGAGATTACAAGCTCTACTGTGACATCAGTAAAACAGTCCTCGCCAATAGACCCGTTATTACTTTTCAATGCAAAAGAGGAAAAGTCACCTATCTGATTGACATAGCTGTCCCCAGCGACAGAAACATCCAAACGAAATAAACCGAAAAAATCTCCAAATACACAGACCTTGCAACAGAAATAAAAAAGCTATAGAAACAAGAAAAATTCATCATTATCCCTCTCGTCATATCAGCCACAAGCCTTACACCAACCACATTCACACCACATTTGGTACAATTAGGACTCAAACATACATAAAAACATTCATAAGTCAGTGATTTTGGAAACGTGTAACATTGTCAGGTCATTCATTAATACACAATGGTAATAGCGTTTGTGCTGACTTGGCTTAGGCCCGTCAGTCAAACATGAAATCACATTGAACAAATGTGAGAAGGAAGAACAAAAATATATAATAATAAGTCAGGATACCCTAGGTGCACTTCTAGTATTGTGTACTTATAAGCACAGTAAAGAACAAACTCAAAACAAATTTTAGTACGCTAAAATATTTTATAAAAATTATTTTACTAAATTAACCTCTAAAAAAGTACAGTTTCAATGTTATTAACAATACAGGGAAGAGAAAAACATTCATTAAAGGACCAGAGTTTACACAGCATCGTTGAATGCTTTAATCTTTTACACTTTTACTAACGTAAAACCGGCAAGCATGCTTGTAGCTTTTTTATTTATTTATTTATTTATTTACTGCACTTTACAGATTGATCACAGAGATCTTTCCAATTACAAAGTACTAGAACTTAAATTAACTTAATTTAAATAATATTACATAATAATCTACATACACTTAAAACAACGCACGCAATTTAGTTTTGAAAAGACTGCACTTATCATTAAATATATCTACACTATTCTGGATTCCATTGTATAGCATGCAAGCATTATACAATGGAGATCCCAGGTGATAGTTATTATGGGCTACATCTGATATATAGAAAGTGCTATGATTTCTTGTGGTATACGTTGGCACATTAAAATATAAGTTGGACAGAAATGCCGGGTCATCAATGAGTCCATTCGCTACTTTGTACAAGTAGAACATGCAATATTGTTTTCTACGTTTCTCTAAGGTTACCATCCCATAGCGTTCGTGCAACAGTGTGGAAGAGATCATAGAGTTATATGAACCGGTTTGTTTATAATGCATGTAACGCATGATTTTATTCTGTATCAATTGAAGTGTTCGCTTGTGACAATTTAAAAGAGTGACCATACTATACTAGCATATTCTAATATACTTCTAACATAGGATATGTATAGCTGTTTTATGCAATTTGTACTTCTAAAATCTTTTGTGCTTCTGACAATTAAGCCATACATTTTGTTCGCTTTACTTGCGGTATAACTTACGTGATAGTTAAACGTCAATTTGGAATCAAAAATCACCCCTAAGTCCTTTATCTTATCCTCATACAAAAGTGGGACATTCTCAATACTATATGTAAACTTTATCGGCTTCACTTTTCTAGTATAAGAAACAACAGTACACTTACTTACACTAAAGTAAATCTTATTGTCAGTTGCCCATTTTGCAACGTTGTCTATATCATTCTGCAAAATCTGGCAGTCAGCAGGCGATCTGATTTCATAATAAAGTTTTAAGTCGTCAGCAAATAACAGGCAGGATGCATTTTTAATTACACCAGTGATGCCGTTGATATAGAGTAAAAAGAGCAGAGGTCCTAGGTTGGACCCCTGCGGAATCCCGGATGTAGGTGTAAAAGGTTTGGACTCATACCCCTTTATCTTTACTACATGTTCACGATTATAAAGGTAAGATTTTAAAAACTCAATTAAATTCACGTGGAATCCAAAATCCTTCTCCAGCTTATTCAACAATATCGCAAATGAGACCTTATCGAATGCCTTTTCAAAGTCTGTATATACAATATCCATTTGGCCGCGCCGATTTAAGACATCTGACGTTGCCTGCGTTACCGCTAATAAATTACTAATGACAGATCTACCCTCTATAAAGCCGTGCTGATAAGTACTTATACTGTGACGAACCGAGTTTGATATATTGTTATAAATAATCTTTTCAAAAACTTTAGCTGCCGTTGAGAGTATTGCAATTGGTCTATAGCTCTTTATATCGTTTTTGTCACCCTTTTTAAAAACTGGACATATTCTTGTTCTTTTCCACAGGTGGGGAAACATTTTTGTTTTAAGACTCAAATTAAACAAAAACAGTAGCGGATAACATAATATATCCTCAAAGCCCTTAAATATATATGGGGGAATGCCGTCTGGGCCTGTTGCTCTATCGTCCTTCAACTCCCTCAATGTCTCCACAACATTAACTATATCAATTTTGTCAATTAAAACACAGTGATGATTGACACTTTCAACACTATCATTACTGCTACCTAAATCATTAGAGTAGACGCTTTCAAAGTAATTAGCAAATGCATTAGATATTTCATCCCCTCCATTAAACTCCTCTATATTGAAAAACATTTTATTTGGTATGTGCAATGACCCTTTATGTTATTTATAAAGGACCAAAATAAACGAGGGCTTATTCCAATATTGTTCTGTACTGTTATCAAGTACGCACATTGAGCACTTCTTATATCCTTTTTCAGTTGAGCCCGTATTTTTTTAAATTCTAACAATACCAGTAAATCATTAGTCCTTTTATATTTTTTTCTCAATTTTGCTTTATACTTGAGTTTATTTATTATTTCTATGTTAAACCAAGTAGGATAATTTTTTGATTTATTATTAGTTTTAGGTATGCACTTATTAAATATGTCATATATTTTCTCATAAAAACCGTTGAGGGCTAGATTAACATTATCATAAGATTTAAGAAATGTCCAATCTGTGACATGTAACATATGATATAAAGACAAATAGTTCGCTTTGCGGAAATTATAGCGTACATCATTAGATTTTAATTCTTTTATTCTCATATGCGGTATTGATACGGAAATACCCAGAGTGGGGTGGTATTTATCTTCTGGAACGAGACTAAAGTCGTTACCACAATGTCCAATAATCGGTTTGTGGAGTTTACAACTTGATTATACTGATTAGCACCGTAGAAGCTTAAAAAATGATTTAACAATTCAACATATTTATCAGCTTTTCTCACTTCATAATACGTTTTGAGATATGTTAAATTAAAATCACCCATAATTACAAAATTAGAATCCAAGAGATAATTTTGCTCTTCAATAAACGTATATAGCTTTTCATATGAATGCAGACCGCACATTGGCGCAACATATACAGCAAGAAGATAAATGAATCTACTATTCCCCAAATTTAACTTTACACAAAGAAGGTCAACATTTTCATCCTCAAAATGTGTATTAACCCTAGAAATATCAATATGTTCTTTTGACGCTATCAGAACCCCACCCCCTCTGGACTTTCCACATGTTGCATAATTTCTATCCTTCCTGAACACATTAAACATGGCCGGAAATATTTCGCTATCCGTAACATAATCATGAAGCCAAGTTTCAGTTAAAATCACAACATCATACTCATCAGATATAGCCCACACATTATTGTTAAAGTCTATTAATTTAGAGTTCAATGATCGGACATTCTGATAGATAACGTTTACAGAATCATTTGTTCGACGAGGTCCAACATTCACCATCTTCTGCGAGATCCTTCTCGGCGACGATAACTGGTCCCAAAATTTTGTCGATATCCCATGTCATCCGCACGCCTCGCATTGCGGAAAATAAAAGGCTTTACAGTTACATTAACTGGCCATACTTCTTCACAGTTTTAGCTTTCGTTTTTTTTTGGGATTACGACAATGTTAAAAATTTGTATAATTTTTTAAGCTAATAAATAATTAAGCTATAGTCTCTGTTTTGTAGTAAGTTTCAGAGATATAAACTGAGTGTCGGAGAATTCAAAAATTTTTATAATTATACAGTTTAAAAATGTTGTATGTGTAAAAGCTAATTTAGCAAATTGTCAATATTTTGATAGATGATGTTACTCTCTAAACATAATTTCCATTAAAATTTGAAACAATTAAAAAATATCATAATTTTCAGATTCCTCGACTCCGCTTATTTCTTCATTTACTTTGGGCGCCCCAACATCGGCTTCTTAAGCAAGAAGTCATTCAACTTAACAAAAACCTGGAAGAAATTCTATCTTAAGGTGGCAGTAACCAAGTAGAATTTAACGCTACACAAACCCAGGCAGCAGTTGTGTCTAAAAAAGTTAACATACCCGTCATAGTTATGTCTGGGCACTTCATTCCTCTACCGTCATCACTCAATTTGCTGGGCGTTAATTTGAGAAGAAATATGTTTAGGCATAAAAATGTTGCAAGCATAGCAAAAGCTCTCATGTTTGAGGCTCTGCTACCACACATACACTGCATTTGTTGGATTCTATTCAGAAGAGAGCTGGTCACCTAATTGGAGACCCAGAACTGACCAGCAGCCTTGATTCCTTGGAACATCGAAAAACCGGGTTGGCGACTTGAGTCTACTAGTAGTAGTTTTATGGAAAGTGTTCGATGAACTTAGCCCTCTTAATTCGTCCCAAACCGGTGCATGTTAGGAATACGCGTTACACTAATACTTGACATCTGTATGGAGTTCAACGTATCACTCCTCGTACAACCCTTTTCAAGCAGCCTCTTATTTGGAGAACCTCATCCTTTTGGAATGATTTGCCCAGGACCGTGTTTGGCACGATGGCTGTTGGCTAAGCTACGCTCTTATGGTATGTCTGAAACGTTCTGTTTGTGGCTCTCATGTTTCCTCAGAGAGCGTTCTTTACGAGTGGCAGTCGACGGATTTCTTTCTAACACCTTCACTATCAACGCCGGTGTACCTCAAGGCTCCATACTGTCTCCTACTCTGTTTCTCATTTACATTAACGATCTGCTGAAAAAGACTGAGAATCCAATCTACAGCTTTGCAGATGACAGTACGCTTATCTCTTCATTCACTTTGAACGCTCGGACATCGGCTACTCAGACGAATATCCGCAGACAGCAAGAAGTCATTCAACTTAACAAAGACCTGGAACAAATTTTATCTTAGGGTGACAGTAACCAAGTCGAATTTAACGCTACAAAAACCCAGGCGGCAGTTTTTTCTAAAAAAGTTAACGTTGCTGAACCCGACATAGTTATGTCGGGGCACTCCATTTCTCTAACATCGTTACTAAATTTGTTGGGCGTTAATTTGGGACTAAATATGTCCTGGCATGAACATGTTGCAGGCATAGCAAGGAGAGCTTCTCAAAAGTTGGGAATATTATTTCGAACCAGAAAGCTTTACACTCCACAACAACTGTTAATTCTTTACAAAGCTCAAATTCGCCCAACTATGAAATACTGCTCCCATGTTGGGGGCTCCGCTCCCAAACATACACTGCATTTGTTTGATTTTATTCAGAGAAGGCTGTTCGTCTGATTGGAGACCCGGAACTGACCGGCGGCCTTGATTCGCTGGAACATCGAAGAACGGTTGGCGACTTGAGCCTATTCTACAAGTATTTTCATGGAAAGTGTTCGAAGGATGTGGCCCGCTTAATTCCTCCCAGAGCGGTGCATGTTAGAAGTATACGTCGCGCTAATACTTCACATCCGTATGAGGTTCAGCTTGTTACTCCTCGTACAACGCTTTTCAAGCAGTCTTTTATATGGAGAACATATATAATTTTCCCAGGACTGTGTTTCCCACCGAGCCGCGCCAGCGATTCAAGAACAACGTGAATCGCTTTTTGCGCACACGTGTCGCTCCTGTAGAGCTTTAGGGACTTCTTCCCTGCAGCACGTGTGCTAGACCCATAAAAAAAAGCCGTATTTCCGACCGAGTACAATTTTCAACGATTCAAGACCAAAGTGAATTGCTTTTTCCGTACACGCGTCGCTTCGCGCTTTATAGATTTTCCTGCAGCACGTGTGCTAGGCCCATAAAAGAAAAGAAATAACATGTAACACGATATATTGGCAACCCCATTTATACTTTCTCCACTGCTAAAATCTCTTGTATTTTTGGTGTTTCGCTTCAGACAAAGAGGCGGAGTTTACTGTCTGAAGACTAGCAGCGTGCACTGTGGCGAAATTCGCACTTTCTCCGAATGGTCATGTGTTAAAGATTGTTGTATTTGCGGTATCGTGTTAACAATTATGGATAAAATATCAGTAAAAGTCTCGGAGAGAAGTGTTGTGTAGTTGGCTGTCAAAATAGCAAAGAGAATTCGCCCAGTACAATATTCTCCGGCTTTTCTATAAAAAAAAAACATAAGCTGGAGCAACGAGAAAAATGGATTCAAGCAGTGAGACGTTCAAAGCGAGTTTATGAGAATTACAATACTTTTATACAGAATTTATTTATTGAATAAATTACATTAAATTATTGAATAAGTACATTAAATTGTCTACAGCCCCGATGGATCCCTTTGGCAACCAACAAGATACTCTGGTGTTTGCAGGGCCCAATTCATTAATAATCAAAAATTGGATCGGTTTCTTGCTGACAATATTTCCTGACGAGTATCGAAAGTAATGTTCGAAAAAAGGAGCTCAAAGCGCGATAAACAGATACACAAGCGACACTAAATCTAAAAAGTAATTTCAAAAATTAAATTAAAATTTTTAATCAACAAAATAATATTTAAAACATGAACAAACAATATAAAAATGTAATAAAATAATATTTTCAATTAATTTTAATATTAAAAAATAATAGAATATCAAAAAATAACGAAATAATATAAAATTATATTTCAAATATATATCTTCTACATTTTAATTAGTAGTTTTAGTACTTTTTATGCTGTAATATTCTATAAGTTAAAATTAATATTATTTTTCAGATTCAACAGAAATCAAAGAAAAAGACACAATATTGACGGAGAAGTCTCATCAGACAAATGTTTTAAAGCATCGGCTGTCAAAAACCGAGGTCATGAATGACAGCATAAATATGCTGTCATTCATGGCCTGTTATTACCCGGTTTTCGTCGAGCTGTAACAATTTTTTATACATTTTTCTGTGCTATATATTTTTCCAGCTGAGAAAAATCCACCTCAAATTTGTATATGGAAATTCCACGTGGTATTTGGGATGAAAACGCCAGGTATAATTTCCATGCAAAATACCAGGTGGAATTTCAGATGGTAATTCTAGGTGGAATTTCTTTTCAACTCATGCTACTTATTTTTAAATACTTATTTCCTAGAATTTTATTTTTGTTTTTACTTACGTATAATTTGACATTGTATGGAATCACCGTTACCGAGGTTTGCCAAAAGACGTGACTATTACGGATATTCCATCTGATTGATATTCTTTCTCATTTGTCACGTGCTCAGCAACAACCAGAGCTTTACCCTTCTTTGAGTTTCATTTCCAAAACGAAAATTTGTGAAAAGCCGGTACTCAAAACGACTTCCATATTTTAACGCCTTTTTACAAACTAAATTATGGAAAATATTTTGGCCTCGCACTATGGGAACTAGCTTAAAATGAAAAGCAGTTGAACTTTCCCTGAATCATGACGCCGTGCACCTTTTTTTTTATCGAGAAAATAATAAATTAAGCATAAAAAAACGACAATTTTCCGTTTGAATACATGGAAGCACTGGTCAAAGAAAGTGCATTTTGACATCTGGCTTCTTTGCCCGAAGTGAATAAATAATTGTACCTAAAATTTGTTAATATCTTAATCAATAACCTGTCAAGTGCAAGTTGGACTTGCGCAATTAGTGATTGTTTTTAAAATAAAAAAAAAATTACGAAAGTATAAAATGATCAGTGATTTCACAAAACACATCCCAAATGAGTTTTTAACAAAATTTTTTTCCGATCTTTACTGAAAACTGATGACCTTAAAATTTTTTTTTTTTTTTTTATATACCAGATAAATTACTAAACGTAATGAATGCACTCGTGATAATTTTCGTTCAATCTACACCCTATATTCCAGAATTATTTCAAAATTTTTTGAACAGTACTTTTCGGGATAAGGGGGAGACAGCGATTTTTCGTACGTTCTTAAACATAATACAAAGAGAAATGTGCACAAATATTACATTATATATATTTTTGAACTTATCTTTTTACAAGCTTTTATTTGACACCCCACTCGATGACTTGGAAATTTTTTTTTTTTCACTTCCCAGAACTAACCCCTTAAGTCAAAATTTAACTTTCAAAATTACAGGATTCTGATGAGGCCATCAATTCCTATAATAGTGCCAAATTTCAACTTTCTATGTCAAATAGTTTCGGAGAAAATCGGGTGTGACAGACAGACGGACGGACGCCGAAGTGATCTTATAAGTGTTCCGTACAAAACACTAAAAACGAAAAAAAAAATTCTAATAAAACTTTTCAAACTATACAAAATTTAGCCACTCCAACACTTCTTTTTTTCTGAAGCGAAGTCGCTAAAAAACTACAAGTTTATTTTTCTACTTCAAATATTATGTGTACAAAATTTATATTCGATGTCAAATTTCGACAGACAGACCAACAGGCAGACCGACAAACCGACGGAAACTGAAAATTATTTGTATCGTGATCTAGGCAGTCTGAAACGCGAATAAATTAAAATTTTACACGAATACAATACTTATCTCTAGTGATGAAAGTAAAATCGTTCCAAAATCAAATAATTATACAATAACTTACAGTTATAACGCATGTTTAAATCTAGTATAAAAGCATTGAATATGTTACATTCATTAAAAAAAATATTTTTAGAGTTATATACGCACATCTATATGTAGTAAAGAGTAAACATATTCTTGAAAGCTTTATTATTATGAGGTAGATGTGTATAATAGCGTAAGTAACGTAACACATACTTTAATGAATATTTTCGTGCCTAATTATATACTTGTGGCCTTAGGACACAGGAGTATCAAATTACTTAAACTGAGAATATTCCGAGTGGAAATGTAATATTTCGCTTTTAATACACGGAAGCTGACTACCATAAAAACCGTTTGTGGTTTTTTGTCAGTTTTATATACCGATTGCCTTATGAAAGCGGGAACGTTAGATTTATACTATTAATTTATTTTTAATTTTAGGATATGGTATTTTTAAAACATTTTAGAAGATTACTAAAAATGATGGTTAATTAAGGAAAAATTTTTAAAAATGCTTATTTATGAAATAATTGGAATACAACATTACTCTACTTATAGTACCCATTTGAAAACTTCAAAATCAAGAAAACATACATAATAACATTATTATTAAATAAAATGCAAGCAAAGTCTCAAATCCGGAGTTTCAAAGCGCGTCAATTTTTACATATGTACAGGGTGGTCCAAATTGGACACTTTTAAAGGTAAACCCCTTTATCTAAAGGAGATAGACGAAAACTGACGTCGGTGTCTGAACCTCAATTTTTATGATAAACTCAATGGTGAAAATCGCATATCGATATCTAGTACCGTTTCAGATATACAGGATGTTTTCAAAAATCTGCATTTTGGAAAACTGTTTGTAATTCTTTTCCTATTTAAAATTTTTGATTTCTGTAAAAACATTCCCAAAGCACTTTTTTTACGTGGATTTCAACAGTGTAAGTTACATTTTGTTACAACTAATATTTTAATAGTTATTAACGCAAAAATATATTTTTTAAATGGGATACCCTGTATATTAATTACCATCCTAAAAATATAGCACACTTTATATTTTGCTTAAATCTACTTCAAAATATAAAGGCTTCTAGTTTTTACCCGAGTTTTAAATGCACATTTTGTGAAGTAGACTTTGGACGGAGCGACAATATCAATTGTTTACCGATAGCAGTCAAATCGTAAAAAAAATTCCCAGAAGAAACTCTAAGAGTCATAACTAAAATGAAATTTACTAAATGCTATAGTACTTTAAACTATGTAGAAAATAAAACATAACAAAAATAAAACAATTTATTGATTGATTAGAGCAAACTAAAACAAAACAATTTTCTATAAGTGATGTTCGAAATATCGACCAGTTCAAGAGGAGTGAGAACTGCAAAACTTTGCATTACTGCGACTTCTAACTCTTGCCTGGTGTTTGTCGGCAATTTAAAAATTAGGTGTTTCAATCTTCCCCAGAGATAGAAGTCCATGGGTGTTAAATCCGGTGACCTTGAAGGCCAACAGTGCGGATCTTGGTTGGCTATCCAGTTATTGTCGAAATTGACCGATAAAAAATTACTGATAACTGCAGCGTTATGAGGAGGTGCCCCGTCGTGTTGAAAAAATATATTTCTAAGGTCCATTAACGGCAGTTCATCAATAAGAGGTTCTATTTGCTGCCTTAAAATTTCTAAATATCTCTGAGAGGTGAATGTTCCTTCGTAAATAAATGGATCTATAACCCTGCCTCTAAAAATTCCTGCCCACACATTAGATCCAAATCTGCCTTGATTTCTTTGCTGCACAACTAAATGAAGATTTTCTTGTGCCCACGTATAAGGATTGTAACGGTTGCTTACATAAGCTTCGTCTATCCAAATGCAATTTAATGAAAAATTCGGTTTGAATGAAACACACTATCATATCCCATTTTTCGTAATTTTCAAACTTCATTGCGATTTATTTGATAATTCAATAACTGATCCTGAAGTAAAATTCGACAATACCATATGGCCGTTCCGTCCGAGCCTACTTCACAAAATGTGCATTTAAAACTCGAGTAAAAACTGAAAACCTTTATATTTTGATGTAGATTTAGGCAAAAATATATTTTTGCGTTAATAAATATTAAAATATGAGTTGTAAAAAATGTAACTTACACTGTTGAAATCCACGTGAAAAATTGCTTTGAGAATGTTTTTACAAAAATCAAAAATTTTCAATAGCAAAAGAATTACAAACATATTTCCAAAACGCAGATTTTTGAAAAACACCTTGTATATCTGAAACAGTACTAGATATCGATATGCGGTTTTCACCATTGAGTTTATCATAAAAATTGAGTTTAAGACACCTACATCAGTTTTCGTCTATCTCCTTTAGATAAAAGTGTCCAATTTGGACCACCCTGTACATAGGCACTAATTGTACAAAAGTTTTAGCTTCGCAATAAAAATTTTGCTCTGTATAGAGTCAATAATGGATAAAACTATATCATATACTAGCACGTTCTCTCACCTCCACCAGTCCGGACTAGGGGTGGACTACAATGAATTTTGCTTATCAATAGCTGATAGCAAGGTATCTATGGATAATTTTAACTTATCAATATGTCAATAGTTATCGATAATTCTCAATATATCGTTAATTATTATTCAACAACTGATGGCCCGGGCAGAGAGACCCCCAAAAAAAGAGCCTTTTCTTCTAAAATTTGTCTTTTATATTTAATAAATAAGTGATGTCTGTAAAGTGTATTATGGAAATCATGTAATATATTGAAACTAGTTTATTTGTGTAGCGAAAAAAATTGTAGAAAAATACTAACAAATAACCTTGATAATGCAACGTAAAACTAATTCAAAGAAGTCACAAACTCCTGATTTAAAATGAACTGCTTAAAAAATGACATATAGAAGTAATGTTTTAATTTCGTACCCATATCTATTTTACCAGTGTAGTTATTTGACTTTTCGTTATTTGTATAGATCAAAATAAGTAAAACTAGGTATTTTCCGTCAGTAATAACAAATCTCCGAGTAAAAAAGGCATACGTCAGATTTAGGTTATGAACACACAACAATAACTTTGTTTAAATAACTAAACTGTCATAAAGACAAACTGTCACTGAACTTTATCAACATCAATAAAACACTTTTACATTACCAATTTGCAATATTTTAGAGAGAGATTTGAAGATTTGATTTTTTGTTGGACGTAGTCCAGTGACTTTGTAAATTTTCAATTATGTTGAAATTTATTAAAAATAAGTTTTGGGCGTGACTTCAATTGACTCCAGAAGTTTCTCATAATAATTACATATTAAAAGATTTTTAGAACACCCTGCACACCCTAGGACTGACTCGAATCCGCCTCTGCATTTTATGGTGAAAGAACTTGACCAGATAATATATGTATATATACAGGGTGCCCCATATGTATGGAATAATGGTTCCACAGCATTAATTAATCAGCGTATCAAAAAAATGTTTAAATAAAAGTTATAGGGTGTTATACGGCGCACATGCCGACATTGACAATAAAATGTTTTGAACTGTCAGTTCGAAGAAATTCCACCATCTAAAAATTCTAGATATACATATCATATGTCTAAATTGAACTGTTTTGGAATTATTGTTATTTAAAATTAAGGAGATCAAATTAATTATTTTTTTTTAAACTGGCTTGTGTCAAACATTTACTCTCAGGTAACGACTTAAGGCGTCAAAAAATGATTTATTGACGAAAATGTTTATTGCTTCGTTTTGTGAAACTGAGCGTAAAATCATAGTACATTTAACAGAAACTAAAAGAATCATTTTGTTAATGATGGTTGGTTACGGAGACCGTAGGAAAACACAACAGTAGGTGTGTGATCTTTTTAACGCAGAATATTCGAATCGAGAACCTATTACCCAATCCGTAGTTAGCAAAACATTACAACGATTTAAAAAATCAGGTCATGTTAAGGATCGTTCTAAATTTGGACCTCCAAAAGTTAAAACAAGCGATGATAAAAAGTTAAATATTTTATTAGATATTACAGAAAATCCCCATACAGCCACTAGTCAGCTTTGCCTAGACCACAACATAAGTAAAGGACCTTAAGTCGAATACTGAATAAAGAAAAATTGCGTCCATACAAACCCATTCTATTGCAAGAATTATCTGAAGATGACTCCGATATAAGCGTTGAATTTTTGCAAATCAATAATGATCCTAACCTAATTCATAATACTGTTTTTTCTGACAAGGCTACATTTTGTCTTAACGGAAGAGTCAACAGGCATAACTGCCTGGATAATCGACAGTCATTCTTAAAGACCGCAAAAGGCAAAGGTGTGGGCTGGGATATGTGGACGTTATATCACTGGTCCCTTTTTTATCGATGGAAATCTTACAGAACAACGGTAATTACAGTTACTCCAAGGGCAAGTTATTCCAACTTGTGCAGGTCTTTTTCCCGATCAAGATAATTTGGATATCCCTAACAGGAATCTGTGGTATCAACAAGACAGAGCACCTCCTCATCATGAAATCAATGTTCGAAGAAGAGGTGCTGTACAATGGCCGGCAAGGAGTCCCGACCTTACGCCACTCGATTTTTTTTTATAGGGTCATTTGAAAACCAAAGTTTACCAAAGTCGACCTGAAACTGTAGAAGATTTACAACAAAGAATTCAATATGAAGTAGCACAGATCACCCCTGCTTCTCTGCAAAACTCTGTTCAGGCTGTTTACGACAGATTAGGTCATTGCCTCGCTGTTAACGGTAAACATTTTGAGCAATTTTTACCTCAAAAATAAACCTAGCGTATTTATTAATAGTTTTTTTGTCTTTTTTTTATTTTAAATTTCAAACGACCATAATTCCCAAATAGTTCAATTTAGACATATAGTATGTTAGACAAATAATATCGACAATTTTTAGTAGGACTCAATAATATACAGGCCTTTCCATTTTAAAAAAATCAAAATGGCGTAATTTCTTCGAACTGGCAGTTCAAAACATTTTACTATCAACGTCAGCATGTGTGCCGTATAACACCCTATAACTTTTATTTAAATATTTTTTTGATACACTAATTAACAAAAGCTGTGGAATCATTACTCCATAAATATGGGGCACCCTGTATATATATATATATATATATATATATATATATATATATATATATATATATATATATATATACGTGTGTGTATATATATATATATATATATATATATATATATATATATATATATATATATATATATACTGCCTCAAAGCTATAAGATAGAAACGCTTTCATGTAAAAAATTCCTAGATATTTTTTGGCGATAACTCGAAGTGGATTCGGTTTGAAGAACATAATCATTCTTTGGGCGCATCTAATCAAATGGCTTCAAAATTCTGCATATATAATTGCTGGGGTTAAGATTCCCTCAAGGTTTAGCAAATCTAGTAAATGTATAGTGATTCGCTGGAATACATAGACAAACTGCCACCCCCTGTAGATAAGCCACTTTGAGCGAAAAAACTAAAACAATTTTTACTATTTTATCATCTAATACACTGACTACAATTATTAACTTGCTTTTTTTTCTTAATGCTGGTGGTAGGTTATTTTCACTTTTTTTATAGTTAGTTATTACCGAATATAATCACTTAAGTCCTAAAACTGTCAAAACTTTATATGTGACTACAGGAAGAGTTTTGGACACCATTTTGAGTGACAGAAAATTTGCAAACACACAAATCACTCAATTTAGATATTACGTAGGGATTGGCAGGAACTAAAAAATTTTGAAAAGAACTTATATATGTGTTTTGTTTAAATTCTGACACAGAAAGTTTCTAGAAAGCGACATCATATTTAAACTGGATTTAATAAGGCCGTAATACACAAATTTAATAATAGCCAAACCCAATTCATTAACTCTGAGTTGAACTGCGTTGCAGTCCGACGCAATCGTTTTTCCTAAGACTGTTATATAGATCGCAAACTTAAGCTCTCCATAGTTAAAACTAATTCAAGGAATTTAGCCTCCATATGACTTACCTCATTTATGTTACCAAGCAAGTCTTCCAGTGTTTCACCCACTTCAAGAAACACTCCAATTGGCGTCTGATTAAATATGACTAAAATATTTTGCAACAAAATTATGCGATTAATATTGCTAAATTCTTTGATCGACCATTCAAGACTGCCATCTTAAGTATTTTTTTACTACTTTCCTACTTCTATTGACAGCCAAACTAATCTTTATTTAGAGTGTAATGTAGCACAAAATGGCACAGGCAAAGGTATTTCCAATATTGTATCCTTAATTTCTTATAAAGCGGTGAAGCAGAGTGAATAACATATAACACAGGACCACAAAAAAAGTTTTGTAGTTAAAAAGTGAGATACGAAACCAAATGTTTTTTGGTGTGCTAAAAACGAATCCGAGGTCGGAATTGACTCATCACCCAAAGATTTTGACATAACCTTAAAAAACAACTCCAAAGTGACCAAAAATAATTTTACAAATAAATTAAAACTGTAACGGAGTGCAGTGTTTTTTTTGAAAATCGAATCTAAGGTCAGAATTCACCCATCACGTCAGCATTTTGACAAAACCTCAAAAATGGTTAGAATTACGTATGAAAGTAAATTAAAAAATTAAATGAACAGACCACCATATCTATACGTATTTTGGGGTGCTTAAGCCGAATATGTCAGAAGTCAAGGACTTGAAATAACCTCAAAAAGTCCAGTCCTTTCATTCACAGGTTACTGGATTAAGGTGAGTCCCGTCGCATCTCGCCCCACTGGATGCTTTATTAAAATGATTCCCTCATGGTGAGAGGCGAGGAGACTCACTTGAATAGAGCATCTTGATGATGAGAGGGGAGGGCACTCACTTAAATAAAGTACCCCGACGGCGAGAGTCAAAGGGAATTGCCATAATAAGGTACATCACTTTAATAAAGCACCCCGAGGGTCAAAAGCGGTGTGAAACTCAATATAATCCAGCATCTTGTGAATGAAAGAACTAAACTAATTGAAGATATTTCAAAATCCTGACGTAATTGGCCAATTCTATTGCCATATTTGCTTTCAGCGACCCAAAATACGTATAGATATGGTGGTCTGCTCGTTTTTTTTTTTGCCGTAGGTTATGTTATGGATATAGTTTAACGTTCTTGATGTAAGTTTCTTCTGTTAGGTTACGATAGGTTTAGAGTACTTGGTGTAAAGTTTTTAGTGTAAAATTCCTGCATTAGCTTATGTTAGGTTTAAAGTTCTTGTGGTAAAGTTCTTGGGGTAAGTTTCTTGAATTAGGTTATGTTAGATTTAGAGTTCTTAGTGTAGATTTTGGTGTAAATTTTTTGCATTAGGCTATGTTAAGTTTAGAGTGTTTGGAGTACAGTTGTTGCATTAGGTTATGTTAGGTTTAGAATTCTGGTTGTAAAGTTTTTCCATTGGGGTGAGCGGCGAGGGGACTCACTGCTATCCAGAATCACCAGGGTAATGTGCGAGGGGAATCATTTTAATAAAGCACGTATAGATATGATGATCTGTTCATTTAATTTTTTAATTTACTTACAGACGTATTTCTGACCATTTTTGAGGTGTTTTTGAGGTTATGTGAAAATCCTGAGGCGATGAGCCCTGATTCGTTTTCAGCACACCAAAAAACATATGGTATCTCATCTTTCAACTACAAAACTTTTTTTTTGTGTTCCTATGTAATTAAAAAAAAATGGATTGAAAAAAGCAATCAAATAAATCGGAAGTTTTTCTGATCTAATACAGTGGGAAATAATTCGGACTCAACTAATAGCAGGCAAAATTTGTTGCTATTTCAAGTAGTATCAATCAATGAGCTTAATACTTGAATGCACCGTTTAAAAAAAACTGATATTATAATATGATATTTTATGTTGTTTTTATTAACTTTTTATGAAGAAACGCCAAATGGTGACAAATACGTAAACTTTTCAGTCTATGATAACCTTTTAAATTGGCAGTTAATATTTTCCTTAATAAACCATGTTATCTTAGTTGAAATATCGTGCTTGTGTACACACCAACGAAATCTCGGCTACGGCCTAGCTTGCTCTAATTGTACAAATTCAGCATATTTAAATTTAAATGAAAAATTTACCGAAAAAGGCAAGATATATGTAGATGACTGCATGATGGTCTGATAAAAAATCACCAAGCAAATATACAATTTAATATTATTACTAATATTGGAGCAAACATATCCATTGTAAAAAAAGATGTTTATATATATATATATATATATATATATATATATATATATATATATATATATATATATATATATATATAGTAGCAAATAAATTTCTATTCTTTCTTAACCGAAAAATGCCTCTATTTTGCAGTCAACAAGGGATAATTTAATTTTTTTGCTTTCGCGACCGTATAAAGATTTATTTTTAAACTGTTATCTACTAACACGTAGGCTGAAAAGTTTTTGGTCTAACTACTTAAAACACATCTTTTTTGCAAAACTCGACTTTATTCATCAATTCATCTCCTTCAAGAGCGATACAATGAGTCCAACGCTTTTCTAACATTTCTATACCTTCTTGTAGAAGAATTTGTCTTTGCCTTCAAAATAGGTCTCAGTTTCGGCGATAACTTCTTCATTGGAGCCACTTTCAATCCGGCGAGCATTTTTATAAGGTCTGCGAATAAGCAAAATCAGGGGAATACGGTAGACGTAACCATTGATTTGTGACACGGTACATTGTCTTGATGAAAGAGCACGATTTCTGTCTTCAAACGCACCAACAATTTTATATAATATTCGCTATTGATGGTTTTTCCCTTCTCAGCATAGTCGATGGAAAATTATTCCATGCGTATCGCAAAATACAGAGGCCAAAACCTTCCCAGCCGACTGTTGTGTCTTTGGTCGCTTCAGGCGGCTTTCACCGGCTGCTGCCTGCCGATTTGATTTCGGTATGCAGTGGTGGATCCATGTTTCATCCATTGTCACATATCGCATGAAAAAATCCTTTTTATTGTGCGTAAACAGGTCCAAACAGCGCTCACAATCATCAACACGTTGTGGTTTTTGGTCCACTGTGAGCAAACGTCGTACCCATTTCGAACAGAGCTTTCTCATGCACAAATATTTATGCAAAATATGACCAACACGTTCTTTTGATATCTTTAGGGTATCAGCTATCTCACGCAATTTCACTAGATGATCATCCAAAACAATTTTGTGGAATTTTTTTATATTTTCCGGTATAACTAACTCATTTGGGGGCAGAGTCCCCGTAACACTTTTCAAGCCATTGCTTTGCTTGAACGGTATTTTTTCCCACCAAAAAAACAGTGTTTAATCAACACAGGAATTTCGATTTTTTTCCATTGTTTTGAAAATATCAAAAGTAGCGTCACTAAAACCACTGTAACTTGTAAACTAATCGTCGAAATGTCATGAAATTTTGGCAAGTATCGTTTTAAGGTGGGTACTTCCTAAAATTTAATTCAGGATTTTTATGAGATGACAGTATTTTCGCTACATTTCTGCCGCAAGCTATAAAATAAGTTTTTGGAAAAGGCAATCCCACAAGCCAATAAAACGATCCGAGAGATCTACAGGTAATTTTCCACTGTAAATAAACCACCGAGCAGTCAATAAGTTCTTCAACGAAAATTGGATTTTCATTACTAACAAAGGTATTGTTTTGATCAACTGGGCTAAGTCAGTAAGCAAGTTAATGTGTAAGGCAACATTGTAACAATTTAAATGAATAAATGAGTTTGAAAATTGAATTGAGAGACCTTGATGCAAGGCCAAAACATGAGAGGCAGCTAACAGTATCTAGTGACTCCAAACTAGATGCCTAAGTGATCGAAGTTGTTTAGTTTAGTAACATATCGATTCGAACTCTATACCGAGCCTCCATTTTCACGAAAATTTGGTTAACGAATTTTAATGAGTTGCACTATATTTATTAAAATTGTCCAAGGCACGTAGGAAACATTGAGAGAAAAAGTGAAGCCAGCGAAATTTTTTAAAAAAAGTTAAACTTCTTCCCTAAGGAGCAAGCTACTTCACATCAGCTACTATTAATGAAAAAGCAATACTAGTGATAACTTGAGTTGTATTCAGCATTTCAAAGATCAATAACTGACATACAATTGCTAAGTATCTGACTTTACTTGCAACTGCACAACTGGTGCAAATAACGCTGGTTAGAAGAGGCTGGAGAGTTAAAAACAATATCTTTCTTCGTTAATGCTAACCAAAGAAAAATAAGTGACATGACAACAGGTATTCGCCCTCAAATTTTCGAAAACTTTAGGAACTGTACTAACCTGAACTAATTGCGCCTAGTTTAAAGAATCCTAATGTTAGATACAAAAATTAGCATTACAAAAGTTATTTTATTTTGAACACCAGAAGCCAGTAAAATCCGGAAAATGTTTATTCGACACTTTTATGAAAAATACAATAATGGCTGGATGAAGTGAGCTGTTATATTCACCGATAGTATTAAGGCTGTGATAGTACATCGATCTTGTCTTATCCTCGAATTACAGGAGCTAATACAAAGTGTAACGGGACTACACTGTTCTTACAATGAGTAGATCTTGCGTAAAAAACTTCTTCTGAAAAAAATTGTGTTATAAAAAGTGTCATAAAAGTTGCAAATTTCGTCAAAGGAAAAGCGTTACAGTAATTCAATAAAAAGGTCAAGCTATAGGTTCTTTACCTCTAAATCATTTTCTACATTGAAGTAAAATGATTTTTTTCTACGAACAACATTCCGTTGGCAGTTTGTCATATCCAATTTCAGGTATGTGCCTCATCCAAGCGTAGAGCAGGAAATCCGCTGTATTTATTGTCAGTTCTTTCTAGCTCGAACGACCTTCAACCAATAAATTTCTTTATCGCAATGTGTGCTTTGACATTTTATATATCTTCTTCTTCTTATATGTACTATAACAGGTCGTCCTGTCGTTGGCTATCACTCTAGCATATTCATCTTTGTTCCCTGCGACTCGGAATAACTCTTCTACGCTATGGATTCCCGTCCAATTTCGTATGTTTCTGAGCTAAGAGGCCTGCTTCCTACCAACGTCGCGCCTGCCCTCAATCTTTCTCATCATTATGAGCTGCAATAATGCCACGAAAAAACATGTCTCAAGTACTCCAGTTTTCTGCACTTTGACACCAAATCTCTGACTACATTAGCTCTCTGCAGTACTTCCTGATTGGTGACATAAGCTGTCCACGGAATAGGGAGAATCCTTTTATGCAGCCACATCTCGAAAGCCTGCAGGCGGTTAACTGTCGCAACCTTCAATATCCATACCTCTGTGCCGTACAACAAAACCGACCAAATATAGAATGTTAAACATTCTCTGACGCAGTTCCAGGTTAATGCTATCATTGCAAAAGAGAGACTTCATTTTAATAAAGGTTGTTCTGGCTGCTTTTATTCTGCACTTAATTTCTTGGTCAGGGTCTAACTGGTCAGTAATGTAGCTTCGAAGGTATTTAAAAGGGTGAACTCTCTCTATCGCTTGACCGTTGAGATGGAGATCAATATTTGCATATTGTTGGCGGCTAAAGAGTATGAATTTTGTTTTAGATATATTGATACTAAGGCCCATATTCGCTCCTGCCTGTTCAACTCTATCTAACAGAAGGTCTTCAATCCTGTCATTCAAAATAACAGTATCGTCCGCATATCTGACCGTGTTAATGTACTCTCCATTCACCATGACTTCATATGGTTGTTCATATAAAGCTGTTTTGAATATTTTGTCGGAGTAACGTTAAACTGCAGCGGCGAAAGTACGCCGCCCTGTTCCATGTTGGATGACAACATCCTCTGACCTGATCTTTCCAAATTTCACGGATGCCATCTGTCTCCAATATAGATTTCTGATTATCCGAATGTATCTGTTGTCAACTCCTGTGTTCTGTAGTATTTCGATTAATGATCTTCTCATAATCTATAAAGCAGACAAACACATCCCGGCGTTAATCTCTGCACTTCTGGAGCAATACGTTCAAAGCAAAGGGTGCCTCTCGTGTTCCAAAGTTACTTCTGAATCCAAATTGTGAGTTGTCAAGATCTTCTTCGCACTTTCTTCCGATTCTGCCATGAATGATTCTAAGAAACATTTTCAAGGCAGCTTATCAGTCTATAGTCATACAGCGTCTTGCTCTTTGTTTCTTCGGAATGAGTACGAACATTGATTTTAGCCAGTCATCAGGAAATTCGCCGGAGGCATAAATATCACTGAACAGTTTTACAAGACTCGATTATCTTAAGGAGCTCAAAGGGAATGCCATCGGGTCCAACAGATTTTCTTGGTTTCGCCAATTTTATAGCATGTACGACTTCAAATTTCATTATATCAGGGCCGTCGTCTTGTTGTCCACCACAATCTGCTATATTTGGTCTCTCATCTCGGAACACCACCCTCAAATAAGCGCACTATGTCTCAGAAATCTCTTCCTCGTCAATGATGATTTTGCCTCTGTTGTCTATAAGCACAGAGGGTGGTTTTTCGCTATACAGCCCTGCTACTTCTTTTAGTTTTTTTGTGCATATTAAAAGTGTCATGCTCTTTGCCCATTTCCTCAATTTCCCTGCATCCCTTTCTCATCTACGCCTCCTTTGCTTCCCTAATTTTGGCCTTTCTGTTTATGGAGTGCACTGTATTCATTTTTGTTATTCTTAGCCAATCTTCTTTCCTCCATTAAGGTCAATATTTCGTTTCATCCATTTCTTTTTCCTTTTATATGTTGTCCTTGAGTATTTCACAACAACCTCCTGTAGTTTGTTCTTTATGTTATTCCGTGCTTCGTTAATGTTTGCATTAGGAGTGAAGTTCTTCTTTTACATTTTTGTTGGTTAGTTCAGATGCCCACAAGGTTCTTGAACGTGATTTCCTTTCTATCTTTCAAGCACAGATACTTTTTATGCTGTTTCTGAACCATTGGTTTACTAGCATGAAATCTATTTGATGTGCCGTGGACTATCATTTGATGCTTTCCAGGTATATAGCCGTCGTTTTGGGAGTTTAAACCAAGTATTCGATACCACTAAGTTATGCTCTTGGCAAAATTCGAAAAGCTTGTCTCCTCTATCATTAGACTCCCATTTTTATATTTTGTCATATTACCCCGACGGTTCTAGTACTTCAGCTTCCTCTATAAGACCACAAGGTCAAAATTATACATAAAGGCATTCATTAAAGTATTTGTTACACTACTTGTGCTATTATACACACTCCTATTTCATAATCCTAAAGCTGCTGTTCATCCATTGTGGCAGAACAATACGGTTGTACACCGAAAATTAATTTTTACTTACACTGGGGATTCATCTAGGAT
Source organism: Pachyrhynchus sulphureomaculatus (assembly GCA_019049505.1). Taxonomy (NCBI): domain Eukaryota; kingdom Metazoa; phylum Arthropoda; class Insecta; order Coleoptera; family Curculionidae; genus Pachyrhynchus; species Pachyrhynchus sulphureomaculatus. Next base: position 149,074,965 of record CM032446.1, on the reverse strand, counting down.
TAATTTTTGGGGTAAGGAATGTAAAATTTGCATGGGATAAAATAATTTGTAAATTTAATATCCCTTTTCTAAAACACAATAATATAAATAACAAAGACAAGCCTGTGTATATTGTGGATCTTACAATTGTACTAGAAAGATTTATATTGTCACTATGATTTTTTGTTTCGTAGCTATTGTCGAGATATGCCACATAGAGTAAGCTTTTATTAGGTTCACTTTAACTCGCTATATCCCATCACTCGACAAACTATTTTGGATACTCTTCATTTATATTCAGGATGTTGCCTATTGAAACCGGACCACAGTTCATTCAGTACACAACTGTTCTTGGCAAGAAATTCCACGATTGTCATCCGCCATCTTCTTATTCACCCGATTTGGCATCATGGGACTTCTGGCTATTCCCCCATATGAAGATGAACTTTAGGGGTCGCTACTTGGAAATGGTAGGAGAGATACAACGTGAATCGCAGGCGGCGTTGCAAGCAATGACAGCATCGTTCCAAAAAATATTGTGTCAGCATCCTACCAAAAAATGTTCGACCAGTAGAACTGGTGCATTTGGGTACACGAAGGTGACGGTAATCACGAAGCCTAAAAGTAAGGCTTCAGATTTTATAGCGTTACTCTGGAAAATTTGGTTCGCTCCGCATATGTATAGTGTATAGTATATAACCAGTAATTATGTAACTAATCCCAGAGTACCTTTTTGGGCCCGACATGGAACTTTATTCTGAACTCTTTAGATTGAACATTTCGCACAAATTTATTTTTTCTGGAAACAATAAACGGGACCGTATTTATATTATTCCTAAGTAAAAATAGCAATATCGATTCGGAGGTTCGCCAATTTCAATTTTTAATTAGATTGTTACATTGCTATAATTTAATGATACGTCATATATTGTTATATAATGTCACTTGCAGCTTAAAATTGGAAACCTAGTAATTATCCGTCGGTTGGTTTACTTAAATTCGAGAACATGACTTAGTATTAGAACACAAAAATGTCTTTACGAGGACTGAATTTTATGTTTTAACTCTAACCTTTTAAGTTATACCAGAGCATTAAGCTTGTACAGCATGCAGCCTTAAAAAATTGAACCAAAACAGAAGATAACATATAGAAAGTTGACATTAAAAATTTTCGCCTCTCCGTTTCATTGGGATCAGTTATATATTAATTTTATATATGTAGTAAATCCTTGTATTAAAAAGAATTGCAGACAAATATTGGAAAATATCGCCCACCTCTATACATATAAAATTTAGCCTTTGTAGGTCACGATAAAACTCGATATTTATCCAATTTCCTTATAAATTCCACATTATTTGAAAAAAGTTGGTCCAGGAACAACGGAAATATCGCAAAGCAGAATATGAAGGAACTTTAGTTTTAAAATCACTAAATCGACTTAACTACTAATTCTTAATCAGGTATGGCACAGATGTCGAAACATCATTTATTTTATACAATAATAGTACTGAATCGAAAAAGGTCAAAGCTAAGCATGCGAACCGAAACCTAAGGAATAAAACTGTGTATATATATGCTAGCGCGTTGCCTTGTAATACACCGCCTAAACCATTAAATATGGAGCAATATTATCTAGCAGAGAATATCTATAATCTATAGTCTATCATATATATAAAATGCAATGTCTCTCTGTCTGTCTGTCTGTCCATTAGTGCGTTTATCACGCGAAAACCACTTATCCGATTTATGTGTCTTTTTTTAAAATTCATACATATATTCTTTGGCCAGGTTATATAATAATAATAATAATAATAATCTATATCTATAATATATATAAAATGCAACGTCTCTCTGTCTGTCCATAGTGCTAATTCATACAGATGTTCTCTGACGAAGTTATAGATATATATTTTATTACATCTATAATATATTTAAAATGTAACGTATCTCTGTCTGTTTGTTCGTTTGTGCGCTTATCACTGGAGAACCACTTATCCGATTTACGTGCTTTTTTGTTAAACATACATATGTTCTCTGGCCAGGTTATAGGATATATTTTATTACGTTAGGTGTCATAAGGAATAAGCAGTGACGATAATAGTGAATCAAGTCGGAGAAAAGTTTGCCGCTAGCGCGTTCACTTGCAATATACTGCCTAAAGCATTAAATATGGAACAATATCATGTAGCAAAGAATATAATATATATAAAATGCAACGTCTCTCTGTCTGTGTGTCTGTCCGTTAGTGCGCTTATCACTCAAGAACCCCTTATCCGATTTACGTGTTTTTTTTTTAATTCATACATTTGTTCTCTGGCCACGTTATCTATAATCTTCTATCTAGAATATATATAAAATGCAACGTCTTTCTGTCTGTCTATCTGTCCGTTAGTGCGCTTATCACTTGAGAACCACTTATCCGATTTACGTGCTTTTTTTTTAAACGTTCTAAACCATTAAATATGAAACAATATGATGTAGCAAAGAATATCTATAATACATATAAAATGCAACGTCTCTCTGTCTGTCTATCCGTTAGGGCGCTTATCACTGGAGAACCACTTGTCCGATTTACGTGCTTATGTTCTATATAATTCGATATAAGCCTAGATAATGGGAGATAAGGAGAAATAATGGGAGATAAGTCGAGATAAGGCTCGATAATGGGAGATAAGGTGAGATAATGGGAGATAAATATAAATAATGGAAGATAAGCAGAGATAAGTCTAGATAATGGGAGTTATGGTGAGATAAAGGGAGATAAGGAGAAATAATGGGAGATAAGGGGAAATAATGGGAGATATTTTATTACGTTGGTTAACATAAGGAATAAGCAGTGACGATAGTGGAGAATCAAGTCCACGCTAGCGGAGCCGAGGGCCCGGCTAGTGTATATATATATATATATATATATATATATATATATATATATATATATATATATATATATATTTATATATATAATATATATATAAAATGCAACGTCTCTTTGTCTGTCTGTCTGTCTGTCTGTCCGTTAGTGCGCTTATCACTGGAGAACCACTTATCCGATTTACGTACTTTTTTTAAAAAACATATATATGTTCTCTGGCCAGGTTATAGGCTATACTTTATTACGATAGGTAGCATAAGGAATGAGCAGTGACGATAATAGTGAATGAAGTTGCTAGCGCGATTCCTTGCAATACACAGCCTAAACCATTAAATATAGAATAGTATTATGTAGCAGAGAATATCTATAATCTATAATCTAAAATATATATATATATATATATATATATATATATATATATATATATATATATATATATATATATGTATATATATAATGCAATGTCTCTCAGTCTGTCTGTCTATCCATTAGTGCGTTTATCACGCGAGAAACCCTTATCCGATTTACGTGTCTTTTTTAAATTCATACATATATTCTTTGGCCAGGTTATAAAAAAATAATTATAATCTATATCTATAATATATATAAAATGCAACGTCTCTCTGTCTATCTCTCAGTTAGTGCGCTTATCCCTAGAGAATCACTTATCCGATTTACGTGATTTTTTAAATTCATACATATATTCTCTGACCAGGTTATAGATATATATTTTATTACATCTATAATATGTATAAAATGCATCGTATCTCTGTCTGTCTGTCTGTCCCTTAGTGCGCTTATCACTGGAGAACCACTTATGCGATTTACGTACTTTTTTTAAAAACATACATATGTTCTCTGGCCAGGTTATAGGCTATATTTTATGACGTTAGGTAACATGAGGAATAAGCAGTAACGATAATAGTGAATCAAATCGGAAAAAAGTTTGCCGCTAGCGCGTTCTCTTGCAATACACTGCCTAAACCACTAAATATGAAACACTATCATGTAGCAAAGGATATCTATAATATATATAAAATGCAACGTCTCTCTGTCTGTATGTCCGTTTGTGCGCTTATCACTGGAGAACCACTTATCCGATTTACGTGCTTTTTTTTAAACATGCTAAACCATTAAATATGAAACAATATGATATAGCAAAGAATATCTATAATACATATAAAACGCAACGTCTCTCTGTCTGCCTATCCGTTAGGGCGCTTTATCACTGGAGAACCACTTATCCGATTTACGTGCTTTTTTTTTAAATATACATATGTTCTCTGGCCAGGTTCTAGGATATATTTTATTGCGTTAGGTAACATAAGGAATAAACAGTGAAGATAATGGTGAATCAAGTCGGTAAAAAGGTTAGCGTTAGCGCGTTCTCTTGCAATACATTGCCTAAACCATTAAATATGGAACAATATCATGCTGCAAAGAATATAATATATATAAAATGCAGCGTCTCTTTGTCTGTCTGTCTGTCCATTAGTGAGCTTATCACTTGAGAACAACTTATCCGATTTACGTGTTTTTATAAATTTATACATATGTTCTATATAATTCGTTATAAGCCTAGATAATGGGAGATAAGGTGAGATAATGGGAGATAAGCACAAATAATGGGAGAACAGGAGAAATTATGGGAGATAAGCAGAGATAAGTCTAGATAATGGGAATTATGGTGAGATAATGGGAGATAAGGAGAAATAATGGGAGATAAGGAGAAATATTGCGAGATAAGTCTAGATAAGCCTAGATAATGGGAGATAAGGTGATATAATGGGAGATAAGGGGAAATAATGGGAGATAAGGACAAATAATGGGAGATGAGCAGAGATAAGCCTAGATAATGGAAATTATGTAGAGATAATGGGATATTGGGAGAAATAATGGGAGATAAGGGGAAATAATGGCAGCTTTTTATTACGTTAGGTAATATAAGGAATAGGCAGTGCCGATAGTAGTGAATCAAGTCCACGCGAGCGGAGCCGCGGGCACTGCTAATATATATATATATATATATATATATATATATATATATATATATATATATAGAGATAAATATATATATATATATATATATATATATATATATATATATATATATATATATATATATATATATATATATATATATATATATATATATATATATATATATATATATATATATATATATATATATATATATATTTATTGTAATATATGACGCATACCTCGTATCTCTATCAGAGGCTGACTCGCTGTAACCATACATGCAGACAGAGTGGTTAGCAGATTGCCAACACTTCACCAGAGGCAGGGCGATTTGTCGAGGGATTCACCTCAAGCATATGTGGTTCAAAGTAAAACGGACGAAAGCCCATATTTCAGCAGTCTACCCACTGTTTCTCTTATTCATTAAATTCATCCCGAGACGTGTTTCGCCATATCACGGCTCATCAGTCGGGCTGGGATAGCGGAGAGTAAAACTTTGGAAATTATCCAATGAGTAACAAATTTTGTTGATGCCACCTGTTAATAAAATCAATAATGTGATGGATTCAATAGGCTTTAAAATGCATAAAATACCCACTTATGTTACTTACTATATACATGTGTTAATACTTATTTGTGGATACCTTGGATAACACATGCAAAAATAATTTCTTATAGATGGAACTGAAACATAAAAATACTTTTAATAACCCAAATGGTTTCAACAGTTGGTTTCTTATAAAAAATTATTAAATTTTTTTTTTGTTTTTTATATCTCAATTTTTTGTTCGAAAGTAACATATGTTCGGATTATTCTGACAATGATACTAGAATCAAAATCCTATAGAGGCACCTTCAACAGCCAAAAAATCTGTAATTTCTTTAAGGCAGATGTTGTCTTAAAGATCATTACAAATTTGAGAAAGTATCTATCCTTGGAGGTCTTAAGAAAAATAACCCCGAATATACCTTCAACGAATAAAAAAATGTCTTAAAAACCTCAATAATAGATATATTTTTAAATTTATAATTTTATTAGTCTTCTAGACAACATCTATTCTAAATAATTAGGAAAAAAAATATTTGAAATACATTGGGACGTGTGAATTAATTTTGAGAGATTTTTCGGTAAAGATATCGCTTTATTATAAAAAAATGGTTATAAATTGATTATTCAAAGTATTGTCAATCGCTAGTCACTATTTTCTCCCATCTTTGTGGCAGCACGTGGGGTGCACGTTGAAAGAACGACTCATCTTTTTAGGCTATCCACGAATCGACCCATTTTTTGATATTCTCATAAGAATGGAAGCACTGTTCAGACAGGCCATGCATTCCCGATCGAAATAAGTGATAATCAGAAGGAGCAATGTCTGGTGAGTACGGCAAGTGAGGTCGGACACCCCATCCAAGCGCTTTAAGCGTTTCCTTGACTAATTTTGCAATTTGTGGCCGACCGTTGTCATGTTGAAAAATCACTTTGCCGTCTCTTTTGGCGATCGTTTTTCCTCCAACACTCGTCTCAATTGCATCAATTGTTGTTGGTAACGTTCCCCAGTAATAGTTTCGTTGGGTTGGAGCAGTGCATAATATACTACACTCAACTGATTCCACCAGATAGACAGTATCAGCTTGGAGTCATGAATATTTGGCTTTGGCGAGGATGTTAATGGTTCACCGGGCTTCATCCATGATTTTTGTGCTTTGGATTATCGTAACGTATATGATGTAAAAAACTTTTCCAACTGTGCCGTTGAAGCAGTTGTTCACAGGTGAAAAATCGCCTTTCAACGTCTCTCGGTTTCAATTCGTACGACATCCAATTTCTTTGATTTTGAATCATTCCCAGTACATGTAAGCGCTTGGAAATGATTGTGGGATTAACTCCTAAAGATTCTGCAAGTTTTTTTTTGGCCATTTTGGAAGGATCTTCATGAAGTAGTACCTCCAATTCTTCATTTTTAAATTTTTTGGGCTTGCCTAGACGTTCTTTCTTCTCCGCGTCGAAATCACCACTTTTAAAGCGTCGAAACCAGTACTCACATGTTTTTATCGATGGAATTTAATCACCATAGGCTTCCAATAGCAATAGATGACTTTCAGCAGCGGATTTCTTCGAATTAAATAAGAAAACTAAAAATTAAGGTCTAATGATGGTACTTCACCATGAATGTATGCCCTGATGCGATATAATACAAGTTACGCCCTCTCTTAGAAATCCCTCAAAATTAATTCACATTCCTTATAACAAAATAAACCATTTTTATTGATATAAGAGAAAATTGTAGGGTTTCACCGGTTTTAGGACTGGTTAGTGGTAGTCTAAATTTAATTAAAATTTAAAATAAAATCTTGTTTTAATTTTGTGATATTCTTCGTCTGTTATATTACATATTTTGATTATTTTGAGTTTGAGATTTTAAAAATAATTAGGAAACTATGATTGTTGCTTTATCATTTTTCCTAGGAAAAGTAAATTCGACTTACGTCATGCCATCACTAGCAAGTAACATAATTTACGTAACTTTTATTTACCTATCTCTATTAAAACAATATCAGGATAATGTTTTACCATAAAAGCAGTAGAAACCATTTAGTTTCACATTTTGTTTCTCCTCTTGCTTATGTAAATATCTTTATATTTAACATGCTTTAATTGGCATTTTCATTCGTCCCAAGTCATTTTAAACATCTGACTAGATACATGCAAACAGGTATGTATCCTCTTTAGTAACTCTGGCTTTAATAGCTAGAGGCAATTTCAATTCAACCCTTCATACAAAGGGATTTAATTTCGAGAGCATTTGAGGCACACCGGCCAACAGAAGAAAAGTGGTTACGATATAACAACACAACAACTATGTGTATTACGTAAGAAAAAATACAATTTTAAAATTGACTTCTACGGAGAATAAGTAATCAAGTTTTTTGAAAAATTAATATTCCCAAACTCTAATGTCATACAGATAATCGAAGTACGCATTGTAATAATATTTTTCCTAATACAGGATAATAAGACACAGGACCGTGGCATATGGCAAGGAAGATTAAAAATCCAATCTACGGCTTTCCTAATGATTCCTAATTTATCTTGAATCCTCCAGTACCAACTTTTCACGACATCCACAAATAATAGAAAGTTAAACAGCTTACTAAGACCTGGGGCAAAAATCTATCTTTAAGTGACAGTAATCAAGTCAACCAACGACTCAACCAACCACAAGGTTCATCTGTATCCTATACCGACCACCAAGTGATACTAACTTTAGAACACTTTTCGCTTCTCTTGCAGACACCTTCGATCATTTACAAATTAACTATCCATGTGCCGAAGTTGCCGTCCTGGGCGACTTTAATACCCACAATATCAACTGGTTTAAATACTCAAATACTACCGACGAACAAGGTCGTGAAGCAGAATCATTTTCAATCAGCTGTGGGTTAACACAGCTTATTGACGAACCAACACGGATCCCTGATCGAGACGGAGAGTTCGCCAGTCCTCTTGATCTGTTTTTAACCACCAATCCGGAGATTTACACGGTCAGCGTAAATCTGCCGTTAGATTCTTCCGACCATAAACTACTTTCGACATCGAGTATTCTACCAATCAGTGACAGAAAGACGCCTAAACCGTGCAAGATTTGGCACTACAAGTCTGCTAAAAGGTTTCCGATGTTATTTTGGCGGGTATAGAGGCTTACATCCCTTTTTCGAAGAAATGCCCTCCCAATGGCAAGCCTTGGTTTGACCGAAAATGCAAAGAAGCTGCTGCTTCTAAACACCTTGCATACCGACAATGGCATGAAAATCCTAACACCATAAATCGTAACACATTTGTTCGTGCCTGGAACAGATGCAAAGAGGTTATCGACGAAACCAAAGAGGTACACAATCAACGGATTAGAAACAAACTTCTCGCTTGTCCCGAAAATTCCAGGTCCTTTTGGTCGGTCGCTAAGGCATTTAGTCAAAATTTCATCAAATCCACCATACCACCACTCACACGGCCAGATAATTCTATTGCAACGACACCTGTTGAGAAAGCGAACTTGTTGGCTGAACTCTTTGCTTCACATTCTACTGTCGATTTCCAAGGAAAAACACCACCTACTATTCCCATAGTGCAGTCAAGGATGCCCGATGTTGTCTTCAGACAGCGTATCATAAAGCGTATACTGATGAAGCTAGATACCAAAAAGGCTTCTGGCCCTGACGGAATACCTGCTATAGTTCTTAAAAACTGTGCGAGGGAACTAACACCAGTTTTCTGTAGACTTTTCAACCTATCCTACAGAAAGGGAATAGTTCCTTCCTGCTGGAAATGTGCCACAGTTCAGCCGATACCTAAAAAAGGCAAGAAGGCCTTGCCAAATAACTACCGACCAATCGCACTGCTTTCAATAATATCAAAAGTCATGGAAAAGGCTAACAATCAGCATCTTCCAAAATATCTTGAAGGATTCAACATTATTAGCGATCACCAATATGGCTTTCGTAAAAATAGATCAACAGGAGATTTTCTGACTTATGTAACACATGTCTGGAACAACGCTGTTGCTCTTGACATATCCAAGGTATTCGACCGTGTTTGGCACGATGGACTGTTGGCTAAGCTACGTTCTTATGGTATGTCTGAAAGGTTCTGTTTGTGGCTCTCATGTTTCCTCAAAGAGCGTTCTTTACGAGTGGCAGTCGACGGATTTCTATCTAACACCTTCACTATCAACGCCGGTGTACCCCAAGGCTCCATACTGTCACCTACTCTCTTTCTCATTTACATTAACGATCTGCTGGAAAAGACCGGGAATTCAATCTACAGCTTTGCAGATGACTGTACACTTATCTCTTCATTCACTTTGAACGCTCGGACATCGGCTACTCAGACGAATATCCGCAGACAGCAGGAAGTCATTCAACTTAACAAAGACCTGGAAGAAATTCTATCTTGGCCTGACAGTAACCAAGTGGAATTTAACGCTACAAAAACCCAGGCGGCAGTTTTTTCTAAAAAAGTTAACGTTACTGAACCCGACATAGTTATGTCGGGGCACTCCATCCCTCTAACATCGTCACTCAATTTGTTGGGCGTTAATTTGGGAGTAAATATGTCCTGGCATGAACATGTTGCAGGCATAGCAAGGAGAGCTTCTCAAAAGTTGGGAATATTATTTCGAACCAGAAAGCTTTACACTCCACAACAACTGTTAATTCTTTAAAAAGCTCAAATTCAACCAACTATGGAATACTGCTCCCATATTTGGAGCTCCGCTCCCAAATTTACACTGCATTTGTTGGATTCTATTCAGAGAAGAGCTGTTCGTCTGATTGGAGACCCGGAACTGACCGACGGCCTTGATTCGCTGGAACATCGAAGAACGGTTGGCGACTTGAGCCTATTCTACAAGTACTTTCATGGAAAGTGTTCGAAGGATCTGGCCCGCTTAATTCCTCCCAGAGCGGTGCATGTTAGAAGTACACGTCGCGGTAATTCTTCACATCCGTATGAGGTTCAGCTTGTTACTCCTCGTACAACGCTTTTCAAGCAATCTTTTATATGGAGAACATCATCCCTTTGGAATAATTTGCCCAGGACTGTGTTTCCCACCGAGTACAATCTACAGCGATTTAAGAACAACGTGAATCGCTTTCTCCGCACACGTGTCGCTCCTGTAGCGCTTTAGGGACTTCCCTGTAGCACGTGTGCTAGACCCATAAAAAAAAGTAGAATTTAACGCTAAAAAAGCTCAGGCCGCAGTCCTTTTTAAAAAGTTTTCATTACAGAACCCAACATAGCTGATTTCATTAGCATTATCACTTAACTGGAGAATAAATATATCTTGACGTGGACACGCAGCATGCACAGTAAACAGAATTTATTAATTTGCTTGTTCAGAATAATGTTTGATATTATTCTGAATGTATGACCTTTTATGCCTCTATACTAAGATTAGATTCGACCATTGATGAAATACTGCTCCCATGTTTGAAGCAATGCTTCCAAACATACTCTACATGTGCTAGATTATATCCAGAAGAGGACTATTTCTCTGATTGGACTGGAAATCCGTATGCTTCCTCTCAAAGCGGTGAGTGTTAGGAACACATGTCGCGCTAATACATCGCATCCGTATGAGTGTCAGTTTCTCACTCCTCATACTCACTTTTTCAAGACCACTGTTATTCAGAAAGCTTCACCTCTGTAAAGCAAAACTGGTCAAAACTGTATTTCCCACCCAGTACAACCTGCAGCGATTCAAGATAGAAGTAAATTTCTACTTTCGAACACGCAACACTCTTATTGCGATTTAAACAATTTCTTGCAACGCATATAGTGCATCCATAAAATAAAATAACACATTTTGGACATCCAATCACTTCGCTCCAATTGAAAATTTTTCTTAGTAAATTTATGAGAAAATTGAGATTGTGAAAGCTACCCAATCCATTTGGTAATTATATGTAAGTTAAAATGCAAGTCCGACCATTTTTTAGACTATTATATTAAAACTCTTACATCTAAACTATTTAATTTAACTATATATGATATATCACACAAAATATACATGGTTACGGATTATAAATGGACCACCCTTTTAACTCCATTATTTGAAAAGTTAGGTAAAAATGTTAAATACAGAAGTTACAGCGTGTTTTAAGATTTTTTTCAGAATTAAAACAGAAATGATACCAAATTTAGATTTTGTAAAATAGAATACCCTGTATATTGATTTTCATTTTTATAGAACCCTTCAATCTAGAAACGTCAATATATCGCAGTAACTCAGTAGTGCCGAAAATACAGTTTTTCGTATAATTTCACCAATATTTCGTATCTACTATGTAAATTTATATTTGGCAAATGTTATGGTATAGTAAAGATTATATGTAGAACATACTAGCCCACTTTGTCATAAATCATTTATTTCAAACTTAGGAATTAAATGTCAGGTGCCGATTTTTTTCATCAAAAATTTTTTACTCTCACATTTATCGGTCATCCATAAAGACGGATGACAACTTATTTTTTTACTGTGGCATTAAAGGTGCACGGGTACGCTTTTGAGTATTTTACTCATGCGTTACGTATATATGTATATATATATATATATATATATATATATATATATATATATATATATACATATATATATATATATATATATATATATATATATATATATATATATATATATATATATATATATATATACATATATATATATATATATATATATATATATATATATATATATATATACATATACACATCCATACATATACATAGCTCAGTACAGCTCAAAGAAGCTTGGTTGTTAATATTCTTACACAAAAGATAAAAGTGATCTTTGGCAAAACTCAAATGTAGTTTATCTACAATCTACATTGGCCAGACATCGCAAAAATTATTTAAAAAAATCGCTCTACATAAAAGCGGTTGTAAGCACAACCCAGATTCTACCAGTTTCAGTGAACAAGTGAATAAATGCGATCATAAGGTCCACTGTAATGGAACTTTCATTTTGAACACTGAAAGTAACATGTCCAGAAAAATTTTTCTGGAAATGTGCTATAGAAAGAACTGCCAGAATAGTCTTAATCACAAAAAAGACGTCGAAGATTTAAGTTCCATTTACATATGGTATATATATTGACCCAAGAACACACTAAAAAAATAAAAACCAATGATACTTACTCTTTGAATTACTGCATAAATTTTCCATTTGCTTATTTTATTTTATTTTTTTCATCCCTTTGAACGATCTTAGTTTGACCTTTTATTAATAACTTTTCTCAACACGCAGGCTCAGTTTTCCACAGTATTAATAATCGTATAAATTAAAAAGTACTAGATTTACCTCAAAGAGGTAAGGATTACTTTTAGATTTTAATAATATTAATAATTTCCAAGTATTATTCTCCTTTATTTTAACAATTAAATGAACAAACCTGAGTTTGATTGTGTGAATTTAGATGTACAAGAATAAGTTGAGTATTCATTATTGTTTAAAATCATGTGTCAACACTTCCTTTCCCTCAACTGATATAGATGGAATTCTCGTTCGACAGAGGGCCAACTATAAATATTGAGTAAGTACCCTTTTATTCTAATACCTATGTTCTTTAAGAAAATTAAAAATGATAAGAGTCTCTTACTTTTCTTTTAAAGTAAGACATATTCCTTCAAGTGGTGCTCTGGCTGATGAGGGTTCTTTCTGTATCTTCAAGGTTCTGAAGATGATGTACGTTTTTTAATTTAGTAGGAAATCAATTAAGAAACTTCGAATTTTAAGCATAGCAGCATTATCACAGTCTGAATTATCAAAATATAAGTCCGTTTTATTAGACGTGCTTCTTTAATATACTATTTGGAGTACATGCTGAAAAAATAGGATCAATGAACTCAGTAATTATTGCCAAGCTCCATTATATTTTTCTGCAATGGCTATAGATACAAGGATTTACCGGGTTTAATAAATTAAGTAATTATTTATAACATCCTGTAGATATATATATATATATATATATATATATATATATATATATATATATATATATATACATATTCCTTTTTTTTCCTTAGAGGAACGCCCCTTGGACGTAAAACTTTATGATATATATATATATATATATATATATATATATATATATATATATACATATATATATATATATATATATATATATATATATATATATATATACATAATCAAATAATGACACTTCAAAAGTTCAAACCAGATATACTCATTTACTTTTGACAAACTTTAATTGACATAATATTTCACCCTTTTTTCAATATTGCAGTATCTGACAATAAATTTGCAAATAGGAACGTCATATTTTCCTAGGTAGCTCGAGGTGATTTGTATTCAACCATTCGTACAAAGAGTTCAAATCTGATAAATGCTGACCAACTGCAAGAGGGTCAATAAGTTCCTAAAGGACATTTTGACGTAATTGGCGCCGACGGTAAAGACGTGATATATTTATATATATATATATATATATATATATATATATATATATATATATATATATATATATGGATGAAATCCTAGATATGATGGATGAAATGAGATAATATAAAGAAACTAACAAAGATGGATACAATAAAAGTCAAAGAAATATTCGAAAAGTTGTAAAAACAGCTAAATAATACTGGAGTGAAAACAATGCAGTGAAATTGAGAATATGAAACGGAGACGTGGTAGTTTTTGTATGCACAGAAAAGTTAGAGAAGCTGCATATATCCATACATACATATATATATATATATATATATATATATATATATATATATATATATATATATATATATATATATATATATATATGTATGTATATATATATATATATATATATATATATATATATATATATATATATATATATATCTATATCTATATATATATATATATATATATATATATATATATATATATATATATATATATATAGATCAACCGGACCTCTGTTGGAAGATGAATATGGACAAAAGAAAAAGAATAGAGACTTGAACGAAGTATATCGAACATCTTTTCGCAGACGGAGACGGACAATTTCCAAAACAATGAAAATGTTTAAGTGGGCCAACCATAACAGAAGATAAAATGCGAATAATAATAAAACAAATGAAAGATGATAAAGCGTCAGGCCTAAATGGCATTCATTTGGATTTTCTCAAACGTCTTGATGACGACTCTATAACGTGCATAAGGAGAATCTTTAATAGAATCTATGAATCAGGACAAATACCAACATAATGGCTCAAATCAAATTGCTTTACCCAAAAAGAATGATGCTAAACTCTATATTGATTATCGGTCGATCAGCTTTATGTGTCAGCTCCTTAAAGTATTTTGAAAAATAATACATAGACGCATTTATAAAATCTATGAAGAACAATTAAGTCACACAATTTGAATTTGGGAACGCTATGGGTACAAGGGAAGCCTTGTTTGCCATTCAGGTTTTGTTCCAGCGCTGTAGAGATATTAACACCGATGTCTGGGCATGTTTCATACATTATCATGAGGCGCTTGATACGATTAAGCATGACAAGCTTATAAATATTCTTGAGAACATCGACATAGATAACAAAGATCTCGGTATAGTTGTTAATCTGTATTGGAATCAATCCGCTAACATCAAAATAGAGGAAGATTTATCTGATGAAATTGAAATCAAGCGCGATGTGCGGCAGGCTTGCATCCTATCACCCTTGTTGTTCAACATATATCCTGAACAAATATTTAGTGGAGCGCTTCAGGAAGTGAATCTGTGTGTATATCTCAGTTAATGGAGAAAGGTTGAATAACATTAGGTATGCGGATGATACCGTCATATTCGCGGATAGCTTTCAGGGTCTACAAGAACTCATGACAAACGTTACGGTGACTAGTCAACAGTATGGTTTAGAACCAATCAAAAAAATCAAATATATAGTTATAAGCAGGAACATAATCCCTCCTCAACCTTTAATAGTGAACTCTCAACCAATCGAAAGAGTGACTTCAATTCAATATTTGGGTATGTCACTTAATGATAAATGGGATCATGCCAAAAAGATCAAATGTACAATCGAGAGAGCCAGAGTAATGTGTATTAAAATGCTAAAACTGTACAGAAGTCTAAAAATTAATAAAAAAAAAATTAGAATTAGTTGAGGTGTTACGTGTTTCTCTTATTGCATGGAGTAGAAACGTAGATGCTGACTGAGGCGATGAAAAAAAAAAACTGGAAGCTTTCGAGATCTGAATGTACACACGCATGTCAAGAATATCTTGGATTGACACGTCACGAAAGCTGAGGTTCTGAGTAAATAACAACTGAAATCCTTATTACCATAAAAATCAGAAAACTGCAATATCTGGAAAGAACGAACCTCGATACAGATTATTACGGCTGATATTGCACAGTAAGGTGCTAGGAAAAAAGGTCCTGGGCGAAGGCGCAATTCGTGGCTCAAATATCTATGATTTTGTTTGTCAATAACTACAACAGCTGAGCGGCTATTAACAAAATCCAAATTGCCTTACTAATCGCGAACATCCAGTACGACTAACGCCCTAAAAGGCTAGGATTATATATATATATATATATATATATATATATATATATATATATATATACATACAGGGTGTTATGTAAGTTCATGTGGAAGCACATTTATTTTTTTCAAATTCGAAAATTTTTAAAAAAATAAAAAAGGCAAAACTGGCATTTACAAAATAAGCCAGCCTATGAAAGGCCGACATTAAAAAGAAATAATTCTTTAGTAATGCCCGAGAACAACTGATTTTCAAACAGGTGTAATCGGAGTAGGGTTGTTATGACAACCTTGTGTTGTGCCAGTGTGGCTGGACAGTAGGTGCTGCCAATGCTTATATTCAAAAGAATGTGACAAAATCCTGAATTGGGCAATGGCACACCTTTTTAAAGTGTTGGCACCATTTCAGATGCTGGCTGTATTAACTCAAACTTGCTTATAGAATGGATGAAACATTTAATAAGCGTAGTAAAGCGAACCCATGAAAATAACGTGTTACTTCTGCTTGATGAAAATAAATGCATTGGAAGAACCTAGAAGCGTTGAACATAGCAGAGGCTATTGAGATAATAATGTTACAACTACCAGACCATACTACTCACCAGCTTCAGCCACTGGACGTCTCTTTTTTTAGTGTTCCGTACGGAACACTTATAAGATCACTTCGGTGTCTGTCTGTCTATCTGTCTGTCTGTCACACCCGATTTTCTCCGAAACTATTTGACATAGAAAGGTGAAATTTGGTAATACTATAGGAATTGATGGCCTCATCAGAGCCATGTAGTTTTG
>CM032446.1:149027580-149058188 GCA_019049505.1 Pachyrhynchus sulphureomaculatus | reverse complement strand
ACATTGGACCAAAAAAGGAAACACAAGGAGGATGCTGAACAAAGAAATTCAGAAGTCATGTAAAAGAGACAAGCACATTAAGAGAATTTGTAGAGAAATGGAAGATCATGCTAACAATAAGACCCATGAATTACATGATAAGGTAAGATACCTCGCTCGTAATTTTAAACCACGAAGACAGATAATAAAAAATTCTGAGAACGAGACAGTTACAAACGCAGTAGGTATAGCTGAAGTATGGAAACATTACTGTGACAGACTGTACAAGAATTCCGATTGTAAAATAACTAACAGCCGAGGTAGAAAGAGCCATTATTTCTAAAAAATTCTAAAGCACCTGTCACTCATAAAATCACGGCTTAAATCATAAAGGCTATGGGAGAGCTGGATACTCACATTATTCACAATCTCTGCCCTTTAGGGTGGGAAACTAGCAGATGGCTCAAGGAGTGGTGTGAATCACTGTTCATACCACTTTTGAAGAAAGGCTGTCCCACTTATTGTAATAATTACAGAACAATTGCCCTGATAAGTCACGCTAGTAAAATATTGCTACATATTATCAACAGTCTCCTAAAATATTTCCTTTTACCAGAAACCCTCAAGAACAATCAGGTTTTTTGCCCGGTAAAGGCACGAGGGAGGAAATATTAAACGTTCGGCAAATCATCGAGAGAAACTTATGAATTCAATGTTACGACTTATAAGTGCTTCGTAGATTATAGTAAGGCATTCAACTGTGTTAAATGGAACGAATTTTGGTAAGTGCTGCAACACCTTTGGTCCGAAATCTATACGAAAACAGCAAGGGAAAAGTCAAAATAAACCACATCATCTCAAACTCTTTCGAATTAGAAGTATGAGTACACCAGGGCTGCATAATCTCCCCTCTGCCTTTCAATATATGGCTAATGAGGGAAGTTTTGGAGGATTGGATTGGAGGTGTAACTATGAGTAGTAAACAAATAATAAATTTAAGATACGCGCAAGATATTCTGATACTCACATGTACCGAGAACAAAATCAAATCTGTCATGCAAAATCTAGAGCTGGTCAGCGAAAGGCATGGATTAAAACTCAACAAACAGAAAACGTAAATAATGATCATCGATCGAAACCCCATCAACAACACGGAAATAGCTGGTTTTGAAGCCGTCGATTATAGATTATATCTTTGTTCCCTAGTCACAAATAAAGGAGGATGTGATGTAGAAATTAAGAGAAGACTATCCATAGCCCGTAACTCGATGATCAAACTTAATAAAGATACAGCCTTTTCACTCCACAATAAGTTAAAACTCGTAAAAGCCCTAATCTTCCCCATTGCCATTTATGCCTCAGAGTCTTGGACCCTAAAGAAAAAACACGCGTTTGAAATGTAGTGCTACAGGTGAATGCTGCGAATCCCGTATACGACTCATCGAACAGATGCTTCAATCCTTGAACAATGGAAGATTATCCACAATAAGTTAATCCTATCTGAAATACTTCGGCCACATTTCTAGAAGAGTTGATGGCCCGAAAAGGCTGATTGTTGAAGGAAAAAGGAATGGGAAACGGCCTCAAGGGTGATCTCCAAATCGATGAGTAGATCAAATGAAGGCATTGATAGGCCATGGTTTGCACGAGGCTAGCGCAACCGCTAAGGACAGGGACACTTGGAGAGATACAATACATGCCATTGCTTCATAATATCACTGTACTCTCATGTAGTAGCAGGAATCTGTATATATGATAAAATATATATTATACCAATATTGGAAAAATTCTTGTACGCTAAAAATTATCGCTGCAATTTTTTCAATTTGACAATAAGATAATGATAAAGAAACAGGTTGTTCAATACGATTGGTACATTGGTGGTTAAGTGTAGCACCAAGACCAAATTGTTGATGACCGTAACACATCTTCGACTTCATAAAAACTGTCACTGTACTCATCTGTCAATTGACTTTGAATAATTCCTTAAAAAACAATAAAGTGGTCTTAAAATTGTTGAAATATTTCGTACATATTTACAGCAAAAATTAACCATACCTAGAAACGATTTGAGCTCTGTTAATATAGTGGGAATAGGTAATTTTTTGTATAGCTCTGACTTCTTTATTAGAGGTATGTAATCCTTCGTTATTTATTTTATAATCTAAATATTGAACCGAATTTTGAAATAAAAAACATTATTTATTTTACTTTGCTTTCTAAACGCATAAGATGCTCGCGGTCATCTTTACCCGTAATTAAAATATCATCCAAAAAACATGTTGCTTTCTAAACGCATAAGCTGCTCGCTGTCATCTTTACATGTAAATAAAATATCATCCAAAAAAACATGCTACACCTGGCACGTCGATAGACATCTGTTCCATAATACTGCATATATACACCTTATTATGTATGGAAGGTATGTATAGCCGAAAAGACCTTTATGTGTTGTTTGAATAATCAATTTCATTGAATCTTCCGTTAATAAGATTTGTTTATATACGTCCGATAAATCTATTTTAGAATTTTTTCCCGCTCTGTAGCTGTATAAAAAGATATTCTAGAATAAGCAAAAGAAAATGCTGAATTACAACTGAGAGTTAAATGTAATTGTAAAATCGCTGCATATGCGAATACTACCGTCTGACGCAGGGATAATTGGAGTAGCCCACTCGGAAAATTCAACAAGAATTAAGTTTTTTATCGAAAAGTCTTTTGATTTCGTCTTCTATTTTGGCTTTAAGTTAAAAGGTGCTGGTCTCAGTTTGTAAAATCTAGGAACAGCATTCTCTTTTAATTTTAAAAGGATACATGAAATTTATTAAATCTCCTAATTTGGTTGCTAAAAATTTCTTCGGATTTATTTAACAATTTTTAATAGTAGCAGAAGAATCTACGAAATAAGAATTTTCTAACAGATTATTTTTAATACACATTTCAGATATTCCTAATCCTAATTTTAAAATGTTTTGGAAATAATTTTTCCAAAACTGCGACATGACTAAATCCTGTATATATTTGAAAGCGTAACGAAATATTTTCTAATAATAATTTAACATATGTAGTTGGGCTTAACAATTTACTTACTATCAATTTCAGGAGGAAATGAATAATCTGGAAAATTAAACAAAACAGTTGCCTCTCAATTATATGACGCAATGAAAATTGAATTATCTTCATTCAAAGAATAACTATTGTTATATTTCAAAACAATTATTTTTTCTGTGCTCCTACACTGGGAGGTTTAGTATCCCTTAATACGACACTTGTAACATTTGCAGTTTCTAAAAACACTTTTTATAAATCTATGGTTATTTCTTCATTGTGTTGTGGTCTGGTTTTTTAAAATGAGTATTTCCTATCTTGTATTTACTTACCTATCGTCTTCCTGGGGCACTAGAAACACCTATATTGAACTAACGGGTCTGCTGTTGCTTAACACGTTGGGGTCAAAAGTTTGTTGACTCAGTTTTAATTCTAAATAACCCTAAGTTCTCCCTAACGTTTTGCTCTTTTAAGGTAGCCTACTTGGAGAAACTAACTTTACCTATTTTATTAAAAGTAGTCGTAGCGACTTCGAAAGAACCAATCCACTATTTTGACGTCGTTGATGCCAACCACAAAAATATTGGGTATAACTAAGGCAAGTTCATCTTTAAACTAACGTATAATATACGTTTACGATTACAGGATTTAAGTCTTTGGGCGAAATACGAGGCTTGTGTGACAATTACCTGGCCTTGAGAAGAAAGAAACATTTTGGTGTAAATTTTATTTTATTTTTCAACATAGTCTCCTTTTAGTTCGATATGCTTAAGCCAACATTTTTTTATCTTTTGAATTCCATCTAAAAATACGATTTCTCCAAAACTGGCGTTTCTTTCAGCAATCACCTCATCGTTTGAGCCAATTCTTTTCCTCCGGGCCATTTTTTCATGTTCGGAAATAGGAAATAACCGCTGTGGGCTAAATCTGGCGAATATGGTAGAGGCGGAAGCAATTCGTATCCTAACTCATAGAATTTTGCCGTGGCGATGAAGTGTGCACGCGTGCATTATCTTGATGAAAGAGAATTATTTTGTTCGCCAAATGCGGAAATTTTTCTTTCACATAGTTGAAACGAACCAATAAGTTGACATAATACTCTCCTTTAATCGAGTTGGCCTTTTCAAGATAATCGAAGGGGATTATACCGCGTGCATCCCAAAACGCCGCACAGTGTGTCGCGTAGAACATGCTAGGTGGACAAAATTCATGTTATAATTTCCAGGAAATCTTATTTGCAAAACGTAAATAACACCACCAAACCCCGAATTCCGAGAAAAGGTTGTTTATCAAATTTGCAAGTGGCGAGTCATAAGCCTCAGAAGTCAGGTAATGAGTTTAATGCAGCTCTTTCAATCAATCAGTTGCAATTTAGCGACACTTTCGTGCACATCTTATAGTGACATATTGTAATATTGTGAAAGTTTTTGTGATGAATATTAATACTGAGGGTAAGTACTATTTTTTAATGTATTTTTTTAATCAGAATCTATTAATTTGAATTTTTTAGTATTTTTTTTAAATAGCCTATATATTTTAGCGTGTTTAAAAAAAAAAAAAAAACTTTGAAAGTTCAGAATATACAGACATTCACCTCTATCCGGGCTAGTTTTTAGATATTACACAGAAATAACTTTATTCTTCGTAAAAATACACATATTGTTTAGCACACTTCAGTACAACATGTTTTTTTTTCTTTTTTTCCAGAACATGTTTACTCTATTTCAAGGGTAGCCTTTTTGAGGAGTGGTTGAAACACACGAAGAATGAAAAAAACTCGCGTGTATATGACTTTCTTCTTCAAAATTTCACTTTGGTGACATTACTGAAAGTAGCCAAAAAGAAATAAAGTTGAAGATATCCAACTTGTCTAATAAGTTTGGTGCCAAATGGTTGGCTTCAGGAAAGTCGAAGGAGCGTTTTTTAATTAAAAATAAGAATTGGTTGGATGAAGCAGACATACAGTTTACTGCGAGTTCTTTTGCGCCACAACCTTCAACATCAAGTGAGAATGTGACTCCTGCAGGAAGACCTCGCAAAGATTTCGAGGAGTCGTCGTTTAAGCTACTATTTTTAGTTATGTAGTGCTTGTACTAAGCATGTAAACCTTAACTTGTAAATTTTTCTTTCTCAATAAATGAGTATTTTTATTTTACATATAATTACAGTCAGTGTCATTATGCTAAATTTATTACAGAGCATTTATAACATTTTTTTGTTACGCATTTTTTAATGTTTTATTTATAAAAAATCTGACAAGTTGTTCCGGAGTTATCGTTAAATATGTCTGCGTAGCTGACTAATTTAGGGGAAAAAATTAGCCACGCCCATAAAAAAACCAACGCGATGAATTTTTTCTTAAAATAACTTAATATGCCTAGAATATACATAAACAATTGAAATAAGTGAAAAAATAATTTTTGTCCAGCTAACTTGTACTAGTCGACACACTGTGCGCCGTGGCCATGACTTTGTTTGCCGATAAAGTCGCCTCTGGCCTGATTTGGCGTCGGTTCACCACGGAAAACCCACTGTTTGAACTCTTCTGTCGTCTCTAGTGCACTGTAATGAATTCATGTTTCGTCAACAGTTATGAATCGATGCCAAAAATCAGTTCGATTGCACTTTAACATCGATTGCCAAACATTCTTTTAAAGTTGACACATGTGCGTATTTATTGTCAATTGTGAGCAATGGCGGTACCATCTTTCGGAAAGCTTTTTCATATCCAAATAAGTTGTTAAAATGTTCTGCACCCGTTTAATTCAAATGTCCAGAGTCTCAGCAATCTCACGCACTTTTACTCTCCGATCACTTATCACTATATCGTGGATTCTTTCAATCATTTCTGATATAGTGACCTCATTTGGGAGACCTGGATGTTCTTCATTAAAAATGCTTGTACGGCCGCATTTGAATTCAGCTGTTGAATATTTTATAGTCGATAACGAACGTGTAGAGTCACCATAAACTGCGCTGAGTTTCGCTTTTAGCTCATCATTTGGTTTATTTTTCAAAAACAAATATTTTATCACTGCTCGATATTCAGTTTTCTTCATTATTGTAAAATCACAAAAATTGTTCCATTTTTTTAAATAGTAGGGTAAATCCGGGATATGTGCCCAACTTTTTTTATTTTACTCATACCTCTTAACATACAAATAATACGCACATGATTTTCATATGTGCACTAACTTTGGTACTTCATTTAATCACCTCGTACTACTATTTGTAGACTAGTCAATAAATAAACCGTATATTTTGAGTTTAAAATAAAACTGCATAACGGGATTGAGGCCTCGTATGCGGTATATATGCCCCAGACCTAATTTTTTTGGAGGGGATAGATGCTCTTTGCAAGAAAACAAACATTTTGAATATATGTTTGAATCAACATTATTATTTATTAAATATATATATATATATATATATATATATATATATATATATATATATATATATATATATATAATATATTCTTTTTAGCTATTTTACTAAACATGGACAAAAATAAACATATTAATTAAAAACACTAGGTATAGAGATCAATCATCTTAGGTACAAAAATATAATCGTCTTAAAAAACTGCAAAAACTATTTAGCCATTTTGGTGGCAATAATCTGCATTCGCCCACATTTGTTGCAATAATTGCCATATAATGTTTCGTGGAGCCACTTGTGGCAGATAACACAACGGATCCAATCTACTTTGGATTTGGTGTTACTATAATAGTCAAGACATTCCACGCAATGATCCTCATCTAGATTCTTATCATCTACTCCATCATTTTTCATCATTAGAACTATATATTAAAGCAGGCTTTGCCTTTTTGAATGTTTCTTTGGTTTTGGAATAAGTTTTGTCGTGTTTTTATTTCTTTGTCTTTTGTTTTTTTTATCTCTTCAACTTCAAAACTACTGTTCTCATTCTCTTATTATCGTCTTCACTAGAACTGTAAAATTTCATAGCTGTTCGCTTCCTCAGTTTTCTTTTAATTTTCTCTTTATCTTTTCTTTGTTTTTCAATGCTATTCTTTTTGTTGTTTTCTTTTTCATTTTTATCACTTTCAATACTCCTCAGTAATATCTGTATCGCTTGACTTATAATCACTTGAATTATTTCTTTTTTGCTTCTTAGCTTTAGTTCTTTTTCAAATCAACTTTTTCTTTAACTTTTTACTGATCTTTTTTGCTTTTCACTGGTATGCCTTGTTCTAGCTTATGAATATGTGTGACCAGCCGACGTTCATTTTCGAATCCAAGAGTTGGATGTTTTCCTAAAAAAATTGTAGGTATTAGTTAGGCAAAATAAAAAAAAATTACTACCTGCCCATAATTATACGAGGTAGGTAAGTATTCTCAATCCGAAGCAATAATATTATAAATGCACACGTGCAATCATAAAAGTAGGTACCTACCTAATGGTATTATTTTCTTATTTTGTGTAGCAAACCGCCGACGTAACGTCCTAGATGGTATTCCGTGTCTTTTTGCTATATCATTGACGCTAAGTCGTTTTATCTTGCATTTCTGCTATTGCTGCAGCCAATGTGTCCTCGGTCCAAGTAATGACACGCGGTTGGACGCCGGCTTTACACTTGTATTTACGGGGCATTTCCAATCTGAATCATATAACATACACTTAAGTACGGCAAGGGATAGATGCCCTTAAAGCCAGCATGCATTAGGGTGAAGTAGGGATAGACGCTCTTAGGGGCGACTATCCCAAAACATATCGGGGCATATATCCCTTTTCACAGGAATAGATACCTTCGAAAAAAAATGGTAAATACGTTTATTTTATCCTAAAAATGTAATTAATAATAATCTACATACCCTACTCCTTATTCAGAAGTAAAAAATAAAATAAACTTACATGTTAACTCCAAAATTATAAGGGGCTGAAAATCATCCACAAAGTAAAATCTCGACTGTTTGGCTCGTCACTGTCATTAGCGCTCCTACGCACAACCGCACGCACCAACGCTTTGTGGCAGATTGAAGTGAGGAAGGGGCACGTTCGTATTATAAGGCATTCTTTTGTTTACGCGTCTTATATTTCACACAAATGTAATGAGGCGTCTATCCCGCTGGAGCGTATATCCCGGACTTACCCTATTAGCGCCATCTCTGGTCGAGGCCATCTACTTAGCATACGACCCTTATATAATTTTACAGATGATATGTTTTCCACCAACGACTTCAGTTTTTCTCGGCAATTCTAGCATCCATGTTTCGAATAAGGATATAAGTATCTTCAGAAAGAATCTTAAGAAGTATTGCTCTTTTTCTATCTTCGTCCATAATTTAATCTGCAATAATAAACTGTGCGATCCGTTCTTTAAAAACTAAAATATTTGAAATTTTACTATCAAATCCCTGTAAAGATCATTAAAGTCAGATAACTTCAATCATTTGCTTTACTCATACCAAAATTTGTCTTAATTCTATACTACTTCGTCGCTATTTGTTCTGTTTGATAATTATTAATTTCAATAATTTTTTACAGGATTTTAAATGAAGCCTACTTACGTGTGTACTATTTAATACTAATCACTGTTTTAAAATATATATACAAACAAACAAGGTCGATTTTTATATACAAGAACAAGCTCCAAAGTTTGATATACAGGGAATTTGAAATGTATATACCTATATTAACCAATATAGCACAGAAATAATGAAACCTTTTACCATTCGGTCAAACTTTCGGCAACATGTGAATTCATGAATTCCTAAGTCAAAATATAAGAAAAATGAAAGCACAAATTTTACTCTTGGTTAGACTTAAGTGATTAATTAATACATTACGTTTGGCATTTTAAGAAAAAAATATATACTAAAGATTAAAGATGAAAAAATCTGTCTATACCATCCTAGCTGTTCCTTAGAAAATGTTTTTCTCTTTAATTTTAGAGATCAGCCTAAAGTATTTTGTTACTATTCATATTTATAATTTTTGAAAATTACATGTTTCAACTATCTTTTTGATTTTTTTTTCAATTAATGATAATAGAAAGGTATATGATACTGCATTTACTTATAAATTTTTTATGTATAGGCCAGTCAAAAAGATTGAACCTAACGGAAAATTAGTATATTTAGGAAAACCGTTTTAGAGACTGCGACTTTACTTTTAAAAAAACTAATAGCTTTCAATTTTTTTCAATTATTTTTTCAGGTTCCGAATTAAACGAATTTTTAAAGTAGTTTGTACATTTACATAACAATTTGAAATCTTCTTATGATAAATTTCACTAAAACCATTTTTTATATAATTTTTTTTTAAACCTAAAATTTACCATTTGCGAGATACATAAGATGCTTCACCAAAATCCGATCAAATTTTAATTTAAATTTATCGCTATATTATGCCTCCTCCAGAGGTCCTTGTTGGGGCACGAGAAAGCCTGATGCTTCCAGTAAATAGATAAAACTTCAAAATGAGCCGCGATGTGGAAACCAAGTGCGGAGTATAATCGAAGAGCCGCGATCATCGAAGGCCCTTCTGCTGGGCGCTCAGCAACGGAAATAATTTGGTTCTTTGGATAACCCAAATCAACCGTTTATGACGTAGTGATTAAATATATGGCTAGTAATTCATCATTCGTCGGCATGGGCAGTGCCGCATTAAACCGTACGTGTGGAAGCTTCAGACCGAAAATTGAGGCCGTCATTCATGGGAATGGGTCCTATATTGAATAATTTTGCTTTATAGGGATCCCTTAAGTGCCACGTAGAAGAATTTTTAGTAATATTAATTTTTTGTTAATAACCTATTTCTTAGAAAAATTATTCAGTTTGTCCGATCGTCGATATATATACATATATTTATATATATATATATATATATATATATATATATATATATATATATATATATATATAATTATAGTTTTTATTATATAATAATATAATTATTAATATATTCTTGGCATATGCATCAAGTCGAGCCTAACAAATAAAGTACAAATATTGTAGTACATCCTCGATTTAACAAACTTTAAATTTTTTCCTGTCATTTTAAAACTTTTATATTACATAAAAATAATATAGTCATTATATTTTCTACTTGAGTATTTCGTTTATGTGTAAGAAATTACCAATAAAGGAAATGGAGTGGAAAGCCAGAGTAATGTCTAAAGCTGGATGGTATCCAATCTGCTCAATACGGTAAAGAAATACGTATAATACAAATTTATAGAATACATGAAAAATATTTATCTGTAGATGTTCACAATTATTTTCTTATTTAAACAGATGTATTTTAACGCTGAAATATTGACTTCTCAATAAAAAACCAAAACTTACAGTGTATCATGCACCATTTCTAAAGGCTTGTAGTTCCAAATATTTCTCGAGGTGTTTCCAACGTTGATCTGACCTAAAATTTGGTCATTTTCAGAGAACTGGAACGCAAAGGAAATATTGTGTAAAATAAGCCTGATCATAATAAATGATCTATTAGTTCTTATACTTCTAAAAAAAAATGGTAACAGCTGTAACCTGTCAATACCCTTAAAAAGATAAATCTTGTTAACCAAGTTTCTTCATGATCGACCGCCTGAGACAGAAGAAATTTCCACCAATAATTCGGATGAATAAAGGCATAGTACCATTGTTGCATTTGTTTCAATTGTTTGACATCAAAAGAAAAATTTGCTTCGTATGTATAAAACATTAAAATAAAAACCTGAATGGAGTTTACAAGAGGGGACATATTGTATAAATAAAAATATATTTTAACTTATGCCTAATTCGGTTTCACTATCACTGTCATTAGCTGAGGTAATTGAGGTGGTTTTATATTATTTACATAAATATATGAATCTTCAACTTTAACAACGTGCTGAATAGAATTCTTCCAGCTTTCACAAGGTATATCATTTAAAACTTTTTTTACTAATTCAACATTGACACGCTTAAAGTAGGAGAAACATTTTGTGCCCTTATTTTTGATTTAACTTGATGCCAAATATGTTCAATTGGATTAAACACACAATAATACGGAGGAAGCCGCAAAACAGTGTGTTCCATTTTCTCAGCCATACTATCACAAACATATTTCTTTTTTTCAATTTATAGTCCTTCAAAACTTCCAAAAGATCACTTTTTTTATAACTAAAGTCAAAATAAATGTCATTTTCTAACATATATTCCTGTATTTCCGATTTGGTGTTGGCTGCATTAGGAACCTTATTTAGTAGGCGACTATGGTAACTTGCATTGTCCCATAACTATAACACTCTGTTCGGGAACATTTGACAAAAGGGAATTTTGAAACCAATTTTCAAAAAGTTCTGGGGTCATGTCTTCGTGATAGTCCAAATTAGAATCTTTTATGTTTTTTGCAGATAATAGTAGACAATTTGAAACCCAGCCCTTTTCAGATCCAGCATGTAGAATGGTTATTCGTTTACCTTTATTTGAAGGTGCGTTAATCTGACATTTTTTACTGCTGTCAACCCACCCTTTTTGCACAGTGCCATAGGTATCGAGCCATGTTTCGTCAAGATAAATTATTGGCCAATTCTCTGATCGATACTTTTAAATTTCTTGTAAATAAATATGCTGCAAGATTCGTAATCTTTGTGACTCCATTACTACTTGCCTTTTGTTGATGTTTCGGAACGTGAATCTCATTCTTAAAAGAATTCTGTGAAGGGTTGATTGGCCACAATGTATTTTGGTCCCGCCCATCACCCGTCTGAATTTTATTTTTTCTCCTGATGACGTCTTTTTCACAATCGTCTAGATGATGCATTTGAAAATTTTTCCGTTTTTTCCTGTTCCTGAGTGATGGTTTTCCTACAATACCCTTAATCATAGAAATTGGGGTTTTTGTTAGTTCACTGGTTTCTTGCAAAGCACTTTGTTTATTCAAATTTCTTTCTACCAAACTGTCGTAAACATTTTTCACTATTTGTTTAACGTCAAGTGATAAATCTTTTCTCTTGCGATAGCCACTATTGCAATTTTCCCACGGACTCCACATAATTAAAATAGAACCGTTACGTTGTAAGTGGTAAGTAAAACTAAAAATAAAAATGATAAAAAGTATCTTTCCAATCTTAATGGGGTCCTGTGGTTATTAGGCCTATATTATCAAATACTTAAAGGGCTCCAAACCGGATTGCCAGGAAGCAAATATATAGGTAAAAATAGATCAAATATGATTGCAGATGCTAGTGAGGGCGGTATACAAAGCAAGTAAAATAAAAATACGTTTATCATAATACCTGGCCACTATGCACAAAACCTTAATAGGGTCGTTTATTGCCCAATTGGAAAAGCAAAAAGGCAGAAACTTATATCTTGGGATTTACTTTACCAGCATATTTTATACCTGCCTATTTTTGGATAACGGCATCTCTTAGTGTCGGACAGCGTGGATTTATAGTTATTTAGAAAACTGTTGAGCAAGTTTTTAAAAGTTCTTGGGTAACCACTATTTAATTTTACTTTTCGATTCTGATCCAACATAAAACTAGGAACTTCTAGATTTCACAAATGATTTTGACGCTTAAAAAAGTTGATGGCTTATTAACTAAACAAATAAAGAAAGAATTTGCAATTAAAATAAATAATCATTTGTTCAAGTTGTGTAAATCATACTCAACGATTATCCAAAAATCGAAGATCTATGCTCTCTGATATTAGGTGTTGTCGTTCTTAAAAATAGGCAGGCATAGAATATGCGGTTGCCACAAAAATATGATGATCAACGTAAAGTAAGAACTGGAAAAAAAATTAGATAAGGATTGGTAGGAAAAAACGGGTCTTTGGCCATTTTTTAAAAAATAATAAAAAGAAAAATGTGCGCAAGTATTACATAATTTATATTTTTGAACTCGTGTTTCCACAAGCTTTCACCCGACTCGATAACCTATTGAATTTTTTTTCGACTTCCGATTACACCCCTCAAAACTAACCCTTACAGTTCAAATTTAACCTTCAAAATACACGGCCCTAACTGGGCCATCAATTCCTATATTTGTGCCAAATTTCAACTTTCTATGTCAAATAGTGTCAAAAAAATCTGGTGTAATAAGCAGACAGACGGACGGACGACTCCGAAGTGATCCCATACGTGTACCGTACGGAACACTAAAAAGTTTCATCTTAAAATATTTGTAGTAAAGAAACCAATCGGAAAAAGACGTAATAATAAGTAAAAACAAATTATTGCAAAATTATTGCTTAAAAGTACTTTCATCCAAATGTAGTTCATTACGTTCCAGGCACTCTTCTAAATGAGCGTTGAAAGTATTGATTACTGCTCAGCATGTCATTTTCGTGATCACTGCCATTTCTTGCCGAATATTTTTATTTAATTGTTGTGAATCTAACTATTGTTGCTGAGATATTTCTACAGGGAAGAATCTATCCGTCAAATCACAGATACCAGTTGGGAATTTCAACAAATTACACATATTCTATATTATGTGTAAGGCAACACTGACAAAAAATTATCAGTAACACTTTTCAAATCATAGTATTTGTGATTTAACAAATGCGGCTTTGAAGAATTTGTTCATTACGAATATCAGCCGTACTTAATTTAATTCCAACTTGACGTTTTCTTTACTGACAAAAATATAAATAGCTCTTCAAAACATGTTTGGATTAAAGAGTTAGTTAATTAAAAATGTTTATAATACTTAATTCTAGATTTAAATTAATTAAAATTAAAAATGAATCTAAAGAAATCCTTTATATCATCAGTTTATTCGTGTTTCCACAAGCTTTCACCCGACTCGATAACCTATTGAATTTTCTTTCGACTTCCGATTATACCGCTCAAAACTAACCCTTACAGTTCAAATTTAACCTTCAAAACTACACGGCCCTAACTGGGCCATCAATTCCTATATTTGTGCCAAATTTCAACTTTCTATGTCAAATAGTGTCAAAAAAAAAAATCTGGTGTAATAAGCAGACAGACGGACGGACGACTCCGAAGTGATCCCATACGTGTACCGTACGGAACACTAAAAAGTTTCATCTTAAAATATTTGTAGTAAAGAAACCAATCGGAAAAAGACGTAATAATAAGTAAAAACAAATAATTGCAAAATTATTGCTTAAAAGTACTTTCATCCAAATGTAATTCATTACATTCCAGGCACTCTTCTAAATGAGCGTTGAAAGTATTGATTACTGCTCAGCATGTCATTTTCGTGATCACTGCCATTTCTTGCCGAATATTTTTATTTAATTGTTGTGAATCTAACTATTGTTGCTGAGATATGTCTACAGGGAAGAATCTATCCGTCATATCACAGACACCAGTTGGAAATTTCAACAAATTATACATATTCTATATTATGTGTAAGGCGACACTGACAAAAAAATTATCAGTAACACTTTTCAAATCATAGTATTTGTGATTAAACAAATGCGGCTTAGATCAATTTGTTCATTACGAATATCAGCCGTACTTAATTTAATTCCAACTTGACGTTTTCTTTACCGACAAAAATATAAATAGCTCTTCAAAACATGTTTGGATAAAGAGTTAGTTAATTAAAAATGTTTATAATACTTAATTCTAGATTTAAATTAATTAAAATTAAAAATGAATCTAAAGAAATCCTTTATATCATCAGTTTATTCGCGACTAAAATTTTATTCGACGCTCTATTCATAAACCTTCTTTGGCAGTTTCCCTTCATTAAAACCAGCTTAATTATTAGAGCTCTAAGTATTTTACATATTTTACAATTTCTCGCCTAGCGAACTAGTTATATAACTGCATATAAAGTGAGCAGGTAAGTCGAATGCAATCTTGGAAGCCGTCGAGCTACCACAGGAAGAAATTTGCATTTGAAATCATTTATAAAATTTAAAATACTGTTATCTCATCTAACAAAACATTCGCAAAAGCCCTAGTTTGCATAACGGTTACTAGAACTGGAAGAATTAAAACGTCATTTATTTCACGCTGACGTCACTAAACACTATACTTTGCCCTAAAACTAGTTAACGTTAATTGGTGACTATTTCAACTATAACTTTTAGTCAGGGATGCAGTTGTAAAGTAAGTTTTAATTCCGCTTATTAAAATTTATCAACTAAATTGAATATTCTATTATCGCTTTCATAGCGAGCACTAAACCGTATCTACTAAAAAAGTTAGACACATCCGGGAATCTGATTCCGTGTTCTACTTGGGCCTTCCTCGGACGGCACGACTAAAGTATATAAAGAGTATCCTATGTAGGAGCAATACGCATCCAGCGTGGTGAGACAGATTTTCGAAGTATCTTTAATAACCAAATTTGTTACGATATTGGGCGCTCCGGGTTGGTTTTGGCAAAAGTTACTGTCTGCCATACAAAAAACGGTATATCATTATATAAAAATATTAATTAGTATTGTAAACATTTGTAAAATTTTGTAGGATATGAGCTAGAAAATGTATCACAATCGCTTACCAGGTTATAGAAAGGCATTAATATTACCTGTATGCATATTTCAAGCCTTCTGATTCTAATTTCACTCACTTGCTCTTACAATGTAGCATTACATTTTGAACATACAAAGTACTAATTACAATACACTCCCATATTATATTAATTTTCATCAATACATTACTTTTTTTAATGGAATTTACAGTCTGAGCTAACCTGAAGACGTTTTACTTTAATTGTTATAACATAAAAAAAATAAGTTAAAAATTTAAGGGCTTGTAACAAAAAAATATGTCGTTTAGTAATTATTTTAACGTCAATAGTTGGACTGTTGGAAATATTGGTTGGTTTAGGGTCATGATTTTTATGAAACGAATTCATAAACGTTTAACTCATGTATATGTTTGTTACAGAGGTGAATTGCAAGTAAAAATGTTTCAAAAACAAACATGAAAATATTAGTGAACATACTATAACGATGATATTTTAAATTTGCTATATATCGTAGAAATGTTTAGCACTGTAATTTTTATATATAGACAAAATATTGTTTTTATTTTTTTTAATGTGATGTAAAGCAGAACGTTCCATCACCTAAATATTGTTTTTGTATTTTATAAATTTTTTGATGAAAATAATATCCCTTATGCCTTATACAGGTTAACAGAGAAAAAAATATATGTTGGAATAAGGAGTATCCGTAAAAGCTGGTCCCAAGGAAAAATTAGAAGTGATTTGGAAATTGCCAGCTTCACACCTCCAATCAGATGACATCATGAAAATGGGCATCTATGCCATTAGTCCTTGGTATTTTACTATAAACTCAAAAAAATATATTCAACTTCGACCACTTTCCCAACATGTCAGTTAGAGCTGAACTTCAGAACTCTAAATCAAAGAAAACACTATATCATAGAAGCCAACCTTATGGACATTGTCGGTTTAAATGCAAAGTCCTACCTAACTACCTTAAATGCTCTCAAAATCTTTGCACTTTTGAGCATCCAATGAAAAAAGTTTAAAATAACTCGGTATATTCACTTCTTCGTATAAACTTCGAAGGTGATCATACTGCAAATAATTCAATTTGTCCTAAACGTCCTAGCTGCAGCTAAGAAATCACCTACACAGTTTGCATGGAGGATACAACACAATATTAAACTTTCTAGTAAGAACAATAATATTTTCAATACTTATTCAAACGATTTAAATAAGATTACTGACATAATAATGTATTTTTTCCAAGAATCAGTGCAAGGTTTTTTGACAAATTTTAATAAGAGGCTACAAAGCAGTTCACAGTTTTTTTTCCAAATTCAAAATTCGTCGAGTAATGCAAACTGAACGAATAATATAGATAGTAGATATTAAATATTTAAAAATAGGTACACTAAATATAAATAGTATTCGAAATAAAAAGCTTGAATTGATTAAGTTTATTGAAGACAACAGCTTCGAATAGCTTCCTATCCAAAGACATTCTTCAGAAATAATCGTCCTTCCTTTCCAATTTTAATGTCTTTCGGTCAGATAGATCTGATAGCCCTAGAGGTGGTACCATGGTTTTGATGAAGAAGCAGATCAAGATTTGTCCAATTCCAAACTCAGATATTAACAACCTTATTGGAGGTAATTATATCTAAATTATATTAGCCAATCCTCAAGAAATTACCATAGGATCCATGTATTGCAGTCTTACTATAAATTCTAATATTAAAAGCCTCGAAAACATCTTTAGATCTAATGAAACTATAACTTTAGAGGGTCACCCGAATGCCAAGAATAGCATCTGGGGTTACAGAACAAATAACTTAAGAGGACTTAGGACATTCTTTCCCCTACTACACATACTTACCTATATAATAGGGTTTACCCGAAATCTTAGATATTTTTTAATTAGGGAGGTTGAGGTGGGATAGTCCCAACCAAAAGTTTTGAATGTTGTCATTTAGAAATGCTTTGTATTAAATAATTAAAAATTTGTATAAGACTAACGATGGTTATTATTATGATAATAAATTCATTATCGAAAGATTTTAAGTCTTATATATTGTTTATTTAATTTTATTAAATAATTTAACATGAATGGATTAACGTTTGAATGTTTTGTACAAACTTATAAAAAAAATATGGAAAATAAAAATTAATTATATTTTATAATTTTTAAAAAATTATCAAAGCAAATAATACGAAAAAAATAAAAGAACAAAAAAAAAATATTTTAATAGTTAAAAAAATGGGTAATTAATAAAAAATGATAATTAAAAATCTTAAAATTCCGATGTCTTGAAGCGGCAACGATGTAAAGTAATTTACCGTTGGCTCTACTGATATGCTTGTATATAGGTATATTGAATTTTGCGTTTATTGTGATCAACATCAACAAATATTGATAAAAATGGTAAAAAAAATTAAAGTGGAAGCGAAAATGCGTTACTGAGGCTGTATACAATTAAAGATTAAGCCAACAAAGTGGTAAATGAAAGAGAAATCAAGTAAGTCTCCTAACCTTTGTGACAGTGGTCGTCGAATTGTTGACATGCGATCACTTGGAGAAAACTTAAAATGTTCTTCATGTAATTAAACACTTTCATTATGTTATATTACTAATGACAAACGCTGTGGTCTAGCATCACTACTAACCATAAAGTATGATAAATGTCTAACGTACAACACAGTATCAACAGACAGTACACACACACAAACACACACACACATATATATATATATATATATATATATATATATATATATATATATATATATATATATATACGAGGCTGGTTTGAAAAGTCCGTGCAAAAATAAAAACTACTTATGTGTTTGGGGTAAACCTTTTTTATTTTTCGACATAGTCTCCTTTTAGGCTTATACACTTCGTCCAACGATGTTCTAGTTTGTTGATCCCTTCCGAATAATAGGATTTGTCCCAGTCTGCAAAATATCCATTAGTGTCTGCAATCACCTCCTCGTTTCAATAAAATCTTTGTCCCGCCAGCCATTTCTTCAAATTGGGGAACAAATAGTAGTCCGAGGGAGCCAAGTCTGGAGAATAGGGGGGATGTGAAACGAGTTGGAATCCTATTTCCATTATTAATTTTGCGACCACAACTGCTGAGGTGTGTGCTGGTGCGTCGTCGTGATGGAAAAGGACTTTCTTGTGGGCCAATCGCGGGCGTTTTTCTTGCAGCTCGGTTTTCAAACGGTCCAATAACGATGAATAATATTCATCTGTAATAGTTTTACCCTTTTCCAGATAGTCGATGAGGATTATCCCTTGCGAATCCCAAAAGACAGTCGTCATAACCTTTCCGGCCGAAGGAACGGTCTTCGCCTTTTTTGGTGCAGATTCCCCCTTGGTAACCCATTGTTTAGATTGTTGTTTGGTCTCAGGAGTATAGTAATGTATCCATGTTTCATCCACAGTGACGAAACGACGCTTAAAGTCCTACAGATTCTTCCGGAACAGCTGCAAACCATCCTTGCAACACTTCACACGATTCCGTTTTTGGTCAAGCGTGAGCAATCGCGGCACCCATCTTGCGGATAGCTTTCTCATGTCCAAATGTTTATGCAAAATATTATGTACCCGTTCAGTCGAGATGCCCACAGCACTAACAATCTCACGCACCTTAACTCTTCTGTCATCCATCACCATATCATGGATTTGATCAATGATTTCTGGAGTCGTAACCTCCACAGGCCGTCCAGAACGTTCAGCGTCCCTTGTGCCCATATGGCCAGTCCGAAAATTTTGAAACCACTTATAAACTGTTCTAATCGAAGGTGCAGAGTCACCATAATGTTTATCAAGCTTCTCTTTAGTCTCCTGAGGCGTTTTGCCTTTCATAAAGTAATGTTTAATCACCACACGAAATTCTTTTTCGTCCAATTCTTGAAAATCACTCGACTTCCTTGATTCACACGAATGCCAAACACAAAGAAATAAACCAATATGGCTGAAACTTGGTGTGCGTTCATTCAAGAGATGCTACTAACTAAACATGACCTCGATACGCGCCGGTGGTGCCATCTCTCGGACTTTGCACGGACTTTTCAAACCAGCCTATATATATATATATATATATATATATATATATATATATATATATATATATATATATGTGTGTATATATATATATATATATATATATATATATATATATATATATATATATATATATATATGTGTATATATATATATATATATATATATATATATATATATATATATATATATATATTACAATAAGGAACATTATAATGTTAACACTGAAGCTGCACTAAGTAATTACAAGTTAAAGAAGTAAATTAATTAAATAATTAAAACAAATGCTTTAAATTATTTATTTTTATTTTTATTTATAAAAACTAATACCCATTGCAAATTTATAATTAGTTAAACTTAGTATTATTTACTTACACCATATGTTTTAATTATATAAACTTATACTATACAATTTAAAATATCTAAATTTCCCGCCATTACTACTAATGCCGCTATATCAGAGATAAAAGGTAAATCATTCACAAGTACCTCCAATAATCATAAAGTTAAAGCTCTCTAATTAAATTCGAAAATTTTTTAAAATAGTCGCGAAATTTCAATGTCTAACATAGTTAAATTTTCTGTTGATCGCATTTTTTTTTCATTTGCTATAACAAAAAATATGTCATTTTTATATTAAAATTGACGTATTCCTCATAAGACTATATGTATTGTTAATTTCGATTTTTATTTAAGTTTCCTAAAGACCTTAAATTTTTCATAGAAAATTTCTAAACTAATTAATCTATCGAAATAAATCTATACAAAATAGTTTTCATATTTTACGTTTAACTCCTCAACCTCCTTAAAAATACATTTTTATATTATTTTACGTCGAATCACCCTGCAGTCATCATTGAGTACGGAAATACTCGCGATATGGATCAAAGCTTGATTACAAACCAACGGGCTAAGATACAGAAGTATTCTTGAAGAAAGTGGGCCTTGTTAGAAGTGCCCCTAGTCTCGAAGATGTACTAATCAAAGTTACCAATGACATTAATACAGCTTTAGCTCTGTCTTCTCATCCAGAACTCTCATCATTCAAAATTCCCCAAATACGGCTGTTTGTATGAAGAATTTAAAAACAAAATTAGGAACGAAAATAGGTAAAAAAATCTGGCTTATCGTACTGGTGACTCTGCTATTAAACGATTAACTAACAGAGCAGCCCAAATTATAAAAAGAAAAATTAAAAACCTTTATTCAGAAAAATGGCAAGATGTAACCAACAATTAAAACATACAAGATAATTAGGGATATTAAATGTTAAAACCTCTTATTAAATCTAACATTAATACATTTTGCCACATTTTAAGCTACAAGAATAGTATTAATAGTATACTGATTCCTCTCTAAAATATAAAATTATTGCTAATTCCCTATAAAAAAAATTTAATGAAAATTCCGCCCATGACTTAAATAAGGAAACCGGAATAACTATCACAGTTAATATCTATAATCACCCTCCCGAAAAGATTCACATTTTACTAGACGATCCAAAAAATATTTAGGTATTAAAAAGGCTCCTGACCTAGATGGGATGACAAATCAAAGTTACCAAATAATATTTTTAATAATTTTTTTTTAATTTCGAACACAGTTTTTAACTTTGCCTACTTTCTTTCCTTATAGAAAATAAACAAGGTTATCTCAATCATCAAAAGTAAAGAAAACAATTAGTTGATAATTATAGATCTGCTCTTGGTAAAGTAGTGGAAAAAAATGATTTTGATTAAAATAAATGATTTTATACTCAACTGAAATATTTTACCAATTGGACCAATTTGGTTTTAGAGCGGATCACGGTTTATAAGCTCACCAGATTAACTACAGAAATATTCCAAGTATTTAATAACATCTAGTACAGGAGCCGTATTTTTTGACATTTTGTTTGGCACAAAGGTTTAATTATTAAAATGATAAGGAAGCACTTTCCAAATTATACAACCAAAATTATAATTTCTTATCTTAAAAATGGATCCTTTTTAGTGTCTACTGAAGATAAACTGTCTACAGCTATACTGATCTGGGCCGAAGTTCCGCAGGATCGCCTCTTGCACCGGTCCTGTTCAACATTTATACTTCTGATATTACTAAATCCAATTTAACAAACTTGTATCTTTTCGCTGATAACACAGCGTGAACAGCAAAATCTAAACAACGTGGAATTGTAAATTCACGTCTTCATCACACTATTAGCCAACTAGAAAGGAGGATAAAGAATTAAAAGATTAAGTTAAATTCAGATAAAACTTACTTTTCAAAATCTATAATTTATCTTCCAGAAGTAGTAAACAAATCGACTGATCTAATGACGTAAAATATCTTGGCATCGACTTCTATAAAAAATTTAATTAAAATTTAAACAACTTTCAGCAATCTACCCTTTAGTAACTTATAAGAGTAAACTTAACTTTAAAACCAAGGTTATCCGTACAAAACACTAGTAAGATCGATTCTAAGTTATGGTACATTTTAAGTGAAACAACTTTAAAATACTTGAAATAGTGTAGACTAAAATCCTCAAACTGACAGCAAATTATCCTAGATATACACCCAATAGAATCATATAGAGAAACGTGCAAATAGAAACTATGGCTGAATTCTTTGATAAAATTATAAGTAACTTTCATTTAAAAGTAGAATTAATTAACAACCAACTTATTTTAAATTCACAAGTAAAATCTCTCCCCAACAACAAATGTAAATTACGTAAAGACTAGTTCGTAAGGAATAACTAACCCCACGAACCTAATTAAAGCCAAATTTCATTTTGTTTTAACAACTGACTGAGTTTTCAAAATTTTTCACTTATCAAAAACAATTTAGCAAACCAAAATGTACAAACTTACTGTACCACGACACGCACATGAATAGAGGTAAAAGGTATTACAAACAATAACCGTCCTTAAATTATAGAATAGCTAGCGGTCATCTAATAAATAACCTAAGTTGTGGTCTTTGTCGATCCTAATCCGACTGATGAGCCGTGATACGGCGAAACGCGTTTCGGAATGGATTTGACGGATAAGAGAACATTGGCTAGCCTGCTGAAATATGAGCTTTCGTCCTTTTTCAGTTGTTTTACATTGAACCATATATATATATATATATATATATATATATATATATATATATATATATATATATATATATATATTGTTATATATATATATATATATATATATATATATATATATATATATATATATATATATATGTTATATATATATATATATATATATATATATATATATATATATATATATATATTGTAACATTCATTTTTTCCTAGATTTTAAGACCATGTAATGTTACTGATTTTTCACTTCAAATTGTACTTATTTTCATTTTTGTATCGAGCGGTATATTAATAAGAGATTCCAAGCCGTTCGGTATATTAGTGTGCTGTGCGGGTTTCTGACCGAATCTATCGGCACGCCGGGATTGGTTGAAAATGTGTATCCGGATTTTTGGTTCCGGCGTCGCGATATGACCGAGAGAAGGCCCACGGCTTATTTAAGGGTCCGGTAGGACAGGGATCGAGGCGGAGTACCATCAAGCCGCAGCCAGGCTAATTTTCATCGGAGCCGCCAAGGAGGCTTCCTTCGACAGAGCTGCAGTAAAGGCTCATAACAACAATCATGAGAGCTAAATAAAGCACAAGTTTTTTAACGAAAAGCCGTAGTGGGCTCTCTAAGTGTTTACTAGAAAAGTGTGAAATCGGTTGTGTTCCATCGAAGCCGAAATAAAAACAGTAAGTTACCAAAACATCCTTCCATAGACTTATCCCTGAGTAGTGCCCTAACAGCAATTTGAACTGACTAAAAAGTGAAGTGAAAAGCACTATTTTTCGTCTTCGGGAGTAGTCAGAGTTTAGAATTTAAATGTCATAACTACCTGTTAGGCTAAAATTTTTTGTAATCCTGTAAAACTGCAAAGGTTAGAACTTTTTATTTTTAAAAACATGAATAAATTTTCTTTTTGTTGATTAAAGCTAGTGTCTCACTGAATACCTATCTTTCTTTTCAGGATAAGGACGGCTGTACCAAACTGATTTTTTATATAACAACTGTACACCCTTTCAGTATTTTTTCATTTTTTTAGCTGAAGTTAGATCCTTTCTATTTTAAAATGAATGGTGCCCAAAATTCGTGCAGTTGAGGTTTTTTAAAAATAGAAAATAATTCCAAAAAGACGTACAAAAATTATCTCCTACCCATATCTCTCTACCAAGGAAAACTGAGCTAGTGTTTGTTTAATTTCTTTAGTTCTTTTAAAATCATTATTCACTCAATTCATTATCAGAAATTAAAAAGAGGTTGCAAGAAAATTGTGCCCAAGCGTGGGAAAAACAATTTTCACAGGGTACAAAATGACGCCGCAAAAAGCGACAATTAATATACACGGTACAAAAAAAAACGCCTCAAAAAGCGGGCAAGTAAAAAACACAATACAAAATAGCGCTGTCAACGCGGGGCTTTTGGAATTTTATTTTTTAAAGGGTTCAGTGTACTAGCTTTCGAACAAAGTAAAAGCTCTAACTTTTCAGATATTTTTATTTCATAATATTTATTAAACGAAACTACACTATGGCAATAAGACAAAAGCAGGAAATTTGTAGAATTATTTATTTCAATTTATCTGATGGTGGTTTAGATATTTGAATTTTGTTAATCGACTCTAAGATAAGAGATTCCTACTTTTTTCTTA
Organism: Pachyrhynchus sulphureomaculatus; assembly: GCA_019049505.1. NCBI lineage: Eukaryota > Metazoa > Arthropoda > Insecta > Coleoptera > Curculionidae > Pachyrhynchus > Pachyrhynchus sulphureomaculatus. The sequence goes on along the minus strand of CM032446.1, from coordinate 149,033,984 downwards.
AAAGCTAGCTTTATAGTTCAGATTAGCAGATGTGCTGGTTTACTTTAATTTTTGCAGTGTTAGATTTATTTTGCGGTAAACCGAAGAAAAAAACTGTACTTTTTTTTCTCACCGATGTTTTGCATGAATATTAAAAATACTTTGCTGATACGAAACGGTATTTAGAGATTTTTTATAGGAAATTCTTAAGATATTTAATAAAAGAATTTTAATAGAAGGCAATACTTAGAAATTTTTTTTGAAATTGTTGAAGATTTTTTAAACGTTTGGTAAAGAAGTTTACATATTTTAAGTGCCTTTACATATTTTGATTTTATTTAGACTATTGGGAGCACAGGAGAAATATTTTTACGATTTTTTAAACAATTCTTTTAAATTTTATACATTTATCATGGAAGCATTCAATTTTAAAGTCACCTACTGGAATATGAATTAAACTATGAACTGAAAATCCGTCGTACTTTCTCAGAACGTCCGGTCGCGGATAAAAGAAAGATTCTAACGAGGATCTTAAGTAAAGAAATATTCCAATAGATCAGATTGGACTAAATAGTTACAAAAAGTTTCTGATTTTTTAAGTCTAATAAAAATTCTCCTTATCAAGTTAAAACTCCTGCTTCTCCAAATGGTCACATGTCTCCTTTATTCGTGCATAAATATTCAGATAACAGACCGCATATCAAGATAAATCTATTAGGTGTCCATTTCTCGGTTTTATTTGACTCTCGTGCAAATGCCTCCGTTTTAGGTCAGAATGGTATAAAAATTTTAAGTCATTTAAGTATAAAAATATGCCATGTCAAAAATAGAAGTGTTACCACTGCAGATGGCAGCCGTCTAAAAGTTTTAGGTACGGTTGAGTTGCCGCTAGTCTGCAATGGTCATTGTTTAGTAATCTCTGCTCTAGTAGTACCTTCTCTATCACATACTTTGGTTTTAGGATGTGATTTTGCACAAAAACTCGGAATTTTAGTAAATTTTAAAGATAATTCGTGGTATCCACAGTCCCAAGAAGTCAATTATCATACAAGTTTTAAAGATTGTTATTCAGAAAGTTCTTTAGAAAACCTTTTCTCGCGTCTATGTACCGTAGATGATCTCTCGCGGACGGAACGCTTAAAGGCAGAAAAAGTAATAAGCTCTTTCAATGAAATAAGTAGTAAAGATAGGTTAGGCCGAACGAATAAAATCACCATGTCTATAGATACGGCTGATGCCAGTCCTGTAAAGACAAGGCCCTTCGCCATGTCTCCGAACATGTCAAAAGTATTAAATAAGGAGTTAGACGAAATGTTGAAACTCGGAGTGATATCGTCTATGCTTTGACGGAAGAAGAAAGCTCAACGAGGTCAGCAAATTTGATAACTATCCATTACCGAACATCGACAGAATTTTGACATCACTCAGGAATGCTAAGTATGTATCTTCGATAGATCTTAGAAAGGCTTTCTGGCAAATTCCTTTGGACAAATCCTCTAAGGAAAAGACCGCTTTTGCAGTAGTAGGCCGAGGTCTATTTCAGTTCGTCACTATGCCGTTTGGTCTAAAGAACGCTGCTCAAACTCAGCAACGTTTAGTGGACGCTATATTTGGTCCGAAATATGAGCCACATATTTTTACCTATCTCGATGATATTTTAGTAACATCGGAAGACTTCGAATCGCATATTCGCTTACTTAAAGAAGTAAAAGATAAATTGAAAGAGGCCGGACTGACGATAAATTTGAGCAAATGTGATTTTTTCAAAACTTCTCTAAAGTTTTTAGGCTATATTGTAGGCTCAAATTCCTTGCGTGCCGATCCGGATAAAGTAGCAAGCATGGTTAATTATGCGAGACCTACTAATACTACGGAAGTTAAGCGCTTCGTAGGAATGTGTTCATGGTACAGACGTTTTATTGAGAATTTTTCTACCCTGTTGTCGCCTATTAATGATCTTTTGAAAGGACGAAAAAAAGGACAATCGATAGATTGGACAAAGGCAGCCGAAGAATCTTTTATACAGATTAAAGAGCTATTGGTTTCAGCTCCCATTTTATCCCAACCAGATTTTTCCCAACAGTTTTTATATTTCTAGTGATGCTTCTAATACCGGTTTAGGGGGCGTCCTAACACAGAAAATCAATGGTGAGGAAAGAGTGATAGCGTATGCCAGTAGAACTTTATCAAAGGCTGAACGTAACTATTCGGTTGTTGAAAAAGAATGTTTAGCAGTACTCTTTAACATCGAAAAGTTTCGACCTTACATAGAAGGTGTTCCTTTCACGGTCATAACAGATCATTATAGTCTATTGTGGCTTAATTCTATTAAAAACCCTAGTGGCAAACTAGCGCGTTGGGCGATTAGGCTGAGACAACACACATTTAATTTAATTCATAGAAAAGGAGTCCACAATGTTATTCCTGACGCTTTGTCAAGAATCCCAGATCATACAGTGGACGAAAACAGTCTTAATGCACAGATTGGCGTAAGAATTGATACAGTTGATATAGATCGCATTGATCCATGGTACGATAATTTACGGCAGCAAATCAAAGAATTTCCGGAAAATTTTCCGCAGTGGAAAGTGGAAAATGATTTCGTGTACAAGTTTATCCCAAACCAGTTGCCTTTAAAAGTTAATGTACCCGAGTGGAAAATACTAGTTCCTAAACCACAGAGAGAGGAAATTATAGACATGTGTCACACTCTTCCTACTTCTGGTCATTTTGGTTTTTATAAAACTCTTCACAGGGTTCAGGAACAGTATTATTGGCCAAAAATGCGTTTTGACATCGTAAAGTTTGTGAGGACTTGTGAAGTATGTGGAGCGCAGATATCTCCAAATGCACTACCTATGGGACTGATGGGAAAAGAGAAAGCGGTTAATTACCCTTTTCAAGTCATAGCAGCTGATCTAGTAGGCCCATTCCCACGTTCAAAAAAGGGAAATAAATGGCTTCTCGTGGTTTCTTGCTGGTTTACAAAGTATACCATGCTATTTCCTTTGAAAAGCTCTAAAGCTGGATATATAGAGAGAATTTTGGAAAATAATGTCTTTCTAATCCACGGTGTTCCGTCGCTCTTAATATGCGATAACGGTACTCAGTTTACCTCTAAAAGTTTTAAGAGCCTAAGTGAAACTTATGGTTTTAACATCCATTTTAATCCCGTGTACTCTCCCCAATGTAATTTTGTGGAACGTAATAACCGAACAGTCGGGACCGCTTTAAGAAGTTACGTGGAGTCACATGACACTTGGGATGGCAATATTTCCAAAATCCAACAAGCAATAAATACCGCAAGACACGAAGTAACAGGGTTCACACCGTCTTTCTTAGTTTACGGCAGACATATACCTCTATCTGGATCGTATTATAAAAATTTAGATTTGGATGTCAATGTTGACAGCGAAATAATTCCGGGTAACAGGGGTGCGTACGCCGAAAATTTAAAGGGTTTAAAAGATATTTTCACCTACGTGCGTAGTAGGATACATAAGGCTTATGAACGGAACAGTAAGTCTTACAACCTTAGAAAAAAGGGATTTTGCCTTTAATATAGGTGATCACGTTTGGCGAAAAAAAAAATTCTTTCCAGTGCAGCTGATAAATTCACATCTAAGTTGGTACCTAAGTATGTGCATTGCGTGATTAGAGAAAAGATTTCAGATTTAGTTTATGGTTTAGTTAGTTTAGATGGGACTAAAATAGGACGATGGCATATTAAAGACTTAAAACCATTCAACGGACCTAACCCTAGTGAAAGTTTGTCAGAAGAAGAATAATTTATATTTACATTATCTTAATTGCTTAAATTTTTTTTGATGTTGCTCTGTAGAGGTGACGACCTCGTTTTTTTTGACTGTTATAAAAGTTGAGCAGAGAATAGCTTACTTTTATTGTTTAATACTAAGGTTTTGGGTATTGGCCATATTCCAAACTTAGGTTGATTGTAGTTGATGTTTAGCATCGACTCAGCTGTTGCGAGCTTGCGAAAGAGTCACACTCAGGATTTATCATAAGACTGGTATGTCGGTGGTCGCGGGATTTGATTTGCTAATGACCCCATATAATATCCAGTTCTTGATACTTGGAAGCGAAATTTTGATTAGAGGCAATCCAAGGTGATCTTGAGTTAGGACAAGCGCAAGATGTAGCTCGTGTAGTGTGATGGAGAGTCAAAATTTTTATGAGCAATTTCAAAGTTTGTTACCCGAGTGGGTGTATTTTTATTACCTTAGTGGTATATGTTGGGTGCAATTAAGAGTAAATTGATTTTGGTTTATCCAGTAAGTCTAAGACTTGGATTATTTTGATTTAGATCTTCTTCTGAATTGACAAACTGAGGGTATTTTCTATTTTTTTTCAGAGCCGTTTAAACGTTACCTTTGAGTCACTAATTTTTTTTAAAATTTTTTTGCATGGACTCATAGGCGTATGTTGAGTTTTTTCGGTTTACTATCAGATTGATAGGAAATTGAAGTCCTGCAGGAGAACTAAAGGCTGATCATTTACAAGAGATGAGAGCAGAGTAAGACAGTCGTTTCACAAAGAAATGATCAAAATCTGATACCGAGATGAGAACCTTGTCAAGAGAGGCTAAGCGCAGTGAAGGAAGATTCCTAACCGAATTTTTAGATTTTCACAAGGTAATCTAGAAGTTTGGGCTGACAGAAAACGGTTATGCCTGATACCTGTAGCATTTTCTTCTAGAGGCTATTGTCTAGGAAGACGATTAACACCATGATCGAATATTTTAGCTGTCAACGATGTTTTCTTCTTGTTTCTGATTAAGCTGGAAAAGCTCTTGTCGTCTTCAAAAGTTTGGTAGTATTGCCGCCGAAATATTGAGAAATTTTTGCTTCATGTAGCTTTTTAAGCTCATTTTCGTTTTTTGGAAATTTCCGTTAGAAGCTTCGTTAAGCTAACCGTGTAAACCTTTTAGGTTGTATCCCATGAGTTATCTGTTTTTACAGGCTGTGATGCACCGGGTGCTAACAGATGCCGTTACGACGTTTGGCAGGGAGTTAGTCTTCCTGAGGAACAGACTGATTGGAAGGGTAGTCTATGGGGGGTGAACGTTTGATCTTTGGGACCTTTAGGGGTTTTGGTACCCAATGGCTATTTCTATTTGAGCCAAAGGAGAGCCTAGCTACTGTAGTCGACCTCAGCTCCAATTAGCCTATTAGTGGTGACAGGCTGTTGGCAGTAGTGTGTTTCGGAACACCCTATTGATTAATTTTTTTGACTTATGGTGGTGTGGTAGACACCGTTTTAGTTTAGTGGATGCTATAATCTACTCCCTTTTGTTGGTGGACACCAGGGTCACCATTTCCGTATTTTATTGTCTCCACCTTTCAGTATATCGTGGTGAGGTGTTTGTCTCCTGTTATGTGGGATGGATTGAATGTTTTTCGTTGTTGTTCTAGGGCGAGACCAGTACACGAGGGTTCTTCATGCAACTTGGAGAAGCGCAATGCTGGTTAAATTTTATATCTCTGTGTAGCCACCCTGAAGAATGACGGAGGGCGTTTTTTCTGGCTCATGTTTCTAGGCAGATTTGTCACTTTGGTGCGATGTGCCGAAGATTTGATTAGCTTTTGCTAAGAGCTTTCACCAAGCTCAGTATGGAGTTATCATAACCAAGAGTTTGGGATTTGAACTCCTGTATGTATTTCTGTATATATTTCTGTATATATTTCAGTGTATGTAGGTTGCCTGAGGGCATGTGCTCAAAATGCGTGATTTTGAGTCGTTTTGCTTATGGACTCCTATATATAGGATTATGACTTTAGGGAGGTCCTATTTCGAGACTTGCAGTCTCGTACAGTTATGCTAGGAATGTTTCCTTGAATGTTAGTTGCGCGTGGACTAATCATTCTGTTCTTTGTGAACATTGCTTTTTGAAGCAGGATCATTCAGTTTGGTGAATTTTAGCTTTTATAGCTATTCACTGTGTTTAGGGTGAATTTTAGCTTTTATAGCTATTCACTGTGCCTATAGTGATATTGTTAGCTTTTATAGCTGCTCACTATGTTAATGGCGAGATTGTTCTTTTAGAACGCAGACTTTGTGTAGTCGAGGACTATTTACAGAGTGTTTTCTTGGCGAGGAGCCGAGGTTTTTTCTGGCGATATACCAGAGTGTTTTCTTGGCGAGGAGCCGAGGCTTTTTTCTGGAGATATACCAGAGTGTTTTCTTGGCGAGGAGCCGAGGTTTTTTTTTCTGGCGATATACCAGAGTGTTTTGTTGGCGATGAGCTGACGTGTTTTCTGGCGATCAACCAGAGCGTTTTTCCTGGCGATTTTTGCATGTCTGGATGTCTCAGGACGTCGACATTGCGCGATGTAGCGTTTTCCCTGGCGATTTTTGCATGTCTGGATGTCTCAGGACGTCGACATTGCGATGTAGAGTGCGATTAT
>CM032446.1:149005080-149022580 GCA_019049505.1 Pachyrhynchus sulphureomaculatus | reverse complement strand
TCCTATGTCCATCCATATCTCATGAGGGGGGGGGGGTTGGCTTTTACTCACCACGCATGCCAGACGGGTTGGCGACTTTTATGTTCAGCCGCCCAATCTGGGAACAGACGCTGTTTGGACTCTGGTGATCAGACGCTGCGGTTGCAGACATTTTTAGCTTCACCTCTTTCCTCAAGACCTTAACGGCAAGTGTGGCTCTACCAGTAGCTATGCTACCGCCGGCATCGCTCCTTGAAGGTTACTAAACCCTCTTACCGACGACAAGGTGAAAGTCCTCGAGAGGGTACTAAAGTCGATTTTATTGGTAACATCCGTGTAATGTATATTTTACAGGATAAAAACATAATTGTACGTTGAAAACATTACTTTTTTGGGGTTTCAATTGCACAGATATGTAGAACTGACAATTAAGTAGTGACCACGTGCGACCAAGTAAACCCAAGTTACGAGCAATTAAAAGACGTTTAAAATGCCTAAAATAGGTTACTTTTTGTTGCGCACATTCTTTTTTTGAGGTATAAATATCCATATCCATATCCATATCCAAAACTGACAATTATGAACAAATTTAGATCACGTGCAGCCATGAGCGGTCAAGTAAAGTCAAGTTATGATAAAGACGTATAAAATTCAAAAATAGGCTACTATTTATATTTATTTTTTTGTATTATATTTATATAGACTATTAAAATAGCGGACAGGAAAATATGCATGCAATTTATACATAAAAAAAATAAGGTAACCATACCAACCGCATAAAGTAACCAATAAATACGCAATTTGACCCATTTGTGCATTTTATACGTCTTTAGTTGCTCATAACTTGAGTTTACTTTGTCGCCTATGGTTGCACGTGATCTAAGAATGTTCGAAATTGTCAGTCCTGATTATGTATATAATTTATATCTCAAAAAACTAAAGTCTCCAATGCAAAGTTACAATTAAATATAAAATTTGGCCTATTTTTGAATTTTATATGTCTTTTAATTGCTCATAACTTGACTTTACTTGGTAATCCAGGGTTGCACGTGGTCTAAATCTGTTCAAAATTATCAGTCCAGAATATGTATACAATTTATACCTGAAAAAATAACGCTTACAACGTGAAGTGACCATTAAGTTGTGTCCCCTTTGTTCATTTTAAACGTCTTTTAATTGCTCATAACTTGAGTTTACTTGGTCCCCGCTCTAAGTTTGTACGTGATTGTCAGTTTTACATATCTATGTAATTGAAACCTCAAAAAAGTAGTGCTTTCAACTTACAATTATGTTTTTATCTTGTAAAATATACAATACACCAATAAAATCGACTTTAACACCCTCTATACCTTAATATTTTTCGACCAAAATTTCAAAAATCTCTATTTACACCTAACAGAACGTTTTTAGCTGATAGCACCTACAAATACAATTTTTTTTTTGTGATCACTCTAATGTATATATATATATATATATATATATATATATATATATATATATATATATATATATATATATATATATATATACATATTATATATATATATATATAGCGACTTGTCAATAGTTTCAGCATTTTAATAAACGTTGTTCTGGCTCTCTCGATTCTACATTTGATTTATTTGGCATGCTCTAATTTACCATTAAGTGACGTACCCAAATATTGAATTGGGGTCACTCCTTCCATTGGTTGAGAGTTCCCTGTTATAGATTCAGGAGGACTTATATTCTTACTTATAACTTTATATTTGGTTTTCTTGATGTTTAATTCTAAAGACTTTGAAAGCTATCCCCGAATATAACGGAATTAAGTATAGGGTTTTAGAATACATTCTTTTTAGTATTATACAGTGAATTGAATATTTTCGTAAAATGTACAAAACGTTAATAAAAACAAATAAATCGTATGTTACTTTAGATGTTAGAAATTGTTTTTGAACTCACGTCAAAAAAGAAGATTCTCAGTTTAGAACGTATATCTGTAATATTTATGTATGTTAGTCAATATATGCTTTCTAATGTACGTATGTCTATTTTTATGTTTGTCTTCAAGTATCTACAAAACTGCTAAACCAATTTTAATGAAACTCCTTATGCTCATTGGTTACCGTCACATAATTCTTTTATCATTCAAATCGGTTTTATAGTTCTAAAGTTATTTTCCCACAGATGGAGCAGTCAATTGCGTCAAACCACACAAAAAAAAAATCGGTAGACGTATTTATCCAAAACTTTCCTTGCTCCATAGTTCTAAAATAAGTACTCAAGTACAAAGTACAAACAATATGAATTAAGAACATTGGCATTAAGAATATTGGCGAGGCCCTCAGCGCAGTGGGTAGAGTAACTTATTGTTGTCATGAGGGTCGGCGGTTCGAGTCCGCCTGTTTGCTTGGGTGTTGTGTTTGTCTTAGGTTATGTTAGATTTAAAGTTTATTATATTGGATTACTTTATAAATAAATTAACTCATGGCCAAATGGGACTTTTCTCAAGGTCAAAAAATTAAAAAAAAAAAATAACTGTAGGTTTCATCCATACTTCAAGTATTATTTTATTATCTCGTTCGAGACTTACCGTGCCAACAGATTAATAGACCGACAGTCAGATAAACAGAGTGATGGAAATGGGAAAATAGGACGTAAAGAAAAGAAAAAACTTGAAAGGTAATTTTTAGGTCAACATTTTTTAGGTTACATTATAAACGGATCTCAATTATCTTCTTTAAACAATTTCTCTTAAAATTGAAAATAATGGAAAACAAAAAAACACTGAAATAGAAGTATATTACGATATATACGCAAGCATCATCCTTCACCTTATCCCTTTCACCCATGAATATTTTACTATAAAAAATTTATTTTTTAATAAATATACAGTGCACCAATCAAGAATCAGAAAAAAATCTCATAATACTATTGAAACGATACAATTATCCTTACACATTTTACCCTCTTTCCATGTTTTTTTTTTTGTGTTTAATGACACTGGTGATTACCAAATTGCCAGCTTGATTTTTTAAATATATGATCTATATATAAATAGAACCATCACAAACACCCAAGCAGACTGGCGAAATCGAACCGCCGACCATCGGATTCAGAGTAGGTTTCATTACCTACTCCTCCCCTCTTTCCATGTTAACAATGAAAATATTGAAAAAAAGAAAATATTTCGATTTCTTGACTGACAGAACCTCGGAAAAGACCCGTAACATGATAATTACAAAGTCAGTTTTCTACCTCCCTTTTTCACCCCTTTTGCCTGTTATATGTTTTTTTTATAAATTATTTTCAAATTTGTCAATTCATCCATTCAGAAAAACCTGGAAAAATTTCTGTGTTACCATTGGACCCATACAATATTCTTTCATCTCTGTCACCCTCTTTCCATATTAAATTTGAAAATAAGGAAACCATAATCTCACTTTCTTATTCGTACAGTCCAAGAATCCTAAGGACATATAGCACGATATGTATGAAGCAACACCTCCAACCCTCTATCCCCTACCCCGCCCTATTAACTTACATATTTTTTATTATATATAATTTGCTAAAAATTTTTCAAAGCCATTAATTAAAAAATCTGGAAAAATCCTCCAAATACTATTGAAACTAGAAAATCTTTAACGACCCCACCTTTTACATTCCCTCCTCGGGGGAAACTGAAAGTAGGGAATATAACGTAATTATTAAATTTCTCTAGAACTCTTTAAAAACCTTGAAAATAACATATGACGCTATATCATCATCATTAGCTTACTCCATCCATAGTCGGATGTAAGCCTCCCCAAGTTGTCTCCAATGACGCCATATATACGAGACAAACCCTCTAATCTCCCCCACCCCATCCCTTTCGCCATTTTTTTATTTGGATATCTGAAAGAACAAAATTCAAATATGGACGATATACGAGGCTGGTTTGAAAAGTCCGTGCAAAAATAAAAACTACTTATGTGTTTGGGGTAAACCTCTTTTATTTTTCGACATAGTCTCCTTTTAGGCTTATACACTTCGTCCAACGATGTTCTAGTTTGTTGATCCCTTCCGAATAATAGGATTTGTCCAAGTCTGCAAAATATCCATTAGTGTATGCAATCACCTCCTCGTTTGAATAAAATCTTTGTCCCGCCAGCCATCTCTTCAAATTGGGGAACAAATAGTAGTCCGAGGGAGCCAAGTCTGGAGAATAGGGGGGGTGTGAAACGAGTTGGAATCCTATTTCCATTAATTTTGCGACCACGACTGCTGAGGTGTGTGCTGGTGCGTTGCCGTGATGGAAAAGGACTTTCTTGTGGGCCAATCGCGGGCGTTTTTCTTGCAGCTCGATTTTCAAACGGTCCAATAACGATGAATAATATTCACCTGTAATAGTTTTACCCTTTTCCAGATAGTCGATGAGGATTATCCCTTGCGAATCCCAAAAGACCGTCGCCATAACCTTTCCGACCGAAGGAACGGTCTTCGCCTTTTTTGGTGCAGATTCCCCTTGGTAACCCATTGTTTAGATTGTTGTTTGGTCTCAGGAGTATAGTAATGTATCCATGTTTCATCCACAGTGACGAAACGGCGCTTAAAGTCCTCCGGATTCTTCTGGAACAGCTGCAAACCATCCTTGCAACACTTCACACGATTCCGTTTTTGGTCAAGCGTGAGCAATCGCGGCACCCATCTTGCGGATAGCTTTCTCATGTCCAAATGTTTTTGCAAAATATTATGTACCCGTTCAGTCGAGATGCCCACAGCACTAGCAATCTCACGCACCTTAACTCTTCTGTCATCCATCACCATATCATGGATTTGATCAATGATTTCTGGAGTCGTAACCTCCACAGGCCGTCCAGAACGTTCAGCGTCACTTGTGCCCATATGGCCAGTCCGAAAATTTTGAAACCACTTATAAACTGTTCTAATCGAAGGTGCAGAGTCACTATAATGTTTATCAAGCTTCTCTTTAGTCTCCTGAGGCGTTTTGCCTTTCATAAAGTAATGTTTAATCACCACACGAAATTCTTTTTTGTCCATTTCTTGAAAATCACTCGACTTCCTTGATTCACAAACACAAAGAAATAGACCAATATGGCTGAAACTTGGTGTGCGTTCATTCAAGAGATGCTACTAACTAAACTTGACCTCGATACGCGCCGGTGGAGCCATCTCTCGGACTTTGCACGGACTTTTCAAACCAGCCTCGTAGATAAACAAATTGCAGGTATGCCTGATAAATAAAATTAATCTTTTCTGCGATGTGTGGCTGCATTATTGGTTTTAGGGTATTTATTATTATTTATTAGAAAGCTGGAAGTTAAAAAAAAATATGTTTTTCTGATCTTAAAAGCGAAAAGAGAAAAATTGGAGATGGTAATTTTTTCACGAATGCACGTTAGCAAGAAAAGCAAATATAATAATTAACCAGCTCTTTTATAAGTACATCTGGTCCAACTTAACAGTTTATATTGCAAAACCTTGTTCTATATTCAATTCAATATTTTTTTAGGTTAGTATGTAATCGAATTTCAATACCTTATATTTACTATTTCTATTTAAATAGAAAATAGTGGAAAAACAAGAACAATAAAATAGAAGTATGTTGCAGCATACATGCAGTCTCCTTTTTAGCCAGTTACCACGTTGGTTTCACCCCGTAAATATTTAATATTAAATATCTAATATCCCTGTCAGAAACCAGGAAAAATTTTTTCAATAGTATTAAAAGGATCTCCACCCCCCCCGGGCCCTGAACGCTTTTTCTATGTTAACAATGGAAATAATGAAAAAAGGGAAAATTTTGATTTTCTATCTGGAAAGACCCAAGACAAATACAAAGTTATTCTTTTACCTACCTTTTGAATTCCTCTGGCACTTTATATGTTTTATAATAAATGATTATGCTTAAAATTTGCCCATTCTCTCATCCAAAAAAAAACTGGATAAATCCTCCTATAACTATTGAAACTATCTCTTTCATTCCCTCACCATATTAAAGTTCATAGTAATAAAAAAAAAACTACTTAATCTTCATATGCCGACAGTCCAAGAATCTTCAAAAACGATATATAGCACCAAATATATGCAGCAACCCTTCTAAGCCTGCACACTACCCCATAAACGCCTATATATATTTCACTATAAATAATATTATATATATAATATATGTATATATATATATATATATATATATATATATATATATATATATATATATATATATATATATATATATATATATTATAATTACACCAACAAAAAAAAAGCGAAAAAAATTCTGAAAATACTATTAAAAGATATTATAACAATCTTCAGCTCCTTCACCCACTTTTTGGATTAAAATTTATCAAAAAAATGAAAAAGATTTTAATTTTTGGATTCCTCCACTCAAAAAACCTTAAAAAGGACATGTAACTCCATATGTATGAAACAAACCCAAAATATTTGCTTTTTATTGCACCAAAAACAGGAAAAATGCCATATCACTATTAAAACCATACAAAATTTTTCGACATCGCTTAAAAAATGACAACACTGGAGTAGAAGTTTATTAACACATACACATAATCACCTTTTTAGCCCCCTACCTCATCCCTTTTACCCCGTAGAAAATAATAGAAGTGTACACAATGGTCATTAGAAATGAGGACAATGTAATCATTGCTATTCTGAAACTGATATCAGAAACCAACCACATCCGGCAGATTTATAAATTATTATTATAATCACCCGACTAAGCAAAAATACAACAGTGTAATAACTTTGAAATACAGACTAACACACATCAGCCATGAAAGTTTCTTAAAAACTAATTTAAATATATTATTCAGAATGTTCTGTAATAATCCTGAGAGAATTTATAATTCTAATAACTTTGATGGCCCCACTGAATAGACTTACAATGAAATCAAATACAAAAAACTACCGTATGTACGTGGGTTAACAGACTCTGTAGTCTCTGTTTTTAAAAGCTTCACACTTATAAAGATCTCAAAATATAATAGTTTGAGCACCTAAACCCTGTTCACCCAACTCAAACAAAAGCCATCATTACTGTATAACCCCGACGTGATTTACAAATTGTCATGTTTAGATTGTCATTCTTGCTATGTTGGACAAACCTCACAATGGCTTAAACAGAGAATCACACAACATAAGAGCTGTCTAATAAGAAAAAGATCAGGTGCCGTTGTAGATCACCACCTAAAAACGGGACATCGGTTTGATTTTCCAAATGTAGAAATATTGGAGAAAGAAAAGAATTATAAGAATCGTTTGTTCCTTGAAATGTGCCATATAAACAAAAAAACTGTGTAAATTATAAATTGGACACAAATAAATTGAACGTTATCTATTGTAACGTTTTAAAATTTGACTAAAAAAAATTTTACCATTACTGACGGTTTGTGAACCATTGCGCATGTTTTCATGCATACCCTTGATGTTTAATTTGTACCAGCACAACCGTTTAGTTAGTTTATAAATGTGAGCCATGTAGTGTCCCTGTTGCATTGTTTTATTTACTTTAATGTATCTAGTTAGTTAAGTTTGTTAATGATTTTTGTTACGTTACACATACAACATACTCTTAGTTGGTAAGTTCTTCCCAAGTGGTGATTGTAGTTTGCCATTTGTCAGACCTATTGTTTCGTATTTTATTTTAGTTTTTTTCTGATGAAATCATAATATAATGACGAAATATTGAATTTACAACAATTGAGTGTTATTATCTTACAGACCGTAAACCTGATATATATATATATATATATATATATATATATATATATATATATATATATATATATATATATATATATATATATATATATTTATATATATATATATATATATATATATATATATATATATATATATATCTTATTTCGTTCGAGAGTTATAGAGTAAAAATCTCGAAATGTGTTTTTTTCACGAATACGATAGAAAGGAAAGTTAAAAACAAAATCAGTTTACTTACATACTCTTCTAAATTAAATATAATATATATATATATATATATATATATATATATATATATATATATATATATACATATATAAATAGGTGTGTCACTTGTCGTTCTTAACTAAAAAGAAAGAAGTAAAACAGAAATTTAAAAAAAAAAAATGTTTCCTCAATCTTAAAAAGGTAGTACCTATCTAGTGATAAAAGAAAAATATAACCAAGAAATACGAATTACCGCAGTCGGATAAACTTTTTCACACTACCGAGGCGTGGAGTGGGTGCTGCGCGTGGAAAGTAGTAATAATGTGTGCTAATACCATAAGTGGAGCTCGTATTGCACCGATTTCAAAATTTTACTCATCAAGGGCAGATTCTTAACTTGATAAGGTCTCTAAAAATAAATTATAATATAATCACAAATTAATCCAGAGATATAATAAAGATAGTGTTTTGTAAATGACGAGATAATTCAAATATTAATACGACTTTAAGACCCTGTTTAAGCATCTTTGCTTATTTGCATTCCTATTATTTTTGTCTAAGTAAAAAAACTATAAGAAATTGCTTTAAATTAAAAAAAATGTAAAAAATATTATATCTAACCTTTTTTGAGACCCGGTGTAGTGATTTTTATGTACTTCTCTTTTTTTTTCCTGATTTTATTTCTGACATATTTTTTGA
Organism: Pachyrhynchus sulphureomaculatus; assembly: GCA_019049505.1. Classification (NCBI taxonomy): domain Eukaryota; kingdom Metazoa; phylum Arthropoda; class Insecta; order Coleoptera; family Curculionidae; genus Pachyrhynchus; species Pachyrhynchus sulphureomaculatus. The sequence goes on along the minus strand of CM032446.1, from coordinate 149,013,973 downwards.
ATTAATTTAAACAACTTTATTTTTATACTTCGCGAAAAATTAGTAAGGAACATAACTCTACAGTATCAATTTAGAGTAATACATGTGTGTGTAAATTGACATTATAATTTATTTATTTGAGTTCAAATTAACCTTCAATTTTAATACCAAGTATAATTAAAAAAAAAAAAAAAACAGTACCCCACACTAATTTTATGGAATTGGATCCAGGTCAAATGGGTTGAAAATGTAGTATATTATGCCTCGAACCTGATCAAAAATCTTCATGGACACAAAGTCCAAAAATAGATAGATTATAAATTATCGAGCATGGAATTAGTAAAAATACCGCTGAGAAAATGCTATTTTTGCGTTTTTTAAAAGATTATAAAGACCTTTTAAAAAGAAATCTTTGTCTTGGTTTGCCAACCAGTCTTCGCATTTAAATGAAGTTACCACGTCAAAATTGAAATTATTTAAAATTTACCAATGCTTATAAATTTAACTTTCAAGCAAAATACCTATTGTCCTTGATTAGACATTCGCCACGCTGCATATTTTGTAATAACTAAGCCACAGCTATCTACATTTAAATTTTAAGAATGAAATTAAAAGTTGCTTTTGAATCATGGAAGCTAACAAGGTGTCATAGAAGAAAACATGCATTTGAAGCCACTTATAAAATTGAATGAGCAATATCGTCTATAATATATATATAAAATGCAACGTCTCTCTGTCTGTCTGTCTGTCCGTTAGTGCGCTTATCACTGGAGAACCACTTATCCGATTTACGTACTTTTTTTTTTTAAAACATACATATGTTCTCTGGCCAGGTTAGAGGCTATATTTTATTAAGATAGGTAGCATAAGGAATGAGCAGTGACGTAAAATAGTGAATGAAGTCGGAAAAAAGTTTGCCGCTACCGCATTCCCTTGCAATACACAGCCTAAACCATTAAATATGGAACAATATCATGTAGCAGAGAATATCAATAATCTATAATTTATAATATATATAAAATGCAATGTCTCTCTGTCTGTCCATTAGTGCGTTTGTCACGCGAGAATCACTTATCCAATTTACCTGTCTTTTTTTAAATTCATACATATATTCTTTGGCCAAGTTATATAATAATAATAATAATCTATATCTATAATATATAAAATGCAACGTCTCTCTGTCTGTCTGTCTATCCGTTAGTGCGCTTATCCCTCGAGAACCACTTTTACGTAATTTTTAAATTCATACATATGTTCTCTGACCAGGTTATAGATATATATTTTATTACATCTATAATATATATAAAATGCAAAGTACCTCTGTCTGTCCGTTGTGCGCTTATCACTGGAGAACCACTTATCCGATTTTCATACTTTTTTTTTTAAAACATACATATATTCTCCGGCCAGGTTATAGGCTATATTTTATTACGATAGGTAGCATAAGGAATGAGCAGTGACGATAATAGTAAATGAAGTCGGAAAAAAGTTTGCCGCTAACGCGTTCTCTTGCAATACACAGTCTAAACCATTAAATTATTATGTAGAAGAGAATATCTATAATCTATAATATATATAAAACGTAATGTCTCTCTGTCTGTCTGTCTGTCCATTAGTGCGTTTATCACGCGAGAACCACTTATCCGATTTACTTCTCTTTTTTTTAAATTCATACATATATTCTTTGGCCAGGTTATATAATAATAATAATCTATATCTATAATATATAAAATACAACGTCTTTCTGTTCATCTGTCTGTCCGTTAGGGCGCTTATCATTGGAGAGCCACTTATCCGATTTACGTGCTTTTTTTTAAAACATACATATGTTCTTTAGCCAGGTTATAGACTATATTTTATTACGTTAGGTAACATGAGGAATAAGCAGTGACTATAATAGTGAATCAAATCGGAAAAAAGTTTGCCGCTAGCGCGTTCTCTTGCAATACACTGCCTAAACCACTAAATATGGAACAATATCATGTAGCAAAGGATATCTATAATATATATAAAATGCAACGTCTCTCTGTATGTTTGTCCGTTTGTGCGCTTATCACTGAAGAACCACTTATCCGATTTACGTGCTTTTTTTAAACATGCTAAAACCATTAAATATGGAACAATATCATGGAGCAAAGAATATCTATAATATATATAAAATGCAACGTCTCTCTGTCTGTCTGTTTGCCCGTTAGTGCGCTTATCACTGGAGAACCACTTATCCGATTTACGTGTTTTTTTTTAACATACGTATGTTCTCTGGCCAGGTTATAGGATATATTTTATTACGTTAGGTGGCATAAGGAATAAGCAGTGACGATAATAGTGAATCAAGTCGGAGAAAAGTTTGCCGCTAGCGCGTTCTCTTGCAATACACTGCCTAAGGCATATAATATGGAATAATATCATGTAGCAAAGAATATAATATATATAAAATGCGACGTCTCTCTGTCTGTCTGTCCGTTAGTGCGCTTATCACTCGAGAACCACTTATCCGATTTACGTGTTTTTTATAAATTTATACATATGTTCTATATAATTCGATATAAGCCTAGATAATGGGAGATAAGGTGAGATAATGGGAGATATGGAGAAATAATGGAAGACAAGTCGAGTTAAGCCTCGATAATGGGAAATAAGGTGAGATAATGGGAGATAAGTATAAATAATGGGAGATAAGGAGAAATAATGGAAGGTAAGTACAGATAAGTCAAGATAATGGGAGTTATGGTGAGATAACGGCAGATAAGGAGAAATAATGGGATATGAGCAGAGATAAGCCTAGATAATGGAAATTATGTAGAGATAATGGGAGATAAAGAGAAATATTGGGAGATAAGGGGAAATAATGGGAGATATTTTATTACGTTGGGTAACATAAGGAATAAGCAGTGACGATAGTAGTGAATCAAGTCCACGCGAGCGGAGCCGCGGGCCCGACTAGTAATTAATAAAACGCAAAAGTCTTCAATTCATGACGGTTATTTTGACTGTACTTTATCCTAAAACTAGTATTACTTAACTGTTTTAGCTTTGGCTTTTAGTGAACGACGTAACTATAAAGTAAATCTTAATATCGCATATTAAAAATTACGATTTAAATTTAATTAGTTTTTCAGTAGTAAAAACTTTTATAGAGTATTACTCTTTCATTTTATTAGTTTCTATGCAAATCTTTCCCTTGGAAACAAAAAAATCAGAAGTTTTCTTCCCATTCATCTATTAACGCTATCAAAATTTGTTAAATTTCTGATATTTCGAACTCAATACCTCCAAAATTCTACATTAATAGTATTCTAGTTTTTTATAATTTATAAATATTTTCTATAACCACCACGTCTGACTTTTTTGATGTTCGACCAAATAAAAGAAAAAACGTCTATCATATTTTCGGCAAACCGCGGATAAGTTGAGTTGTTTCTACTTTGTTATTCTATTTAAACTGAGGAAACATTGTGTATCAGACAATTAACGAATTGCGGACAATGCATTATTTACTTCTTATTTATTGGATTGCTAAATTGTTTTTTAGTATTTTTATTCCTTTGCTTAAAGGAAAGTATTGTTGAAGTGAAAAAATCGTCCTTCAAGATGTCTACTTCTCTTTGCATTTAGATTACCAAAAGGCCAGGACCCAAATGAGATATTCAGTTCTAATTTGGCATACATATAAAACTTGAAGTAGTAATGGAACTTGCAGCTTTTTAGGTATATCGCTTCAAGGAAAGGGAGTAAAAACGGAAAGGGTAGATTAATTTTTTTATATTTTCGAAACTATTACGCGCTTTTTTTCGGATTTTAATGGGGATAATGAACAAATTTTATGTACTTTGATTTAAATATTTATGGGTAAACATGCAATGGGCCAAACAGGGATTAGAGAGGTTGCTTCGCATATGTATACTTTTTTTTCAGAGTTCTTAAAAGAGAGGAATCCGAAAAATTGTGTTTTTATTCATTATTTTCAATTATAAAAGGTTACACGAGGCGTTATTTCCTATAAATCCTATTACATATCATTTTCAAGGTTCCTGTAATCGAAGAAACTGAAAGTAATTTTTATATTATTTTCAATTTTAACAGAAATTGTGTATTGAGGAAAATGTCATGATTTAATTTTTAGAACCTTTAAGGTCCTTCGTATGCTTTTTTTTTTTGAATAATATTTTACCATAATATATCTATCAATCAGAATATTAGCTTTTAACACTTGGAATAAATTAAATCAAATTAAAAATTTATTTATTTTTTAATGCATACCTCACGTATGTGTATAACTGTTTTAATTATTTTCCTTCCGTCGCTAAGGGGAAAAAGGAAGGGGTTGAAATCGATAAATTTGGAAAGTTTCGATATAATAATACGAACTTTTTCATGTAAACGTTTGAGTCAGTAAAGTATAAATATTTATAGTTAAGTACAGAAAGGCTGAGGAGTATCTCAAATATATCATGTTATATACCCTTGTCAGTGATCTTAAAGTCCAAGAGTTTTAAGCCATATAACTGTGTATTGTGTCCAATCTTAACAAAAACAATACGAAAAAAATCAGTGGTATTATTACAAATAGAAGTCTTTCAAATAATTAAACTCTAAAACCTTAAACCCAAATTAAAAATCGTTACCCAAGAATAAAGATTGTTCACTAAATAAAACTTAACAAACTGACCTAATAAAAAAGAATTATAAGGGAGCGTCATTCCATCCATCCATCCCCTTAGCTACGCTAAGTAATATGTATATATATATATATATATATATATATATATATATATATATATATATATATATATATATATATATATCTATATATTAAAATAGAGGTTTTCACGGATGGTGGAACGTAATACATTAAAATTCCGGGCTTCAATCCGTTCGTCTAACAATGAATTTGCACAACGTTTCGGTAAAATCTCATTTGGCATTTTCAAGTGCTCTTGCTCCTGCTACTCGATACTGTGATCTTGCTGCTGCTGCTGCCGCTAGAAGGTAGCTTTTGAGATTTTGGCGAAACATCGTGCAAATTCATTGTTAGACGAACGGAATTTTAATATATTATACGTATATATATATATATATATATATATATATATATATATATATATATATATATATATATATATATATATATATATTTATATATATACACACATATATATATATATATATATATATATATATATATATATATATATATATATATATGTATACAAAACTGAAGGTTACGCAAAAATAAGTAAACTGCCATGCCCGCGGCTCCGCTCGCTGCTGCTCTATTATTGCTGCTGCTCATTCCTTATATTACCTAACGTAATAAAATATATGAATTAAAAAAAACACGCAAATCGGTTAAGTTCTCGAGTAATAAACGCACTACCGGACAGACAGAGAGGCGTTGCATTTTATATATATGTATATTATATTCTTTGCTACATGATATTGTTCCGTATTTAATGGTTTAGGCAGCGCATTGCAAGAGAAAGCGCTAGCGGCAAACTTTTTTCCGACTGTTATCTTCACTGCTTATTCCTTATGTTATCTAACGTAATAAAATATATCCTATAATCTGGCCGAAGAACATATGTATGTTTTAAAAAAAAAGCACGTAAATAGATAAGTGGTTCTCTAGTGATAAGCTCACTAACGGACAGGTAGACAGACAGTCAGACAGATAGACAGAGAGGCGTTACATTTTTTATATATTATAGAAGATTATAGATAACCTGGCCAGAGAATAAAAGTATGAATTAAAATAACCGGTCAAGTTCAAGTTGAACTTGCGCAATTAGTGTTCCGTACGTTGATTGCTTTTAAAATAAAAAAATTTGTTACAGGGGTATAAAATGATCAGTGACTTCACAATACACACCCCAAATGAGTTTTCAATAAAGTTTGTTTCCAATTTTTACCGAAATCTGATGTCTTTGAAATTTTTGTTTTTTTATATACCAGATAAATTATTAAATATAATGCATTCGTGATAATTTTTGTTCAATCTACACCCCGTGGAGAATATTCCAGAATTTTTTCAAAATTTTTTGATAAGTACTTTTCGAGATAAGGCGAGGGGACAGCGATTTTTTGCGATTTTTTAAAAATAATTCAAAGAAAAGTGAGCGCAAGTATTACGTTATATATATATATATATATATATATATATATATATATATATATATATATTACTCGTGTTTTTACAAACTTTCATTTGACACCGCACTCGATGTCCTAGTAAAATTTTTTTTCACTTCCGATTTCACCTCCCAAAACTAACCCTTTATGTCAAAATTTAACTTCCAAAACTACATGGCTCTGATGAGGCCATCAATTCTTATATTATTACTAAATTTCAACTTTCTATGTCAAATAATTTCGGAGAAAATCGGGAGTGACAGACAGACAGACAGACACCGAAGTCATCTTATAAGTGTTCCGTACGGAACACTAAAAAGACTGTTTGCACGTGCTGTAAACCAAAATAAAGTACCTGTTCTATATCATACGTTGTAACTTTTTATATGTATAACATATGTATATACATATATATATATATATATATATATATATATATATATATATATATATATATATATATATGTATATATATATATATATATATATATATATACATATATATATATATATATATATATATATATATATATATATATATATATATATATATATATATATATATATATATATATATATATATATATATATACGTCTCTATGTATGAGTATTAATTACGTTGGCGTACAATATTCGTGTTTCGTTTTTAGTAATATACATATATATATATATTATAATCTAGTTTTTTAATATCCAATATGAGATCAAAAGTAAACCATTCCATATGTATCATGTTCTCTCAATATCCAATATGAGATCATTATATATACTATGTTGGACAAAATTATTTCCCCTTCGTCAATTTGGAGAAAAATAATGAACATATATAAATTGAGCTTCATGTGTTGCAACGACACCGTTAATAAGGTATATAGAAATCAACATCTTCCAATATATTGGCTATTAAGGTTGACGAGTAGAGGGGGAATTTCCTCATGTCTGGTCTTTCCAAGGGTGCATAGTGTCTTTCCAGGAGAAGCCGAATTTTCGAGAAGGAACTTTATGTGTTTATGATCCCGTCCTTCAACAGGGTTTTTTTTTTTTCATGTTTCTCATGGTCAATGGTGAAAGGGAGGATATTTGTGGAGTGGCTGAAAGAGTTTGCAGCTTCAAAATGGCATAGTAAAAGAAGACTTTTTTGTTTAGAAAGCTCCTTTCCATTTGGTATTTACATTTTGAAGGTGGGCTTATACTTAATTATCTACCCTCAAGCAAGTAGCAACAATGTACACAACCAGCCTCGTTGGCATGGGACGAGTGTTAAATAAAACGAAAGTATCAGGGAGTACGATGGTAAGTTTATAAGCGTGACTATGTATTAGAATATTCCTTTACACTTATAAGAAAATACTGTTTTGTATCTTTTATTATGATGTTTTAATACATTCCACACATTCTTGTCAAAATTGTTTCGTATTCAAATATTAAACTTAATTTTAATTTCCTCAAAAGAAATCCCGGCAATTAAAAAAAAGTAATATGGAAAATCTAAAGCTCAAAAGAATCTTTCAGCATATGTTAAAACCCATTAAATTTGTGCTCCAACAATTAAATCCTTAAATTTTGAGATAAAGGAGGAATACTGCAACTGAAAAAAGTTAATTATTAGTTTTTCAATATTTTTATATAAATTTATAAAAAAGCCCAAAAAAATTTTATGCATTACTTTAGAAAAATAGTAATAATATAGCAGAACCTGTCAAAACTCTAATTATAGAATCATCTTCAAAGTACCACTTAACGAATACTTGACATGTTAAATAACCATTTTATTATTATTATATTATAAACATAAAATTTGGGATGTAAAATGAGAAATTTCGAGTAGATCTTGCTTTAAAAAAATTCTTCAGAAACTCTGTAGAGAACATACCAAAATTCTAAGGTCAATTTTCCAAATATAATAAAGAGATAAGATAATTTTATTATTTGGAATAATGTGTAATTAGAAAGAATACCATAATAGAGGTTTAAGACACGGATTTTACCATATGTTAGTTTTAGTGTCTAGGCCTTAGTAGTGTTTTCTCATAATTTTTTTTTAAATCAACTTCTCTCATGAATTAAATATTTGGCAATATGTGATATACTCCGATTAAACTGTATTTAAATTTTCTGCTGAAACTATTACTATCAGTATTATATTTCAGTATTTATTATAATGGATAATAAAAAGTTTACAAATGAGAAATTTAAAATATTGATACAAAATATTTTGTGGGGTATTTTAAAGGTGAGTGTAGTATATATAGCTGCAGAAAATTAAATTACATGTCTAATTTTATAAAAATATATTGTAAGGTAAAGTTATGTTAGCAAATTTACCACGAAAATAACACTCTTAGAATTTAATATCAGACGTAATTATGCATTATTAATATTTGTGGTATACATTTACCTATTACCTTAGTCTATAGTTGAAATAGTAAAATGTATTTTGAGTATTGACATTTTTGTAAATACACCAAATATGTTAGTCCTCAGTTACACGACTTCTTATCATTATGAAAGTAACTGAATCTTACTTTATAACGTCTTTATGAGACACATGGTATGAAATGAAACTACTAAAATTGAAATTACTTTAATTCATATCAGGTAATTGGTACATTAGAACACCGTCAGTTCCGGTACACTTCGAGAGTACTAAGTACGTAATACGCCGATCACTACCCATCCACTTCAGACGAGTGGTAGAAAAATGTTATAAAAGACCACAGCACACAGCAACAATATGTTTCTGTTTATTTATAATTAAAGCTTCGGTTTTTCTATTTCGATGTCT
>CM032446.1:148947580-149002580 GCA_019049505.1 Pachyrhynchus sulphureomaculatus | reverse complement strand
ACCAAGTGATACTAACTTTAGAACACTTTTCGCTTCTCTTGCAGACACCATCGATCATTTACAAATTAACTATCCAAATGTCGAAATTGCCATCCTGGGCAACTTTAATGTCCACAACATCAACTGGCCTAAATATTCAAATACTACCGACGAACAAGGTCGTGAAGCTGCATCATTCTCAGTCAGTTGTGGCTTAACTCAGCTTATTGATGAACCAACACGGATCCCTGATCGAGACGGGAACGTCGCCAGTCTTCTTGATCTGTTTTTAACTACCCGTCCACTGTCACCGTAAATCCGCCGTTAGGTTCTTCCGACCATAAACTGCTTTCGACATCGAGTATCCTACCAATCAGAGACAGAGAGGTGCCTAAACCGCTCAAGATTTGGCACGACAGATCTGCTAAATGGGAAGATCTCATGGAATATTTTCGAACTTTCCCTTGGTTAGACGTTTGTTTTCGATCTGACGACCCATCTGACTGCGCCAGGGAGGTTTTCAATGTTATTTTGGCTGGTATGGAAACTTACATTCCTTTTTCGAAAAAATGCCCTTCCAACGACAAGCCTTGGTTTGACCGAAAATGCAAAGAAGCTGTTGCTTCTAAACATCTTGACTACCGACAATGGCGTGTAAATCCTAACACCATAAATCGTAACACCTTTGTTCGTGCCTGGAACATATAGATGCAAGCAAATTCTCTACCAAACAAAGGAGGCACACAATCAAAGAATTAAAAACAAACTTCTCGTTTGTCCCAACAATTCCAGGTCCTTTTGATCAGCCGTTAAGGCAGTTAGTCAAAATTTCACCAAATCCACTATACCATCACTTACATTCTACTGTCGATTTCCAAAGAAAAACACTGCCTACTCTTCCCATAGTGCAGTCAAAGATGCCTGATATTGTCTTCAGGCAGCGTATCATTAAACGTATTTTAATGAAGCTAGACACCAAAAAAGCTTCTGGGGCTAACGGAATACCTGCCATAATTCTCAAAAACTGTGCGAGGAAACTAACACCAGTTTTCTGTAGACTTTTCAACCTATCCTATAGAAGGGGAACATTTCCTTCCTGTTGGAAATGTGCCACAGTTCAGCCGGTACCTAAAAAAGGCAAGAAGACCCTGCCAAATAACTACCAACCAGTCGCACTGCTTTCAATAATATCGAAAGTTATGGAAAAGGCTATTAATCAGCATCGTCTAAAATATCTTGAAGGATTCAACATTATTAGCGATCACCAATATGGCTTTCGTAAACTTAAATCAACAGGAGATCTTCCGACTTATGTTACACATGTTTGGAACAACGCAATTGAACACTTTGGAGAATCTCGAGCGGTTGCTTTTGATATAACCAAGGCATTCGACCGTGTTTGTCACGATGGACTGTTGGCTAAGCTACGCTCTTATGGTGTGTCTCACATCGGCTACTCAGACCAGTATTTGCAGACAGCGGGAAGTCGTTCAACTTAACAAAGACCTGGAAGAAATTCTGTCTTGAGGTAACAGTAACCAAGTGGAATTTAAACGCTACAAAAAAACCCAGGCGGCAGTGTGCTAGATCCATATATATATATATATATATATATATATATATATATATATATATATATATATATATATATATGTATATAAATGTTGCAAAGGTAAAATTATTTTAATAAAACTTTGGTTTTATAAATTATATGGAAAAAAAAAATTTAAAAATTAAAAAATATTTAAATGTCAATCTTTAAGTTGAAGGTTGAAGTACCTGACCTCGGCCAGAGATAGCGCTACTACTATTTAAAAAATTATATTTTTCGTAAACACAACCTTTCATAAGAATCCTGTAAAATTTTCAAGTCGCCGCGTTAGTTTGTGAGTGGCAGCCATTTAAATGGAACAACTTTTGTGATTTTACAACAATGGAAAAAAACTGAATATCAAGCAGTAATAAAATATTTGTTTTTAAAAAAGAACTCGAATGATTAGATAAAAGCGGAACTCAGTGAAGTTTATAGGGAGTCTGCATCTTCGTACTCGACCATAAAATATTGGACAGCCGAATTGAAACACGGTTGAACAAGCATTTTTGATGAAGAACGTCCAGGTCTTGCAAATAAGTGAGTGTGAAGTGAAAGTGCGTGAGATTGCTTAGACTGTGGGCATCTCAATTGAACAGGTACAGAACATTTTAACAACTCATTTGGATATGAGAAAGCTTTCCGCAAGATACGTGCCCCGATTGCTCACATTTGACAGTAAACACGCACGTGTGTCAACTTCAAAAAAATGTTTGGCGATGTTAAAGTGCAATCGGAATAATTTTTAGCATCGATTCATAACTGTTAACAAAACATAGATTCATCACAGTACAGAAAAGACCAAAAAACAGGCCAAACTGTGGGTTTTCTGTGGCGAACCGGCGTCAAAAAAGGCCAAGGCGACTTTATCAGCCAGCAAGATCATGGCCACAGTGTTTTTGGATGCACGCAGCACAATCCACGTCGATTACCTTAAAAAGGGCAAAACGATTAATGGGTATGGTGGTAATGAGTATTATGTCAACTTATTGGATCATTTCAACCATGCTGTGAAAGAAAAACGTCCGCATTTGAGGAAGAAAAAGATTCTCTTTCATCAACGCACGCTGATACACTTGTGCCATGGCAAAATTAAATGAGTTAGGATACGAATTGCAACCGCATCCACCATATTCGCCAGATTTAGCGCAGAAAAAAATTTGCCTCAAATGATGAGGTGAGAAATTTTTTAGATTGGATACAAAAGATAGAAAAACGTTGGACTAAGTGTATCGAGTTAAAAGGACTAAATTTTACACATAGAAATGTTTTTTTTTTTATTGTCAAGGCCAGGTAGTTATCATACAACCCTCGTATATCTATATATATATATATATATATATATATATATATATATATATATATATATATATATATATATATATATATATTATCGTTCACTCCACCTCCTGGGTTGGGATTTTACCCTTCTCCATATCCTAAGGATATCGGCGAGAATGTTGTAATAACCGTCAACGTTGTCCAAGTGCTGAAACATACATCTTTGTATTTCACGGCACCTTTTAGACAACGCGGTAGTGCTGCCTCGGATGCTATTGCATTTCTGCGATCAACTACTACCTATATACCTGGCCAGGCCAAATATACTTAAATAAATTAATAAATAAGTATATCGACCTGCGGGATTAAACCCTCGATCTTCTGCAGCATAACCAAAATACTATGCCACGGGCCACGGAGCCACGGACCGCCACACACACGCATATATATATATATATATATATATATATATATATATATATATATATATATATATATATATATATATATATATATATAAATAAATAAATATATATATATAATAAATAAATATATATATATATATATATATATATATATTATTCTTCCTGGGCTGCATATATATATAAACAATTTCTCACAGTTCGTGAAAAAATTTACGTGGAGTCAGTACGACCGGAGCGTGGTTTCGAATTTTATAGGAACCCGTTGATTATATTGTTTATATAACTGAACGGTATGCGATTTTTTACGAATTTTTCCTATATTTCTGTATATATTATATCTACCTATGAAATGGAATTTCACAATTTCTCTTGCTCGTTTTTAATATTACTTTTAAAACCCACTGCAAAGTTACTAGCAATGTGACAGATTATAAAGTATGGCCGAAAATTAATCATTCATTTTCAGTTATCGAGCAGCAGATAGCTTGATAAAATGCGGCTGATTATAAAGTGTTTTTTTTTAATACAGTTCTTGAGTGTATGGAGACTTTTTTGACATTAATTTTGTGTACATTTTTATAATAATGATATAACTTCTAAATAAAATGTTCCGTAGTTGTTTTTAACACTAATCCTTGTTGGTTAAGTTTCAAATATTAATTTAAACATGTTTTCTCACAGTTCCAATTAATTAGTTAAACGTAGTTTAGAAAGCAGGTGGTGTATGGAGACTTTTTGGACTGCCTCAAGTCTTGCCACATTTTTCTCTTTTGGACCGCTTGTACCCAATTTCCAGCCATTCTTTTCAAATCATCAGTCCATCGACTTGGTGGTCTACCTCTACTCTGATAGGCTTCGGATCTTGGTCCCCACTCTATGATTATCTTTGCCCATCGCACATCCTTAAACCTAGCAACATGCCCAGCCCAGTTCCCTTTAAGATGTAGAATGAATTTGACTGCGTCTTGTACCCCCATTCTCTCACTGATAATGTGATATAGGATGTGATCTCTAAGAGTAACGCCTAACACTGACCTCTCCATCTTTCGTTGCCTGACACATATTTTATTGATGTTTTTCTTCGTCATTGAGAGAGTATCGCTAGCAATAAGTGACAGATTATAAAGTATGGCCGAAAATTATTTTGTTTGCATTTTTATAATAAGATGCAACTTCTAAATAGAATGTTCCTTAATTGTTTTTAATACTAATCGTCGTTGGTTAAAATTTCAAATATTAACTTAAACATATTGTATATATATATATATATATATATATATATATATATATATAACATATATATATATATATATATATATATATATATATATATATATATATATATATATATATATATATATATATATATATATGAGTATATATACAGTCAGTCCAAAAATTCTCCATACACCACCTGCTTTCTATACTGTTTTTCTGTTATGTTTACCTAATTAATTGAAACTATGAGACAACATGTTTAAGTTAATATTTGAAACTTAGCCAACGATGATTAGTATTAAAAACAACTACGGGACATTCTATTTAGAAGTTGCATCTTATTATAAAAATGCAAACAAAATTAATGTCAAAAAAGTCTCCATACACTCAAGAACTACATTGAAAAAAACAACGTTATAATCAGACGCATTTTATCAAGCTATCTGTTGCCCGCTCAACTGAAAACAAATGAATAATTTTCGGCCATACTTTTTAATCTGTCACTTGTTGCTAGCGATACTCTCACAATGACGAAGAAAAACATCAATAAAATATGTGTCAGGCAACGAAAGATGGAGAGGTCAGTGTTAGGCGTTACTCTTAGAGATCACATCCCATATCACATTATCAGGAAGAGAATGGGGGTACAAGACGCAGTCAAATTCATTCTACATCTTAAAGGGAACTGGGCTGGGCATGTTGCTAGGTTTAAGGATGTGCGATGGGCAAAGATAATCATAGAGTGGGGACCAAGATTCGAAGCCTATCAGAGTAGAGGTAGGCCACCAAGTCGATGGACTGATGATTTGAAAAGAATGGCTGGAAATTGGGTACAAGCGGCCCAAAAGAGAAAAAAGTGGCAAGCCTTGAGGCAGTCTAAAAAGTCTTTCTAAACTACGTTTAACTAATTAATTGGAACTGTGAGAAAACATGTTTAAATTAATATTTGAAACTTAACCAACAAGGATTAGTGTTACAAACAACTACGGAACATTTTATTTAGAAATTATATCATTATTATAAAAATGTACACAAAATTGATGTCAAAAAAGTCTCCATACACTCAAGAACTGTATTAAAAAAAAAACACTTTATAATCAGCCGCATTTTATCAAGCTATCTGCTGCTCGCTAAACTGAAAAAGAATGAATTATTTTCGGCCATACTTTATAATCTGTCACATTGCTAGTAATTTTGTAGTGGGTTTTAAAAGTAGTATTAAAAACGAGCAAGAGAAATTGTGAAATTCCATTTCATGTTAGGAAGATCATAACTGTTTTGTGGAAAGATGGAAAATCGTACAGAAATATAGGAAAAAATTGGTAAAAAATCGCATGCTACCGTTCAGTTCATTGTAAACAAGTATAACTCAACGGGTTCCTATAAAATTCGACACGCTCCCGTCGTCTCAAGAAACTGACTCCACGTGAAGAGGCCAGTATTGTTAGACAAATAGTTATAGATCCCAAGAAAAGTGCACCAAAATTAAAAGAAGAAGTACGGGAACTTTTTTTGAAAAGATGTTTGTTCACGAACTGTGAGAAATTGTTTACATGGGGCAGGCTATAAGGTGTGTGCAGCCAGGAAGAAGCCGTTAATTTCGGAAGCTAATCGCAAAAGGCGGTTAGCTTTTACTAGGGAATACGTTACTAAAACTCCTGAATTTTGGGAATCCGCAATCTTTAATGATGAAACTAAAATTAACCTTTTTGGGTCTGATGGCAGAACTGAAGTTTGGAAAAAGAAGAATACCGCATTCGATATTAAAAACATTTTTTCTACGGTGAGACAAGGGGGTGGCACTGTTCTGCTTTGGGAATGAATGTCCGCTGGAGGGGTTGAAAATTTACATTTTGTTAATGGTACGGTCAGCATGTTTATTTGAACATTTTGGGAGACAATTTAAGAGAAAGCGTCCAAAAATTAGTACTCTAAAAAATATACATTTTCCAACAGGACAATGATCCGAAACATCCCGCAAACTGGGTGCGAGAATGGATGATCCATAATGTGCGACAGCAGCTTCATACACCTTCGCAATCACCCGATGTTAACCCCATCGAACATTTATGGGAGCAACATAATGTTTCAAATAGAGAAGAATTAAAAAACAGAATATTGAACGAATGAGAGAACATACCAGCAGAAGTTACTAGAAAGCTGGTTGCAGGCATGACAAAAAGGTTACAGGAGATTATCAAGCCCAACGGCGGACCCACTAAATATTAGTTTAAACTAAGTTGTTATTTTCCGTTAAACTCCATCAAACTATTATTGGTAATTGTTAAGTGTATTGAGATTTTTTTGACATTAATTTTGCTTACATTTTTACGACAATGATGTAACTTCTAAATAAAATGTTCCATAGTTGTTTTTAATATTAATCTTGGTTGGTTAAGTTTCAAACTTGTTTTCACATAGTTCCAATTAATTAGTTAAGCATAGCAGAAAAATAGTATATATTTATATATATATATATATATATATATATATATATATATATTATATATATATAATATATATATATATATATATATATATATATATATATATATATATATATACTATACATATACATACAGGATCAATGATAAGACTTCGAATGCATCGTAACACCGTGCAGTATGGGTACGGAATGTTTTAAGCGGTGTCAAATCTAAAATTTATGTTGATTTTCTCACTTTCTTGTCAATCCAAGCTAAACTCTAAACTATTTTAACCATTTTAAAAGATTCTGCTCCTTGGTGCTTCGATTTCTTCCCATTACTATCTTTTTATGCTGCGTTTTAAGTATATAGGGGGTTCGAGAAAAGATAGACAATATTTTGAATTTAATTGAAGACGACATCAATTCTATACAATTAAAGCAATGCTCATATATCTTTTTCAATGGTGCTAAAAGTAACAATTGGTAAATTGCGCCTTCCTCTCTTAATCTTTTAAAAATAATTTTTGAAAATCATATTTAAATATTTATGATTATAATATACCTAAAAAACATTATTACCGGTTAAATATTAATAGAATCCAGTGCCACATTTAATTGTCTAAACTACTCTACTAATTTTTTTAGTCCTATTCTTGTGGAGCATTTAAATTATCCTTCTAATGCAATGCACTTTTTATGGTAATGCAATGAATCTTGTAGCCCATATTGTAGAATTAGCTGCAATGTGAGTATAATAATTTTTAAATGGACACTGTATGCTCAAAAAGCATCTTTTTGACTTAATTTTTAGTATTCCGTACTTATAAGATCACTTCGATGTCTGTCCGTCTGTCACACTCGATTTTCTCCGAAACTATTTGACGTAGAAAGTTGAAATTTGGTACCAATATAGAAATTGATGGCCTCATCAGAGCCGTGTAGTTTTGAAAGTTAAATTTTGACTTAAGGTGTTAGTTTTGGGGAGTGAAATCGGAAGTGAAAAAAAAAATTTTTTACTAGGTCATATTCAAATAATTTATTATTTCAAGGATCAATTTTTATTAATAATCAATTATCTAAATTAAAAATAGGACAAAATAAAATTGATGTAATAAATATTCTAGGTAATCCATCAATAATAAATCCATTTACAAATAGAGTTTGGTTTTATATAAATTATAATATTGATAAAAACAAATTAATAAATTTAAAAAAAATAACATTATATTTTAATGAAGAAGATATATTAATAAAAATAAATGAAAGCTTGTAAAAACATGAGTTCAAAAATATATATATTATCTTACATGCACACACTTTTCGTTGTATTATTTTGAAAAAAATCGCGAAAAATCGCTGCCCCCCCCTCTATCTTGAAAAGTACTGATCCAAAAATTTTGAAAAAATTCTGGAATATTCTCTACGGGCTGTAGATTGAACGAAAATTATCATGAGTGCATTACCTTTAATAATTTATCTGGTATATAAAAAGATAAAAATATCAAGGTATCAGTTTTCAGTAAAGATCGGAAACAAACTTTGTTGAGAACTCATTTGGGGTGTGTTTTGTGAAGTCACTGATCATTTTATATCTCCGTAACAAAAATTTTTATTTCAGAAGCAATCAACGTACGGAACACTAATTGCGCAAGTTTAGCTTGCTTGGTTTGTTTTCTTTTTGGAAATAGTTAACAAATCAGGTATATTAATTGTTCAACACACTGACTTGCTTTCGAGACAAAATTAACTAATATTGAATAAAGGCTGACTAGGTAGATTATCATATAACAAGCACTAACTATCTTAATCACGATATTCTGGGCGAACACAACCAATTATACTGATCAAACATTACAATACTTCCAAATAATATCCGCCGTAGACCGTTGAGCTAGTTAGATACAACTCACGATGAATAATATCTTTGTAGACAAACAAAACAAATAACATTATTTTAAGTTTTGATGAAACTTTTTGTGATTTTTTATTTTCAATGATAGTCTTAACCATTCTAAACTTTGACGGTTGGTTTGGGGATCATATTAAAAATACCATGTCTAATCACTAGTAACAATTTCGGGAAGTTTGGTTATTTCCCAAAGATTCGTACGCTTTCCTTTGAATGTTGCCCCTTTATTAACTGGAACTTAATTTAAAGTATGCGGAACAAGTTTTACTTAAATTTTCTTTCAAAATTATTATAGTTGTTTTCCTGTTGATTATACATTGTGATCATCTGCCAATAAAGACCATAGGAATTCCAAATAAATTTGTGTTGCCTTCTATGGTACACGTATATTTACAATAGTAAATACTTTTTTAAATTAATTAATTTTCATGTATCTATGTATCATTGATGGGTGCAGGTGTTGATTGGTTATTATCCCGAGATCCCGAGAGGAGGGTGAATATAAAATGTTGTAAAAGCTTAAAATATCATCTAACTGAAATGCTCCATATATCTGGTAAGTTAAAAGATTCATTATACATCCTGGACACGACTTATTCTTTGCTATAGTTAGTGCGATGAATTTAATAGGAAAAGTTATATGACGTGTCTCTCTAGGGTTAGAATTTAATAAGCTTGTTTTAGTAGTTACAGGACAATGCAGCGAATTATTACATTTATACAGAATATAAAAAATATAATAATATTTATACAAATAATCGATAAAATCAAAAAGGCTCATAATCAAAGAATTGAAAACAAATTTCTTTTCTGTCCTAATACTTCAATATCTTCTTGAATAGTTATTAGGGCTACTACAACCAAACAGCAGTAGTGTGTGTTGACGACATAGAAACGGATGAAATTCCAGTTTAAAAATGGGTTCGACAGGACTGCGTCCTATCTCCCCAACTGTTCAACGTGTATTCTCAGCTCGTGTTTCAGAAAGCACTGGATGAATGGTGTAAGGGAATAAGCATTGCAGGGATATTAATTAATAACCTAATATTTGCAGATGATACTGCTATAATGCCTGAGAGTGTAGAAGATCTACAAACCCTCTTCGAAAGAATCAACCGAGAGTGCGAAGAAGGAGAACTCACTATAAACACCGAGAAAACAAAATTTATGATTGTGAGGAAAAACCCAAACATTAACTCTATACTTACACTGAATAGAAAATAAATAGAACGGGTTCAAAAATAGAGGTACCTCGGTTCAAACATAACTGCACAACTAAATCCAGATGAAGAAATCAAAATCAGAATAAAAATGGTTTGAAAGGAATTTGTGAAATACTCCTAATGCTCACCAATAAAAATTTAAATCTTCGCATCAGACGAAGGTTTATGGAGTGCTGTGTGTGGTCGGTGTTACTGTGTGGAATGGAGACTTGGACCTTGAAAGATCAAATTACCAAGAAGCTAGAATCGTTCGAAATGTGGCTGTATAGATGCATACTAAAGATACCCTCACTCATAGAGTCACTAACAACGAAGTACTGAGACTTCCAATAGGAAGCAAAAGAAAACTCCTAATAACCATCATGATACGAAAAACATTTTTTTACATAGGACCCCTGCGTAATTATTGCTACAAAACAGAATGCAGGGAAGAGTGGAGGGATTTAGGAAGAAGAAGTCTTAGCCAACCATAAGGGAGTGGACCAATCTCAGCGTTGAAGAACTGTTCATGTTGCAAGAGATAGAGGCATTTACAGATCGCCAACCTTCACAAGACGGAGCATGAGAAGGAGAAGATTAGGGCCATTAGTCAAAATTATATTATATCCACCATACCATCACTTATACAGTCAGACAATACGAATGCAACAACAACTATTGAAAAGCCCAAATATAAATAGTATATCTTCTTGTCAATGCAATATCCTATAAATCAGAAAAAAAAACAAAAACCTTCCTTAAAGAACATCCTGACTTGCTGGTCACCCGCTCTGATAAGGATAATGTTACAGTTGTCATGTAATTCTTATCTTGAAAAATCCTCTGCACTATTAAATGACACAGATACTTAAGAAATAATTAATTCTAACCCTGTCAGTAAAATCGAGAATAGTTGCAATAAACTTGTGAAATTCTTAAAGAATAAGAATTACATAGATGAGATAACAGCAAAAAACTTACCACGTATAATGGAATTTGCCCTAAACACTATGGTCTACCTAAGGTCCACAAACCCAAAATTCCTTTACGACCTATCGTCTCCTGTACGGGAGCTTCCACACAGCCTCTGGCAACGTTCATTGGTTCAAGTCTTGACAAATCATTTAAAACATTTAACAAATTTCGAATAAAAAACACTTTCAATTCAGTGAGCAGATTAAGGACTTGGTTGTCCCCAGGAGTTTTGTGTTAGCTTCTTTCCGATGTGGTCTCCCTATTTACAAATACCCCTCTAAATTTATTTATTTCCATTTTTACTGAACACTTTACTCTCACTGAGTCCAATTGTAAGATCCAAAAGAACAATTTCCCAAGATTATCACTTATTTATATAATAACACTTTTTTCTCATTTAACAATAATTTCTATAGACAAAAGATTGGTGTTCCTATGGGTGGATCAGCCTCACCAGTGCTTGCCGAGATTATCATGAACAAGTTACTCTATTAGGTCATCGAAAAGATGAATTTCGAATTTCCTTTTCTATTCCAATATGTAGATGATCTACTGGTAGCTTTACCTGAGAACGAAGTTCTTGGTACACTCGACATTTTTAACTCTTTCAAAGAGAAACTACAATTCACAGAGGAGACTGAATCTGACATCTCGGTTCATTTTCTTAACACAAGGGTAGTTCGATATGACAAAAACATAATAAAATTAGACTGGTATAGAAAAAAAAAACAAGTTCTGGACGATATATACCTTATCACTCCTATCATCCCTTGAAACAAAAATTAAACATCATAACAGCACTAAGGAACAGAATTGACAAAATTTACCATCCTACATTTAAAGAAAAAAATTTCAAATTATTAGAAAATATTGCTAACAAATATCTTAAATCTGTTATAAAAAAAAAGCCTTCCAACCTATTAATAGACCTAGACAAAGAAATTTTTTAAACGACTCAATATCAACTGACATAAAATTTGAAAAGTTACAGCACATTGAAGGTCTTTCCCAATCAATTGTCCCACTTTTCAGGCACTAATGTTAAAATAGCTCGGTACAATTTAAAGAAGCTTGGGTGTTATTACTCTTACAAAAAAGATAAAACTGATCATAAAGTCCATTATAACGAAACCTTCATTTTGGACACTGAAAGTAACATGTTCAGACGGATTTATCTGGAAATGTGCTATATAAAGAACTGTCAGAATAGAACCATAAAAAGACGTCGAAGGTTTAAGTTCCATTTGCAAGTTCCAAAATACTTTAACTCATTTTGCTAACTTCCCAATTTTTATTTTTCATCCGTTTGAACGATCTTAACTTGACCTTTTGTTATAATTTTCCTCAACACGCAAGTTTAGTTTCTGGCAGCATTGACAACTGTATAAATTAAAATTACTAGATTATGTCAAAATGGCAGAGCACGTGTCAGCTGGGAAAAAAAAGTTTTAAAAATTTTATTAATTCCCAAGTATGAGTTTTATCTAAATGAAAAAATAATTTAATAAACAAACCCATGTTTATTGTTGTATGTGTAGAAAAATAAGTTCATTGGCAATTATTGTTCTTAAAATCATGTGTCGATCAATTCTTTTCCGTCAACTGCACAGATCGTTTTCTCCTTTGACAGAGAGCCAACTGTGATTATTTAGTAAGTACCCTTTCTAGTTCAATAACTTCGTTTTTTAAAAATATCATAAATTATGACAGGGCCCCTTCCTTTCTTCTTGCTGAAATACGATATATTCTTTCAATTGGTTCTTTGCCTGATGAGGTTTCTTTTTGTGTCTTCTAGGTCCTGAAGATGATGTACGAATTGGCATTGAAAGCTCGATTTTAGAATAAAACTACGGTTACTAAGAACTTTAAGACCTTTTCGTTTATTCTGTAATCCTAAGGGCTATCCATAAGTGAAAAAAAACCCGTTTATATATATATATATATATATATATATATATATATATATATATATATATATATACATATATATATACATATATATATATATATATATATATATATATATATATATATATATATATATATATGTTTAAATGCATATGCTGACGTTGACAATAAAATATTTTGAACTGTCATTTCGAAGAAATTACGCCATCTTAAATTTTTGTAAATAGAAAGCCCTGTATATTATTTTATTTTTGAGTGCTACTAGAAATTCTAGATAGATTAATTGTCTAACATACCATATATCTAAATCGAATTGTTTTGGAATTATTGATATTTGAAATTAAGGGGACTAAACTAAAAAAAAAAAATTTAAGCTGGCTGGTGTCGAACATGTACTGTCAGGTAACAACTTAACGCGTC
This sequence comes from Pachyrhynchus sulphureomaculatus, assembly GCA_019049505.1. Taxonomy (NCBI): domain Eukaryota; kingdom Metazoa; phylum Arthropoda; class Insecta; order Coleoptera; family Curculionidae; genus Pachyrhynchus; species Pachyrhynchus sulphureomaculatus. The sequence continues at coordinate 148,989,244 of CM032446.1, read as the reverse complement.
AAAAAATCATTTATTGACGAAAACGTATATTGCTGCATTTTGTGAAACTGCAATTTGAGCGTAATATCATGATGGTACAGTTAACAGAAACTGAAACAATCACTTTGTTAATGATGCTTGGTTACAGAGACTGTAGAAAATCACAACAGGAGGTGTGTAATTTTTTTTAAACGCAGAATGTCCGAATCGAGAACCTATTACCTAATCCGTAGTTAGCAAAACATTGAAACGATTTAGACAATTCGGTCATGTTAAGGATCGTTCTAAATCTGGACCTCCAAAAGTTAAAACAAGGGATGATAAAAAGTTTGATGTTTTATTGGAAATTACAGAAAATCCCTATACACTCACTCGTCAGCTTTGCCTAGACCACAACAGTCGTATACTGAATGAAGAAAAATTGCATTCATATAAACCCATTCTGTTGCAAGAATTATCTGAAGATGACTACGATAGACGCGTTGAATTTTGCGAGGTCGTGATAGAGCGAATCAATAATAAGCCTAACCTAATTCATAATATTGTTTTTCTGACGAGGCCACATTTTGTCTTAACGGAAGAATTAACAGACATAACTGCCAGTACTGATTTACTGATAATTCCCACTGAATAATCAACAGTGATTCTCAAAGACCACAAAAGGTAAATGTGTGGGCAGGGATTTGTGGACGTCATATCATTGGTGCCTTTTTTATCAATGGAGATCTTACAGGACAGCAGTATTTACAGTTACTCCAAGAGTAAGTTATTCCAACTTGATTCTCGGTGAAAATAATTTGGATACCCCTAACAGGAATCTATGGTATCAACAGGACGGGGCACCTCCTCACTATGAAATCAAGTTTCGGAGATATTTGAATGCGATTTTCCCTAATCAATGAAGAGGCAGAAGAGGTGCTGTAGGATGGTTTGCAAGGAGTTCCGACCTTACGCCAATCGATTTTTTTTTTATAAATCTTTTTATGAGCAGTGCTCGATGGACGTAGTCCGTTTAATTCCTTATAGTGCGGTGCATATTAGGAACACATGCCGCGCTAATACGTCATTTCACATGAGGTCATGCATGTTACTACTCGTTCGACGCTCTTCAAGTGCTCTTTTATGTAAAGAATAATTTACTCAAGTATTTTCCACCAAATATAATCTCTAGGCATTCAAGAACAATGTAAATCTCTAGTTATGTAGGTGCGCGACTCTTGTAGCGATTTTTCTGAACTGCAAATATCGTTCTTATAAAAAAAATTCGATAACAAGAGAACTAAAATAATTTGAGTTAAATGGCATAACTGTGTTTCGTTTTTTAGTTTGAATTAAATTATCTCCTACCTCTTCATTCTAATAGAGTACATTGACAAATAAAGAAAAAAACCCTGTAAATATAACCAATTTTACACGGAATAGACCTCTAAATACATTAAATATTAGAATGAAAAAAACATAAAAGTATATTAAAACGAGAGAATTCTAAAAATCAAATAACTGCTATTAAGCTTTTGATAATAGTCACAGAATCCGTTGAAACGACTTTAGTATAGGATCAAAGGAATCGGTAATTAAACGGCAATAAATGTGTAGCGTCCTGTTCTGTTCAATTTAGTTATACTTAGCTACCTTTTCTGAGAGACCAAACGACGATATAAAAATAAAATAGATCCAGTCATTTCTTTGGACAGATGTCATATAGAATATATCACACAAAATTATAAATAACCTATCAAGTGCAAGTTGGACTTGCGCAATTAGTGTTCCGTACTTTGATTGCTTTAAATAAAAATTTTTGTTATGGAGGTATAAAATGTTCAGTGCCTTCACAAAACACAGCCCAAATGAGTTTTCAATAAAGTGTTTTTCCGATCTTTACTGAAAACTGATGATCTTGAAATTTTTGCAGTTTTTTTTTATATACCAGATAAATTATTAAAGATAATGCACTCGTGATAATTTTCGTTGAATCTACACCCTGTGGAGAATATGCCAGAATTTTTTCAAAATTTTTGGATCAGTACTTTTTGAGAAAAGCGGGGGGACAGCGATTTTTTCTCGATTTGAAAAGTGTGCACAAGTATTACATTATATATATTTTTTGGAGTTTTTACAAGCTTTCATTTGACACCTCACTTAATGACCTGGTCAAAAAAATTTTTTTCACTTCCGATTTCATCCTCCAAAATCCCCCTTAAGTCAAAATTTAACTCTCACATTTACACGTTTCTGATGAGGCCATTAATTCCTATATTAGTACCAAATTTCAACTTTTTATGTTAAACAGTTTCACAGAAAATCGGGTGTGACAGACAGACGGACCGACGGGCGGCAGACACCGAAGTGATCTTATAAGTTAACTAAAAAGCAACCCTATAACCTCTTCAAACTACCTAAACTAATCAGACCTCTCCTTTGTTTCAACAAATGTAATGTCAAAAAATATATTAGCTAAAACTAGAAGACTTAAGTCCCAACATCAAAAAAATGAAGTTCTCTTCATTTCTGTGATACTGACATTTTCCGTTGCATAATAAATCAGTGTCCTTGTCAAATAAATAAAGAATTTTTCCGACAAGAAACTAATAAAAATCACATAAATTAAGAGAAACACCATTTTACAAATCTCCGCCTTAGGTGTAAATTGGGTGGATTGAGTAGCTCAGGGAACTCCGATGCCGCTCCCAAGCCCGGATAAAGGAGGATGGGTTGTCGGGTGAGGCTAGCAACCTGCCCAACGTAAAAAGCACCTAATGCTCACAGAATCGATAAAGAAGCCTCGGATATTGGCCAGACGCACCTAACGACGATTAACGCTATGAAAAAGGACAAACGATTATCGAAACACAAACGCGATATCACAAGGGTAGCCTGCTGGAATAAAACATCGTGAAACGGAAGAGATCAGGAAATCGCTATCGAGCTGAAACAAAACAAAATAGATATATGTGGGGTATTGGAAACGAAAAAGAAAGGAAAAGGAACATCCAGATTCCTAGAATACATATTAATATATAGTGGGAAAGATAAACAAGAAAGAGTCCAATCTGGAGTCGGGATACTGCGTCATGAAAAGTATCTACAAAGCTTAGAACATATAGAGTACTTTGATGACAGAATACTGAAGGTAACTTTGAAGATTGAAAATACTAAAATGCACCTAATCAGCACATACGCACCAGACATATCCAAACCCAAGGAAGACTCCGAAAACCTCTATAAAGACTTACAAACCGTAATGGACAAAATAGATAGTGGACATAAAGTTGTGATATTTGAGGATCTGAATGCCCGCATTGAGAACGATATAATACCAGGTATAAAACAGAAATACAACGAAGCAGAAAACAATGACAATTGGGGGATTTTTCCACAAGAAACGAACTGAGAATAAACAACACCTACTTCCCACACAAACCACAACACAAATATTTATTTCAAAACTTTAGAAATCAAAAATCCATGATTGATTTTATAATCACGAACAGAGCCATTACACCATCATAAATGACTAGATGTAAGAGCTCTCACTTCAGCTAATGTGGGAACAGACCACAACCTAGTACCCTGTAAAATTACTATGGAACGCCCCAGTGAAATCTGAAAATCTCCGATATATATCAAAAAATATAACATCGAATCATTAGAAGTAGAAAGCATACAGAAATTATAGCAGATCAGACCGGACAACAAATTAAAAGAAGTTGACCTGACCGAGCTAGATGCACAGAACTCTTGGGATAATATTAAAAGTACTATAGAACCAAGCAGCAAACGAAGCCAATGGCAAACGCAAAATTAACATAAATGCAACAAATAGAAAAACGCCGTGGTTCAACCAAGAAATTATAGAACTAGCAGAATTAAATAAAAAGAGCTACATGACCTACAAAAGCGTTCCCACCCAAAAACAGTACAACAAGTACAAAGAAATTAGAAACACAACCAACGCTAGAATCAAAGCAATAAAAAGAGAACACTGGATTAAATTCACAGGTGATATGGACAAGGATATCTTGGAGCACAAAGAAAAGTGTGAAGATGTTAAAAAACAGGAAAAGGCCTATGAATGAATTTGTGCAAATTACGCATCTCATCTGAAACATGGGAAAAATACTTCAAACTTTACAGCACTGAAGAGAAAGAACAAATAGAGAACTATAACGACAGTCAACACCATAATCCAAAAGGAACAAATTTTAAAAAGCTTAAAGAAACTAAAGAACAGGAAGGCCCCAGGTACAGATAACATACCTAACGAATTATTGAAATATGGCGGCTCTGAAAACGTCAGAAATTCCAAATGAGTGGCGCATTAGCGTGGCAATACCTATTTTTAAAAAAGGACACAAGTCTTGTCCAGAAAATTATAAGTGAATAATCCTTTTAAATACGACAATAAAGTTATTCACAAAGGAAGAACTAGAATCTCAAATAACAAGCAGAGAAAAAACAACAGGGGTTTAGAAAATGCAGATCGACAACAGATGCCATATTCATAATTAAACAAATCAACGAAAAAGCGATAGAATTTAATACATCAGCGCACGTCTGCTTTATAGACCTGAAAAAAGCCTTCGATAAAGTTAGACTAGGAGACATGATTAACATCCTCAGGCAAAAGAAAACCCCAGCTGATATAATACGGGTCATACGAAATCTCAACATCGGAAACACCACAAGGATAAAGACAGGAGCACATACTAAAGGAAGCATACCAACCCTAAGGGGGATAAGACAGGGAGATAGCTTGAGTCCATTCCTGTTTAATCTATTAATGGATGAAATGGAGAACGTCATTGAATTAAATATGGGATACAGAGTGAACAGAAAACGGATTGGCATGACATGCTACGCGGATGATGCAGTTATTATAAAGGCAGTTGTTCCAGTTCTACCAGACTAGTCGAAAACTAAATATGAATATCTCGATAGAAAGGACAAAATGCATGATTTTCTCAAGAGACCCAATAAGATGCAAACCTATTATAGACGGCAGATCGATAGAACAGGTAAATGAATTCAAGTACCTTGGTATGAATATCTCAAGTAGTCACAATCCGACTAGAGACATTAAAAGTCAAATTAAAAAGGCAACTGCAATGTCTGGTTGTGTGAGCAAACAAATACATGAGAATAGTGAATTAAGAATTTATAAGGCATGTATATGACCGGTTATGACATGCCGAACTAAACAAATATTGTGAGCCGCTGAAATGAAAACATTGCGAAAAATCTTGGGAAAGACCTTGAGAGATCACGTAAGAAATTCCGACATCAGAGAATAATGTGGAATATTGGATATATTAAGATGGGAACGACAGAGAAGACGACAATGGTATGATCACGTGAGGAGAATGCCAGATAACAGGCACGCGTCCACCTGAAAGACCACCGAAAAGATGGAAGGACAGTTGGCAGTAAATCTCAATCAAGGAAAAAAGAAGAAGAAGACCTTTTTACAAAGCCAGAATTGGATAAGAATGACAATATCAATCAAAAGAGACAATTACGAGTAATACAAGTGGGGAACGGATATACAAAACCATAAATAAAGTAAGCCTGACATTTTGGAATACACAGAGGCCTGCAGAACAATGATCGCCCCATATTAAAATGAAAACTATGTTTACCATACTTGTAAAACGTGACGGCACGTACCGTATCGGTAAATTTTCGGAGAAACACAAGGTGAAGAAGTCTCTGATCCAACCAGGATCACTAAATAAAATCTGAAACCGGCTAAAGATCCAAGAAACTATTTCTATTGCTAGTGTATACCATATCCCTTGCAGCTTTGTCTCAATGTACCTAGGAGCAACAAAACGCAGTGTTATTATAAGAATAAAAGAAATTGCCAACTTCAGGCAAATTAGTAATTAATGAGCATACTTTTAGGCAGAATGGCAAAAAATTTCCTTTGAAAATACCCAGACTAACAAGAAGTTATTACGCACGTCTATATAGAGAATCAATAAGAAACACCTTATGAACTTCAATAGGAATGAAAAGGGAAACATCAGCAGAACTTGAAATATGGCTCTGGGTATGATAAAATCTTGGAGACAACGAGAAACCTGCAGAAGAAGACAAGCTCTTTACAATAGCATGATAGTTGACATTACATCGTGGAGATGAGTTCTCCGAATGTTAATACACCTCCTTTAAGAATGTGTGCTGCTGAAGAAAATGAAAGGTCAGGTAGTAAAATCTTTGAACCACAGCCCCGAAATAATCTATTATTCACATATGGCCAGTCCTGAAGGCTTTCATTAATTAATTATTTATTTATATTTTGTAAAAGTTTATATGAAAATATAAAAATTTTGTACATGTTGTATTCGGAAAATAGTATTGATCTCATAAATATTTAGAACTCAGACCAATCTGCTTACCCGTCTTACAAGATATCACATTCCAAACTTGACCTGTATAAATTATTCTAATTTTGGCAAAAAACTCAATTTTTTTTCTTTTACCCCCATGTCAAGATAAAAATAACTTATTGATTCGACTATTCGTTAGATTTATTTTACTTTAAATAGACCTAATTTTTGTTGGTGCATCCATCTTAGTGAATTAAACTGATATATATATATATATATATATATATATATATATATATATATATATATATATATATATATATATACATATATATATATATATATATATATATATATATATATATATATATATATATATATATATATATATATATATATATATATGTATATATATATATATATATATATATATATATATATATATATATATATATATATATATATATATATATATATATATAATATATATATATATATATATATATATATATATATATATATATTATATATATATATATATAAAATTTCTTTAGGAATAAATACTTATATCAAGCCAATAAAACAGTATGTATTATGTATGGCACACCCTGTATATTATTATTTTTCTGATAGCTTTTATAAAACCCTCCAACTTTTATTAAGTATGTCATATATCTATTTCTAATAGTTTTCGATTTATTTTGAATTTTTCAATTTTTACACTTACGCTATAACATCATAGTTGTCAAGACAAAACAAAAATGTAGGCATTGTCAAATTTTGACATGTCTATTAAGCAAGTAAAAATAGTTTAATTTGTTGTAGCAAGTGTCGTATAAAGATAATAGTTATGGATTTTCCTAGAAATGAATAAATTGATATGGTTTATATATTGGGCGAGGCGGGAAAAAATTGTCTTTTGGCTTTACGGAGCGAAGTACCCTAATAGACGTATACTATTTAGAAAATCTTTTCAGTGCTTAATGGAACAGTTTGATGGTAGGGGTAGCGTTGAGTATACGGAACGGAAAGTAGTAAACCAGAATGCTACCAATGATTAAAAAGAAATGGAGATTTTACTTCATGTTGAAGATAATCCCCAGGTCAGCAGCGGTCAACTAGCTGACTTATCTGACACATCTCAATTTACGGCTAATCGCACCACGAGAAAATACTTTTCCCTTTCATATGGACCTACACCAAGAACTTCAAGATTGTGATCTTGAACGACTAGTAAACTTTTGTATCACCATGAATGGAGCAATAGAGGTCGATCCAAATTTTTTACCCAAAATAATGTTTTCTGATAGCTACTTTTCGCAGTAATGGAGCACTTAACAGCCATAACATGCATTAATATTCAACAGTTAATCCAGTTTGGGTCCGGGAAGTTCAAAACCAAAACCATTGGTGGCTTAATGTATGGTGTGGAATATTAAATTTTCGAATTATTGGTCCATATTTTTTCCGCGAACCGCTTAACGGCATAGACATCTAAATTTTTTTACAAAATGAATTACTCCAGCTTCTTGAAGAAGATTTATTTTACTTTAAATAGACCTAATTTTCGTTGGTGCATCCATCTTAGTGAATTAAACTAATATATACATTAATTTTTTTTTGGAATAAATACTTATATCAAGCCAATAAAATAGTATGTATTGTATCTTAAATGTATATAAAAATAATCTGAAAAAAGGTTTTCGCAACATATTTGTAAAGTAGATATCTTGCCAATAATCTTAAAACATCGATTTTATCCAAATAACTTTTTCACGTATGCGAAAAAAAGTTATAACCTTGTATGTGGGCTGAAAGTTTTACTTGTTCGACACAAAATAGATATTGATCTTGCAAAACCCCGGAAAAGTTTTGTAATGTTGTTTATCAAGGCTAATATCAAGCTAAAGATACCTGCAATACTATATATCAACAAAAATCTTCACTTGAATTAGTTATAACCCAGAAGTTTTCATCAAAATTTGTCGTAAACCCAAAAAGAAAACAAATTAGCTGAAAATGTTCACACCTACTCTTTTCGGTATTCTTCAGAAGCTATTGCAACTAATGATTATACATTAAGTTTGCAAGCAAATTTCCTTGGCAATAGTAGAAACAGAATTAAATCATCTATTGAGAAGTTGTTTTGAAGAAACAGGGCTACGCATCCTTCAGAGGAAGGTTGAGGCCGATCACCCTATATCAGAACAGTGCTAGAGCATGTACGCTAGCCAGAAGTGATAGTGGTCTTAAGAGACACATATGTCGTCTGCATATCAATTGCTATTGTTGTGCTGCACCCTGTAACCTGAAAAATAACTGGTAAACACAGGAAAAATGACGGGTAGCTTTCGCTTAACCGACGCCCCTTCCGGGTATGATACTACATCAGTCTTTCTGGTTGGCGTGAAAGTGCAATTCGTTTACATTTATTTACCTCCAGCTCCCGACCAACTACTAAACATGTTCTTCTGTGACCGCAGAGTGTAGTATGGAGAACGGTGCTCCTGTCTCACTCCAAGTGTGCAGAGGCTGCACCTGCTGTAACCAGTCGTCCAAGATCGAAGATGATGATCCACATATGACGATGATAGTGAGATCATGAGATAATAGCGAGTTGCAATATCATATTCTAATGTTCGCTGTAATACCTCCTTGATATTAAGTGCAATGATTAATTTTTACTTTCCAGAACCTCACCTTGAAATGAAAAGAAGAATTCCAACTCTGAAAGACATCATGACGCATAGCTAAATTACTTTGATATTTTTCTTTTCTTATGTAATTTTTATCCATCATCAATGTTTTAATCGAATTTTTCTACTTAAAATATTGTTTTGGTAAAAAGTGTATCACAGAAAAACAAAGTCTTTTATTTTTTATGTTCTCTCAGATATACATGATCTCATCGCTTTTAAGGGTCGAGCATTATAGCTAGTACATGATTATGGACTTGCTACAGCTTATAGAAGAAACAGAATTGCATTAGGTGACACGCTTGGAGCTGCGTAATACACACAGCATGCGTAATTTCATGTCTAAAAACCAATGCTCAGATCTAGCTCATGTGCGTTTTATATTTTTGTAGATCGTGAAACACTTTTCGAGTTTTTAGGCGTTTGTGAATTATAGGGTTTCTTCGAGATGCGTCACAAATTTGTTACATGGCATCTCTACTTCAGAATAGATATATTCCTGACTGAAATTTTATCTTTCTTCGAAAACTCGATTACAAAGTTTTATACTGTCTAAGACTATCGAAATAATTTTTGGTTTCCTGTAGTTAATAGACATAGTATCTAATGTTAGACTCATCGAAGTGTTCCATACTACTATACCGATATCATCTGTATTTAAAAATAATAATAAAGGTCTTTATTGAATTGAATTAAATAAATATATAAACATGGAAAATATACAATTATTCAACATTAAATACAAAGCGACATTTAGCGACGCTGCCATATAAACTTAACAGGATGCTAAATTGGAAAAAAAGTCTTGTATGAAAAAAACGAAAATAACTATAAAAAATAGAAATAGAAAACGTCTTATAATATATATATATATATATATATATATATATATATATATATATATATATATATATATATATATATATATATATATATATGTCGGAACACTCTCCACATGGTGTCAAAATTTCTTAATTTTTTTTAAGGTAAATTTGACTATCGTGGAATATTACTACCTCTAGAACGCAACAAGGGCAAGCCACAGGATCCAATCTATGACACATCTTTTACATATAGTAGGCTAATAAGGGGTAACCTATGACTAACTGAAATCCTTAAACTTCCTTCTAACGGTCGATATTCATTTACAGTTATTTACAGAAAATTTCTGCAGATAGATATTTGGAAGAAATGACATCTAGAGTTAAATTATTTTCCCGGCCTGGTCCCTAATTTTCTAAAACATTTAATTTATTTTCAGTATTTTTTTTTTCGTTTATTATTTACTATTTAATAAAAGCATATTTTGTTTTATTTTTATATTTTTTCATTTATCGTTGATAATGATATTAATAGTTTTTTTTTGCTGGTTTTCTTGCTTAAGTGTTCTTAACTTGCCTTCTAAATTTTAAATAATATTTACGTGGCAGAATTATCTAACGCCTTTATATGAGTAATTTGAAAATATTTAGTACGCGAATGGAGAGGAAATTAGAAAAATGGCATGAGTCGAAAATAATATCCATGCCTAAATGTGCTTCATATTTTTAGCTATGTATATCTATGTATATATATATATATATATATATATATATATATATATATATATGTATGTATGTATGTATATATGTATATATGTATATATATATATATATATATATATATATATATATATATATATATATATATATATATATATATGTATGTATGTATGTATAATATATATATATATATATATATATATATATATATATATATATATGTATATATATAATATATATATATATATATATATATATATATATATGCATATACATATATATATATATATATATATATATATATATATATATATATATATATATACATATATATATATATATATATATATATATATATATATATATATATATATATATATATATATATATATATATATACACACAGGGTGAGTTAAATTTTGCATAAAATTATATAACTTTTTATTAATAATGTTATATACCTAAACCCAGTAGTTTTTCTATTTTTAATTTTTTAAAAAAAAATACTAGTTTTCAGTTTTGTAAAAAATGGCCACATCACCATTGTTTCTGAGGGTGGAATACTCATAATTGGTACGAGCGTTCTATAGAAATGAAAAAAAAAGATATATTTAAAGAAATTTGAGTTAGATACTACAGGGTGTTCGAAATAAATTTATACAATTGGACTATTTTTAATTGAAAAATCTCAAATTTTTTAAATGGCACACCCCGTCTATGTCTATTAAGCAAGTAAAAATAGTTTAATTTGTTGTAGTAATTGACGTATAAAGGTAATAGTTATGGATTTTCCTAAAAATGAACTAATTGAAATGGTTTATATACTGGGCGAGGCGGGAAAAAATTGTCTTTTGGCTTTTGGCTTTACGGAGCGAAGTACCCGTATACCATCTAGAAAATCTTTTCCGTGCTTAATGGAACGGTTTGATGGTAGTGGTAGCGTTGAGTATACGAAACGGAAAGTAGTAAACCAGAATGCTACCAATGAGGAAAAAGAAATGGAGATTTTACTTCATGTTGAAGATAATTCCCAGGTCAGCAGCCGTCAACTAGCTGACTTATTGGACACATCCCAATTTACAGCTAATCGCCCCGCGAGAAAATACGAGTATCATCCCTTTCATATGGATCTACACCAAGAACTTCAAAACCGTGATTTTAAACGACGAACAAACTTTTGTGCCACCATGAATGGAGCAATAGAGGCCGATCCAAATTTTCTATCCAAAATAATGTTTTCTGATGAAACTACTTTTCGCAGTAATGGAGCAGTTAACAGCCATAACATGAATTATTATTCAACAGTTAATTCATTTTGGCTCCGAGAAATTCAAAACCAAAACCATTGGTCGCTTAATGTATGGTGTGGAATATTAAATTTTTGTATTATTGGTCCATATTTTTTCCATGAACCGCTTAACGGGTATAGATATCTAAATTTTTTGCAAAACGAATTACCCCAGCTTCTTGAAGAAGTTGATAACTTTGAAAGGGAACAAATGTGGATTCAACAAGACGTAGCTCCTGCTCATTACCACCGAGAAGTAGGGAATTTTTAAACTATCGTTCATGTGACTTAACACATTTAGATTTCTTTTTGTGGGGCTACATTAAAGATCGTGTTTATGTGAATTCCCCTCCAATACCAGTAGATATGGAAAATAGGATACGAGATGCGTGCAGGACAATAACGCCCTTTATGCTAAGAAATGTGAAGGAAAATATAGTAAAACGACTAAACATGTGTATTCAAGTAGACGGGCATATTTTTGAACATTTATTACGTCATAATAATTAACCATTAGATAAGTTAAATTATATTAAAATTATTATTAACTATTTGTTTATGTTTTCGCAACAGGGTAAGTGTTTTAAAATAATGGAAAAAATTGAAAAATTCAAAATAAATCGAAAACTATTAGAAATAGGTATATGACATACTTAATAAAAGTTGGAGGGTTTTGTAAAATCTATCAGAAAAAATAATAATATATAGGGTGTACCATTTAAAAAATTTGAGATTTTTCAATTTAAAATAGTCGAAATGTCAAAATTTATTATGAACACCCTATAGCATCTAACTCAAATTTCTTTAGATATATCTTTTTTTTCATCTCTCTAGAACGCTCGTACCAATTATGAGTATTCCATCTTCAAAAAGAATGGCGCTACTGGCAATTTTTTTACAAAACTAAAAACTAGTTATTTTTTTTTAAAAATTGAAATATTAGAAAAACTATTAGGTTTAGGTATATAACATTATTAATAAAAAAAGCTAAAGAATTTTACGCAAAATTTAAAAATAAATTAGAAAATAGGATGTTCCATTTAAAAAAACATATGTTATATACTCCACACTTTTTTGAAGTACCCTGTATACTCAAAAATAATTTTAAACTGTGCACCTTAACATTCCCTAAAACTATTGCATTTAACATTTTTTCCTCATTCCCGAAACAAATGATATAATGAACTTTACTCTGTCGTTACTCACCCTGTATATATATATATATATATATATATATATATATATATATATATATATATATATATATATATAGATATATATAACTTTAAAACGCATACCCCCTAAATTTTTTCAAACCACACCTTTCTTCTTTTTCAGCTAATTTTTTATCTATCCCTGCTAAGCAACCGGATCGCCCTGCTTCTCTCTGTCGCTCTAAAAATACTTTAACTTAATGTATTTTCATTTTTTCGATGGCATCGGCATGTGCAATATCAAATAAGTGATCCAAATCTATTTGGAAATTTTCTGCGCGATGCTTAAAAACATCTTGCTGTTTCTTGTAGGTCTCGCCAAACATGATAAAGATCCACAAGTTTCTTTACACAGTTATGTACTGATTTTGTAGGTATTCTTGGTTTTTCCCGGAATATGATGCACTCGCGAATAACATTTTCGCGTTCACTAGTTAATTTGACTTCACGAATGTTAAAAAAGCAGAACTGTAAGAACTTGTCGATTTGAGCGTATTTTTGCACTTGTTATTTGGTGGTTTAACTCTCCGACCAAGAAAATACTTTTTTTTAGCATTTCGTAATTCCACTGTCGTCATGGAAAAATAAAACAATGCGTTTTAATAGTCGGACAAAACATATTAGAAAAAGACAAATAAATCGAGTAACCGTCGCTTCTCTCGCGTTACTTGTATAAACGTGTTCGATGCAAGTCGGCACGGCTTTTAGGGCTACAAATGAGTTAAAATTTATGGTATGACTATTTTAGTATAAAGTGAACATAATGAGGCCTATGCATTAAAAAAAAAGAAGTACAATATAATATATATATATATATATATATATATATATATATATATATATATATATATATATATATATATATATATATATACAAGTACAATATAAGACTTTATAGAACTCTATCTAGCTTACATACACTTCCAAGGATGTATAATCACATTTTACCTAAAACAAAGTTTAAATAAAAAGGATAAACCTAAGAAAATGAGGAATTAAAAATTGTTTTGCATTTGCAAGGTCCTTCACTATTTTAAAAACTAAACGAAAACCAGACCTTTTTTCAGTTCTATAAAAGATGATGTCGAAGATCTTCGTAATACATATCACATTATTCGAAAACATTTGCAGAAACATCCTTATCATCCATATAAAACTTTACGTGCAGCATTTAAATTAAAGAAATAAACAATTAGTTTACGCTTTCATCGGTAGATAAAATAACATATAGAACAAGGCACGTTAATAGAAGAAATGTTCACCTTTAAGCTAACGAAAATCCTTGCGTAATTTGAGAAAAAAATACTTTGACCGTCATTCTGTTTGGATATAGCTCATTATATTGAACAATTGAGTTTGCCTTCCATAATATGTATATTTTAGTTGTACTTGCCTTGAGTTATTTTCTAATACGTATCTGGTATTATCCCGTTTTTCACACACACCGAAATTCTTAACATAAACAAAGACCATTGTCAATTCCCATTATTGTCAAACATGCGTAGCCAACTTTTGAAAAGTTAGAAAAAATATTCCTTTTTTTCTAATGTTGCACAATGTCACCAAAAAATGTATATTAGCATTTTAAGAAATAAGAATTTCATAAAACCAAAATCTGATATACAGTGTTTCATTAAAAAATATATAAAGTTTGTGCCATATACTACGATGCACGATTATTTCTCTTGTTTTTGAATCCGTAAATAAGTTCTTTAAAAACGCTACAACTTTTGTATTTAACTTTTTTGTCATATCATTTATAATAAGTACCTTTGTTCATAATAGGTGTTGTCTATATGACTTTATAAAGAGAAAGTTTTCTAAACTGGTTTCCTTTTTAGAGCCAACAATATTTTTAAAACCACGTTACACAATAATGATGAAGAAATCATATTTTCTCTGTAGCAACGATGCGTAAGTTTATAAAAAACATAATTTTATTAATAGAGAGATTTTGCAATGCTTAGTTTTTACATGCCCTTGTCCTTATCGTTATTTGAAGCATGCGCAGCATTAACGCGAAGGAATTGCAAGGTTAGGTTAGTATTCTTCTTCTATATATTTGGAGGATTTTTTTTATTCATTTCATGGTTAAGCGTACCAGTTATTAGTATTTCATGGATCAACACAAGGTTCTAAATTAAAATTGTGTCTAGCAGGTTTCTATCACTTCCTTCAATATTTCCTAGGTAATACGATTGTGCGATAAATAAAATTTCATTTGAAATTAGCACTACACACACTGTAATACCATTGAGCCAAAGATTGCAAAATCCCAACATAATCTGAACACTAATTAACTGTTTTCAGTGTTATTTGCAATAAAAAATTCTCATTTCAATTTTACTGCATTTTCTTAGCAGTTTGCATACCTAAGTAGAAATAAAACGGGCCGTACCATAATAGAGATAAGAATAATGAACTTCAAATAACCTAAGTTCGTAAGAAAGGGAAATCCTTATCATTGATAAAGATTTCTCTAATTTTGTTTCAATATTGCGCATGCTCCAAATGGTGGGCCCATGATTCAAATAACGTTAACAGCAGTCCTTATATTTAATTTCTTCCCTTTACTACTGCGCAAGCTCCAAACGGTGGGCGCATGCTTCAAATAAAGATAAAGACAGTGACCTACTTTATTAAAATATTTATTCATCTGTCTAAAGAAAAACCAGTGTATACAATAAATAAATGTAATATTATTTAAAAATTAAGTAAACCAATAATTTTCAGACATAACTGTCCGAAACAATATTTTAAGTCCCGTTTTCTCTTTTATGTCCCCTAAAATAACTGTTACTGTCAGTTGTGGTAAAAAGTAAACCTGAAATTCATTTTCGATTTTGCGCCCCCTATATCAGAAATTCGGAGCACGAGGCGTTCTTTGAAAATAAAATAATTACATTTGACGCGTATCGCATAGGTATATTGGTTTATCCAGTTTGCTTATACGCACCCTCTCTAATCCGATTTGTATAGATTAAAAGAAAACCTTATTTATT
Organism: Pachyrhynchus sulphureomaculatus; assembly: GCA_019049505.1. Classification (NCBI taxonomy): domain Eukaryota; kingdom Metazoa; phylum Arthropoda; class Insecta; order Coleoptera; family Curculionidae; genus Pachyrhynchus; species Pachyrhynchus sulphureomaculatus. The sequence continues at coordinate 148,973,195 of CM032446.1, read as the reverse complement.
TTACTTTTTATATATAAAATTTATCGTTCCTGTTTTACGCTCATATTTTATTAATATATTTTAGCCCATTTTAGTTTAAAGCAGATGACTACCACATACAGTCTGTCAAGTAAGAACGTTCCCCCGATAATTCATTTTTGGTAGATACGATTCTAGCGATTCAACAAAAAATCGGTAGAGGAAACCTTTGCCTACGACACAGTTTAGTTCCGAACTTTCGTCGAAATTACATAAAATCGAAAATTAGTCACTTGTTTGCGCGTCGGTTCGAGGCAGTCTTTAATTGTTCCCATCTAAAGAATCCTAAAATGACACATTCCACGGCCGCTAAATATATTAAAAAGTGGGTATCGTTTATGAAGAAGTGGGTGGTAAATCGTTTTAACGAGACGAAAAATGTCGACGACTTGCCAAAACGTGACTCGGTAGGCACAGTCACTGCGAAAGTCGAAAAATGAATTGTGTCTTTGTTTTCACGGGACCCGAAATTGACGCTGCGTCAAGGAGTGGCAAAATTAAGAAAATCGGATTTGAATGTGTCCCATGAGACCATTCGACAACATCTTCGTGCTTATGATGTCAAATTCCTAAGCACGTTGAAAAAACCTTTACTGAGCGAAAATTACGACGCGAAGCAGCTCGCTTGAGACCACGATAAGATACTAGAATGGCCCTCACAATCGCTGGACGCCCACCCTATTGAAAATGTTTGGTCCCTTGTAAAGACAAAGCTTAGAGGAAAGACTTTGACTCAGTTGTCTCGCGAGATTCGAAAAATTTGTAGAGCATGCAAAAAATCTTGTCGACAGCATACCTCGAAGATGCCATGCGATTATTGATGCAGGAAGCGATCGGGCAACTTACTAGGTAATTGCGCCATTGTTAGCACACCAAAGAATACATCAATGGCAAAACATATTCTCGAAACACATTTTTTCAAGTCACGTTCTTATTTGACATTATTACACACAGATATAAACTAGTAACAATTTTTAGTGTGCCGTACAGAAGACTTATGGGATCACATCGGTGTCTGTCCGTCTGTCATACCCGATTTTCTTCAAAACTATTTGATATAGGAAGTTAAAATTTGACACAAATATACGAATTGATGGTCCAATCTGAGCCGTATAGTTTTAAAAGTTAAATTTTGATTTTGGGGGGTAAAATCGAAAGTGAAAAAAAAATTACCAGGTCATCGAGTGGGGTGTCAAATGAAAGTTTGCGAAAACAGGAGTTGAAAAATATATACGATGTAACACTTGCGCAAATTTTTCTTCTTGATATTTTTAAAAAACTCTCTCCCCACTTATCTCGAAAAGTACTTCTCAAAAAATTTTGACAAAATTCTAGAATATTCTCCATAAAATGTAGCTTGAATGAAAATTTTCACGAGTGCGTTACCTTTGATAGTTTATCAGGCGTATAAAAAAAATGGCCAATGTTGAAAGGGAGATGCATCGAATGAAGATCAATATTCTTGGTTTGAGCGAGGTTAGATGGACTGGTGCTAATCAGCAAAGTATTGAAAAAGGACACATATATTATTCGAGAGGATCACAACACTAATGTGGAGTTGCTATTTTGTTATCACCTGAAATTGACAGATCGCTGATTAATTTTTTACCTTATAATGACAGAATAATGATGGTACAATCACAAACGACTCACAGAATAATGAACAATATAGAGGTTTATGCTCCAACACGTGATAAGGTGGAACGTTTTTTCGGTGAACTGGCAGAGGTGGTAAAACTCGTGAAAAAAGACGAAATAACTATAATTATGGCTGATTTTAATTCTTAGGTGGGTTTAGGAATGGACGGTCAAGTGGTTGGAAAATATGGCTTGGGTCTGGAAAATGATCGAGGCGGCAGATGCGTTCAATTTTGTATCGAGAATGATCTTTTTATTAGCAACACATTTTTCAAACTCCCACCCCGGCGGTTGTACACTTGGAAATCACCTTGCGATAGGACTAGGAACCAGATAGATTTTATTCTCGTTAAACAAAACATGAAGAAATTTGTAAAATCTGTAAAAACCTACCCTAGAGCAGACGCAAGTTTCGACCACAATTCGGTACTCGTGGAGTTTCGAATGCACAGATTTAAAATGATTAACAAAAAACAAACAATAAACCTCACAGATACAAATAAACTGAAGAATCCTGAGATTAGAAAACAAATATCAAACCGAATGGATGAGAAATTTAAGAAGCAAATAAGAACAGAAAACCAAAGTCTCGAATCTCAATGGGTTAGAATGAAGAGTGAATAGAAAAAAACAGGAATGGATGACAGAAGGAATACTAAATCTGATGGACGAAAGACGACTACAGAAAATAAAAGATGTCTCAAAGTACAACGAATTAAACAGGGTAATACGTCGAACATGTAGAGAAGCTCAGGAAATCTGGTTAAGCAAGAAATGCCGAGAAATAGGGGAACTGCAAAAGAAGCATGACACATTTAATTTGCATAAGAAGATTAAGGAATTGGGAGGAAAAAGCAGGAAAAAACAAGAAACAATTCTGAGAAATGGAAACAATGAAATTGTACTGAAGGATAAAATAAAGATATGGGAGCAATACATGAAACAACTTTTCAATGGGCATAGATCAGAAAGCGTACAGCTAAACAGAGATAATGAGGTAGGGCCAGAAATAACAAGAAAAGAAGGTATTTATGCTATACAACTACAGAAGGATGGAAAAGATCCAGATTAAGGGAGAAATTCTCAAAATATTTTTGGATGAAAGTCCATTTATTAATTGACTGGTAATCTTATTTAACAAGATCTATGAAACCGGACAAATCCCTCTTGACTGGCTAAAGTCGACTTTCATACCAATTCTTAAAAAGCCAAAATTAATGAAATGTGACGATTATCGCTTGATAAGCTTAATGTCTCATGTTCTCAAGATATTCCTGAGAATCATTCATACCAGAAAACATAGAAAATGTGAAGCAGAAATAGATAACACACAATTCGAATTCCGAAAATGCATGGGTACACGGGAACCTTTATTCTCATTAAATGTACTGGTCCAGTGTTGTAAAGGTATAAATGTAGATGTATATGCATGTTTTATAGATTACAATAAAGCTTTCGACTGTGTGATGAACGCAAAATTAATAACAATTCTAGAAACAACAAATATAGACAAAAGAGATCTAAATATTATTAAGAATCTATACTGAAATCAATTAGCGGAAGTTAAAACTGGGCTGGAAAAGTCCGAAAGCATAAAAATAACCGTAGGTGTGAGACAGGGAAGCATTCTCTCGCCGCTTTTGTTCAGTCTTTATTCTGATGCTGTGTTTAATGAGGCCATCTATGAATCCATTGAAGAAATAACAGTTAACGGAAAAATACTGAACAACATACGTTATACACCAGAACTATTATTGGCAAATAATATCAAGGATCTCCAGCAACTGATCAATCGGGTCGTAACAGCCAGTGAAAGATTTGGATTAACTATGAATATAAAAAAAACCAAGTGGATGGTAATAACAAAGAAAAATCTACCACCAGAATCCCTCAAATTTGGAGAAAACACCGTAGAACAGGTCTCCACATTTAAATATTTGGGAACCAATATACATGACATACAATGACAAGTGAAACCCAAGAAAGGAAATATATTCCCGAATTGAACAGGCCCGAGTAACATATATGAACATGAATAAATTTTTCCATTGCACAAGTTTCAGTCTCGAACTCCGAATGAGAATGGTGAGAGCGTATGTGTTCTCCGTTTTGTTGTATGGATGTGAGTGCTGGACACACACATGTACATTTATATACGCCTTCTTCACATCTCCTGAGTACAGAAAATAAAAAACACAGAAGTACTGAAAAGAATGAATAAAACGAAAGAATTAGTAACAACCATAAAAATAAAAAAAACTCAATACTTCGGACATATAATGACGGGCCCAAAGTACGAATTGCTACGTCTAATTATTGAAGGTAGGGGCAAACGATCGATCGGAAGACGACAGAATTCTTGGCTGAAGGACATGAGAAGGTGGTTTGGATGTGCTTCGAGTTATATTTTTCGAGCAACTGTTTCTATAGTTCGTTTAGCTATATGGATCGCCAACCTGGAGGAGACGGCGTCATAAGAAGCAGATAAAAAAAAGTTTTCAAGGTCATCGGTTTCCAACAAAGATCGGAAACCAACTTTGTTGAAAACTCATTTAGGGTGTATTTTGTGACGTCATTGATCATTTTATACCTCCGTTACAACATTTTTTATTTCAAATGCAATCACCGTACGGAACACTAATTGCGCTAGACCAACTTGCACTTGGCCGGTTTTTATTTTTTTTCTTTTCAGAAGAGCCGTCTAAATTAAATCTTCGGAAACACCGCAGCCGTACTGGGCTTATTGAATTTCTTTACCATTAGCCACTCTACGACTTTTGTTCCCTGTACAGGGTTATTGTTTATAAATGGGCCTGTTGAAGATCTTGGCAAGAAATAGTATAGGATTTAAAATACTTTACAGAAACGTTCTTATTACCCATATAAAGTTTTACCAGCAGCATTTAACTTAGGGAAATGAAGAATCAAGAGATGATGCAGCCCGTGGAACAAGATGCACAACTATTTAATAAAATTATTTCAACGGATGAGTCAGTTTTCTCAACATCTAAAACTTTTAATAGAGTAACAGTAGTAAGGTCAATATAAAAGACAGTAAGTCGTCCAAGGGAGAAAATTATGCAGTTGGTGGCAATTTTACATTATCAAGGTTAAGGTATCGTTTTGGTAGCCATAAAAAGACAAAAACTAATTTATAAGTAATGCATTGAATAGAATGAGCGACATGTTGTACATTTAACATAGTTAATTCAAGGTGATACTATTTTATTTCTATTAATACTGTAGAATCGTTTTTTAGGGTTAGAGAACAAACCTGTTTTTGATATTTCTTGTTTTCAGTTTGTGATAGTTATCGGCTGGTTCTATTATTTTCTTTTGTTTTAACTTTGTTTAAGTTTAGATGTGGTTATGTATTCTTTAGAATGCATTTAAACTAGGGATTCTTCTTTGCCGTCCATATAGTTTTGTTTATTCTCGTTGTGCTTGCCTTTTTTACAATCATTTTTAATATATTTATTATATTTCTTATATATTCCATTTTTCACTTTCTGAAAAAACACATTTGACATTTTGGGTGAAGTTACAAAAAATCGTTTTTCTTGCTGATTTTTATAACACCATAAAAATGTACATACTCTGACATTAGTAAAATTGAGAATTCTATGAAACAGTAAAATTAATTTAAAAAAAAAAAACATAAAGTTTGTGCTGTATATTGAAAGCTCTGAGCGCGATGATTTTGGTTTTAACTCCTTAAATTATTCTTCGGAGTCTCCACTGTACCAGTGTATCTTCAAGGAAAAACTATTCGTAGCTGGTCCGTACTGAATTTCAGTAATTCACCAGTTTTCTTCTGAGATTGCCTTTAAATTATGCTATCGATCTTGGAGATTTTCCTTCAATACTCATTAAGAACTTTTTCGATTTATCATCTCATTTTTGCTCCTACTGTGCTTTTAGACACTTCCAGGGCAGATTCTGAAGCAATATATGGGAATGACTAGCCATTTTAGCTTGTAATTTAGTTAAGTAGTCTTGGATAGACATTTGTTTTCGTTTCGACAATCCATCTGACTGCGCCAGGGAGGTCTCCGATGTTATTTTGGCTGGTATGGAAGCTTATATCCTTTTTTCGAAGAAATACCCCTCCAACGGCAAGCCTTGTTTTGACCGAAAATGCAAAGAAGCTGTTGCTTCTAAATATCTTGCCTACCGAGAATGGCGTGAAAATCCTAACACCATAAGTCGTAACACCTTTGTTCGTGCCAGGAACAGATGCAAAGGAATTATCGACGTAACCAAGGAGGCACACAATCAACGAATTAGAAACAAACTTCTCGCTTGTCCCAACAATTCCAGGTCTTTTTGGGCAGTCGCTAAGGCAGTTAGTCAAAATTTCACCAAATCCACCATACCACCACTCACACGACCAGATACTTCTATTGCAGTGACATCTGTTGAGAAAGCAAACTTGTTGGCTGAACTCTTTGCTTCACATTTTACTGTCGATTTCCAAGGAAAAACACCACCTACTATTCCCATATTGTAGTCAAGGATGCCCGATGTTTTCTTCAGACAACGTATCATAAAGCGTATTTTAATTAAGCTAGACACCAAAAAGGCTTCTGGCGCTGATGGAATACCTGCCGTAGTTCTCAAAAACTGTACGAGGGAACTGACACCAGTTTTCTGTAGACTTTTCAACCTATCCTACAGAAAGAGAATATTTCCTTCCTGCTGGAAATGTGCCACAGTTCAGCCGATACCTAAAAAAGGCAAGAAGACCTTGCCAAATAACTACCGACTAGTCGAACTGCTTTCAATAATATCGAAAGTCATGGAAAAGTTTATCAATCAGCATCATCACCAATACGGCTTTCGTAAACGTAGATCTACAGGAGATCTTCTGATTTATGTAACACATGTTTGGAACAATGCAATTGAACACTTTGGAGAATCTCGAGCGTGTTTGGCACTTTGGACTGTTGGCTAAGCTACGCTCTTATGGTATGTCTGAAAAGTTCTGTTTGTGGCTCTAATCTTTCCTCAGAGAGCATTCTTTACGAGTGGCGGTCGACGGATTTCTTTCTAACACCTTCACTATCAACGCCGGTGTGCCCCAAGGCTCCATACTGTCTCCTACTCGCTTTCTTATTTACATTAACAATCTGCTGGAAAAGACCGGGAATCCAATCTACAGCTTTGCAGATGACAGTACGCTTATCTCTTCATTCACTTTGAACGCTCGGACATCGGCTACTCAGACGAATATCCGCAGACAGCAGGAGGTCGTTCAACTTAACAAAGATCTGGAAGAAATTCTATCTTGGGGTGACAGTAACCAAGTGGAACTTAAAGCTACAAAAACCCAAGTGGCGGTTTTTTCTAAAAAAGTTAACGTTGGTGAACCCGACATAGTCATGTCGGGGCATTCCATTCCCCTAGCATCGTCACTCAATTTGTTGGGCATTAATTTGGGAGCAAATATGTCCTGGCATGAACATGTTGCAGGCATAGCAAGGAGAGCTTCTCAAAAGTTGGGAATATTATTTCGAAAGCTTTACACTCCACAACAACTGTTAATTCTTTACAAAGCTCAAATTCGACCAACTATGGAATACTGCTCCCATGTTTGGGGCAAACACACACTGCATTTGTTGGATTCTGTTCAGAGAAGAGCTGTTCGTCTGATTGGAGACCCGGAACTGACCGGAGGTCTTAATTCGCTGGAACATCGAAGAACGGTTGGCGACTTGAGTCTCCTCTACAAGTATTTTCATGGGAAGTGTTCGAGGGATGTAGCCCGCTTAATTCCTCCCAGAGCGGTGCATGTGAGAAATTCACGTCGCGCTAATACTTCACATCCGTATGAGGTTCAGCTTGTTACTCTGCGTACAACTCTTTTCAAGCATTCTTTTATATGGAGAAGATCATTCCTTTGGAATAATTTGCCCAGGGCTGTGTTTCCCACCGAGTGCAATTTGCAGCGTGTCAAGAACAACGTGAATTGCTTTTTCCACACACATGCCACTCCTGGAGCGCTTTAGGGACTTCCCTGTAATACGTGTGCTAGACCCATAAAAAATATATATTTTTATGTGACATAATCCATCTAATAGTTTTAAAAATTACAATCGACATTAGCAAATAGTGGAAATGATTGGCAAGGTCAATAAAATAAATAAAGAAAAACATTCAGAAACTGTACATAAATTTATACTAATCCAAAATCGTTGTTGCTAGAAAGTTAATTGTACATTGTAATTATCGGACTCTTTTACAAAATAATACTTAATAGTATACTATTTAGTATTATTTTGAAGTCTAAAAATGAGCAGATTTCTGTTTGATTTGATTATGTAATGTGCCCTTATGGTCATTTTAAAAAGTTGAATGCAGAACTGGAAGAATTCTTGATATTGACATTTGACAGATGTTCATCTTAGTGTTAATAATGTAAAATTTGGATAAAATTAAACACTATAATATTGTACGTATTTGAAAAAGTGTTTTAAATGAATGCTCCTATTAAATATTACGCCAAGGCACACTTTAATATATCAAAGATGATTGTCGATATACCAGAACTAACATCGACTTAGGTCTCAGATTTTCCAATCAAGAATAATAAAGATCGACCGTTAAACCCATGAAATGACTTCAAATAATCTTTCATATCAATGATTGACATCTTTTAAAAGTTTTTGCTATTTAAGAAACGTGTAAGCAACGAACTTAGGTAATCTTCATTGGAGAATCGATCGCCAGCATTAAAACTAGTACGTCATATTAATAACCGATAAAAAGTTAACTAGATAAGTAATTGAAAATCAAAATTAATGTGGCATTCACCATTTTATTTTTTTACTAGTTTAGTGGTTAACTTGATCAAAACCGTGGAGGAGAAGAGATAAGGTTCGAACTTACTAACTGAAAATATTTTTGTTAGTAATCCTGATATTAACACCAGAAAAATGTTAGTTCTTATCGACGAAAAAGAAGCCGGGTTTATGTCTGCTGAAAGAATATTCATATTTTTGAGATTTTCATACGAGTTTTACTGAGTAGTGATTCCTATAGTAATGTAAGAATAAAGGTTACAGAGATAATGCACATGAAACACTGGATATCAAAAGAAACCATGAAAGAAATAGAAGAAAGAAAACATATAAGAACGATGTATATAGCTGATGACATGAAACAAGCTCTATTAAAACACACAAATCATTTAAGTAAAAATCTCTGCAGAAGAGATAAGAACACCTACATAAACAGCATATGGAGTGCAGAATGAGCCACACGAACTTTATAAGAAAATAAAATGTTTAAGGTGAGAATTCAAGCCCCAAACACAGGCCATTGAAAATGAGGAAGGTGAGATTGTAAAGGACAAAAAAGGAATTTCAAAGGTTTGAAAAGAATACTGCGCAGAACTATATAAAGACTCTTTTGACCCTGTCCATGCCCCCACCCCCTTCAAGTAACCATCATGAATGAACCATCATGAATTCTGAGATCAGAAGTAAAAAAGCCATTGCAAAACTCAAAAATCGGAAGGCACCAGGCCTAAATACCTTAACAGTCGAAGTCCTTAAAGCTATGATGGAGCATGAGGTCGATTTACTACATAACATATGCAGTATGGTGTGGAATACCGGTGAATGGCCTGGGGCCTGGAGAGAGTCAATATTCGTATCGACAGACAAAAAGGGCTTCCCCACAAAATGTACGCTACTATAGAACTGTATCCTTGATCTCTCTCGCTAGCAAGGTTTTTCAAACCATACTAAATGGGCGTCTCAAGTCTTACCTATTGCCACAAATATTAGAAGAACAAGGAGGATTTATACTAGGAAAGGGAATACGGGAGCAAATTTTGAATGCACGTCAACTGATAAAGAAAGGAATAAAATATAACATAAAAATTTATCTGTGCTTCATCGACTATCAAAAAGATAAGATGGCCAAAATGATTCATCTGAAAGAAAAACGAATTCAACATAGCCAAGAAGGATGTTAATAACATGTACACAGAAAGCTTCACCACGAGAACTGGTGTCCGGTAAGGATACATTCTTTCGCCACTACTGTTCAACATTTTTACGGAGTACGTAATGCGCGAAGTTTTCAATAACTGGAATGGTGGTATCGCCGTTGAAGGAAAACGCAAACAGAATCTGCGTTGTGTAGGTGACAAGCTGATTATAGCCACAAATGAAAGTGAATTAGAAGTCATTATGCAAAGTCTGACGAAGATCAGGAAAAGCTACGGATTGGAAGTAAACAACAACAAAACAAAAATAATGATCATTAGTAGAACGAATGATAATCAACCTCAACGTCTACTAGGATATAAAATCGTAGATTCCTATCAATACTTTGGGTCTTTATTTACCAATACCGGCCAGTGTCACTTAGAAATACGTAGGAGACTCTGCAACCACAAAATTAGTCAAAATATGGAAAGGCTCGAGCATCTCGCGGTCGATTAATTTCCAGTTGTAACATATGCATCGGAAACATGGACAATAAAGAAAGCTGATAGAAATAAAATTGCTGCATTTGTGATGTAAGTGTATTGTCGAATTCCCAGGATATCGTGGGTGGAACATCGAACTAATCAGTTTATTTTACAAAAACTAAAAAATTACTAAAAGACTTATAAACCAGACATACTTGAGGTATTGGGCCACCTCAGCAGAAGCCATGAGCTGGAATCACTGGTCATACAGGAAAAGGGTAAAGGCAAGCGCAGCGGGGGTAGATCACCTTCATGTTGTGTGGATCGAATGAAACAGTTTAACGAGAAGTCATTGCATGAAGCATCAGAGCATGCACAGAATCGATAACAGTGGCAGATAATGGTTCAATCCATTTATTGAGCACAGAGTCACCATACCCTCTCGAGGGTGAAAGGACTTAGACGGAGGAAAAATAAAAGTGGGTGCTCTAGTAAGTTAGATGATAGGTTAATTCAAGTTGGTACCTAAATCACTAAATTAAGCTGGTAAAGGTCTTCGAACATTAACACTCTGCGATTCGATTAGTTGAAGCAAGTGATACAAAACTGAATCTGAATATTAAATAATTTGTATGATAACTCCCTGCAATACTATAGAAAATTTAACTGTAAGGAATCCCTACAATTTAGTAAAAAAGCATAAAGGGACTGTTTTTTTTAACATGCGTCTCATGACGAAGCTATGATCAGTAAGCAGTTCTGAGGATCAGTCGATAGGCGGCAGTGCTGAAGCAATGGTAGTTCGCACTCCTAGTAGCTTTGTGGAAAACTTGTTTAGACTGGTCGCAATCCGGCTTCGGATCAATTCCAACCCAACGCTGATTTCACGGTCAAACACTATGTTATATAGTTAGTTGGGTACTCGGTATGCTTCTGGGATCTACATAGAGGGTTTATCTGTAAGATAGTTGGAGAGTGATTTGAATCAGAATCTGATTCTGCCGAGTGAGTCTGTGTAGACATAAGAAAGAAAATACTGGTGGCACGGGTCCACAATATTATAGTGGATGTGTGCTAGACAGAGCCGGACTGCTAATTATATGGGCCGGCAATAGTCTGCCCTATAAGCCGGTGTGAGAGTACGTGGGGCAGGTTAGCTGGATTATAACCAAAACATTCATAGTTATTTATTAAAGCAAAAATAAACTCTTTGTGATGTACAATAAGACAAATAGACTCGGCACGCATACCCCTAGAAGAAATTATGTAACTTCGTTACTAAATTATTGTTGTTAGAGTATTTATAAACTTGCATTGATTTACTAAATTTTCGTTTATTGAAATTGAGTATAATCTATATAAATTTGTTATGTACCATAGATACAATTTGTTTGTTTTGTTTCCTTAATTCTAGTTGATATTGATTCCCAGTTTTTTTCTGCCTACACCGTACCTTACGAAAAGCAAATTTTACTGACACCTTGAAATTATGTTTTTGGTGATCTCAAAGCTCCTCCAATTTTTTTATAAGTGTTAAAGTGTGTGCGAATGTTGAATTTGGTAGCTGCATTAAGGGGTTTTTCACAAAATCGAATTATTTTTTTTTCGGCTAGATAAATTGTTTATACTTTTAAGAATATTCTAAACGTTTAACCATTTCAAAATTCAAATTATTTCTAAAATTATAGCAATTAGAAGTGAGCTCGGCAGAGAGTCGCCTAGAACCTCAGGTAGCGATCGGAACGGCATGAACGGTCAAAGTTTTGACGAAAGGTATTGTTCTTTTAGTCAGTCCTTTATAAAAACGCTGTTTAGAAGGATATATTCAGAATAACAACGAAAAGTCTAAACGCTGTCAGTTGGTCTATGGCCCCAAAACTGCATTACAGTGGCACAAAAATTGTCGAGATTGCATCTTATATTGCAGCTAGTATATTTAATAATAATGAATATACTAGTATATTACAAATGATGCAATTATTAAACCTTGCAATTGGCCCAAGCGTGCTGCGATTTACCAAGAACTTGGATTCTCAACGAATATCTGTAGCCAACATGAGCACCCAACAGGAGACCAGGAAATTGAAAAGAGCTGCTCAAACGGAGTCGGAGGACATCGCGGCAACAATGGAAGACCTCATGTACGGTCCAAGAATCGCAGATTGAAGGTAATTTAAAAAATATTTCGTTTTAAGGCGCTGACGGCGTACTGTTTTTTCTTTTGCGTTTTTTTCGAAATTATTTTTTCCAAACTGGTGTAGAAGGTATCTGAAGATCTACTTAACCGATTTTGTTAAAATTTGCAACACATATTTTTTATATTGTTGTCTAAGATATAGCATAGGATTTTTTTGATTGGGTGCCACGTTCATAAGTTATAAATTTTTTAAACTCAAAATTTTTTTTGAACAGCTGTCATTTCTACAAAAAAATTTTAATTTTTTTTTTCCTATGCTACATCTTAGCTATTACCTTTCAAAATAATTTTTCAGACAATGCCTAACAGAGAAAATAAGAACACTAGCAGCAACGTCATTTTTTAATTTTTTTAATTCGTTATTATTTCAAATTATTCATAAAACTACTATGTATATGTGTAAAAGAAAAAATATTTTATATATTTAATAGCTGCCTTGAAATTTTTTAAAAATTTTATAACTATTTTTTCGAGCGTCAAGGTGATGTACCCCTTAATAGAAATATAGGAAAGGCTTATTTGCAAAATAATCAGATCTTCACTTTATTTTGAGCAATATTGTTAGATTTTTTGATGAACACTTCACACGCGCTTTGTCTGGAATGACTGCAACTTCTACTCGGTGAAAACACAATTCTGGGCAATCCATTTTTCAAGGATGAGGTTCTTAATATAAAAAAAGTTCTTCAAGAGGGGATTACGAGAAGAATCAAGCTGAATCTTAAACGAATGTGATATATTTTCTTGTATTCCTATCATGCACTGCTGCGGGAGGAATCAAACGAACTGCATCAATCGAATATTTCCATGAAAGTGTATATTAAATAGAACAACTTATCGCTATTTGAAAGCATTACATTTTGTTATGAGTTCCAGGACATTAATCAGAAAAATTTTTTGGATAAATTTTGACAAGAGCAGAGTATGATTGGAAGAGGAGCCCTACCTATGAGAGCAGTATTTGTTTTATGGTGAAATTTCAGCTCTGTAAGCTGTTATAGAGTATAAGGCTTTCTAATACAAATTAGTATTCGGAATTTTTGAGAAACTTTCTTTGTTATGCGTGCGACATGATTATGACAAATAAGACAAATAAGTTAGCGCTTAAGAAACTGAGTGACAATGAGAATGGAAAAGTGTGTTCCGACAAAAGTATGCCAAATTAAATTTTACTTGGTTACTACTACTTTAAGGCAGAATTTCTTAATAGTCTTTGCTAAGTTCTATAACTTTCTGTTATCTAGTGATATGTCAATGTCGAGCATTTAAGATAAGTGGATAAATAAGCGTGTCGACACCAACAAAGTTATAGATGGAGATTTTTTCCAGCAGATCGCTGATATAAAGAAAAAAGATAACATAGGTATACAAAATTAAAAAATTCTCTGTCTTTTAAGTGAGATACGTGTTTCCTTAAGTATTTTTTTTGCTGAATCCAAAAAATCATAAAACACACTCAAAGTTGCCAGAAAGCTATTAAATTGAAACAAAAACATTTTAATAAATAAAATGTAAAACTGTATAATCATTAAAATTATGGAACAAAACTGTTTATTTCGGACATCTTTAAATGTGCTAAATCTACATTTATCATAAAAACTTAAAAATACTAGGTTTTAGTGTTCATGTTTAACAAAAAACACGCATACACCACATTTAACTAAGCTACGTAGTAAAATGCTATTTAAAATAAATATGTGCAACCACTAAATTAAAAAATTGTTTTTAATTTTTATTAATATTGAACAAAACTAGTATTTTCATTATTTTTTGAAGTTCTTAATCCTGACTTTACATCAAAAAATAAAGTTTTATGTTCGGTTTCAATAAAAAAAAAAAAAAAAAAAACGCGCTTTTAACACTTACAAGGGTGCTACGTGGGTGGTAAAATGCTTTTTTAAGTAAATAAATGCTAAACAAGAATTTTTTTTCGAACAAAACTATCATTTCTAGAAGTTTGTTAAGTTTCAAATTTGAATTTGATATCAAAACCTGAGCAATAGTGTTTAACGTTGAAATAAATATCCGTTTACTATTTAGGAACAAAAGGTTGCAAAACGCAGTCTAATGTATATCCCTTGACTGTTTAGAAGTCAATTTTGTTTATAGATTGATTGAGTGAATATGGGGAAATGTGAGTGGGTGAGTGAGGTAGTGAGTGAGTGAGCGAGCGATTGAGTAAGCGAGTGAGTGAATAAGGTAGTAAGTGAGCGAGCGAGTGAGTGAGTCAGTAAGCGAGTGAGTCCAGAAATAAGTGACTGAGTGAGTATGGGGGTATGTGAATGAGTGAGTATGTGAGTAAGTGAGTGACTGAGCGAGCGAGTGAGTGAGTGTTTTGTTCAATATTAATAAAAAATAAAAACAATTTTTTAATTTAGCGGTTGCATAAATTTATTTTAAACAGCATTTTGCTACGTAGCTTAGTTAAAGTTGGTGTATGCGTGTTTTTTGTTAAACATGAACACTAAAATCTAATATTTTAAGTTTTTATGATAAATGTAGATTCGGAACATTTAAAGATGTCCGAAATAATAGTTTTATTCCATAATTTTAATGATTATACAATTTTACATTTTGTTTATTAAAATGTTTTTTTTTTTCAATTTAATAGTTTTCTGTCAACTTTAAGTGTGTTATCTGAAAAAAATCTCACAGTGGATGTCTTTTTTATGATTTTTTTGAATCCAGCATAAAAAAATATTTAAGAAAATATGTCTCACTTAAAAGACAGAGAATTTTTTTTGTATACCTGTGTAATTGAACACAATAGCGAACCGTGGGGTATACCGTCAATGATAATGAAGGCCTTCTATAAAAAAATTCATCAACTGACATGTGGTAATAACAATATCGTAGGAGACTGGTAAGCCATACATAAAACTAATCAGACTGATAAAAATAGCTTAGTCGAGATTCAACATGATGATTAATAGCATTGTTCTAATAATGTGTGAAATATGTTGGGAATTTGGAATCTTTGGCACAATAACACTACTCAGTATATATCACCACTATACCAAACACTTTATTTTTGCGCTCGACGCGCGTTTTGCTAACCATGTTAGCTTCATCAGTAGCAATGATTGACCCAATCATCGCCTCTGATAAAGCTAACATGGTTAGCGAAAGGCGCGCCGATTACAAAAATAAAGTATTTGGTATTGTAGTGATATATACTGAGTAATTTGTGAAGCAGGCTAGGGGATTTTTGGTTGGTCTCTGCTTACAATAGCCATGTTGGCTCTCGCTAAGAACATTACATCCTTTCAGATATTTTCAAAGATGCTAACTAAGAACGTATTCCATAACTTTCGATGTAACTGAAAGTATAACGAACGATCTGTAGTCGTTTAGTAGCATCTATTTGCTTCTTATTGTATTGGTTTAACTCGTATTTCCAACGGAAAGAGAATATTCCTTTTCTGTAGGATAAGGTAAAAAGCTTGCAATCACAGGTGTCAGTTGGCACGCACATATTTGGATTACGATACCAGCTATTTCATTAACGCTAAAAGTTTTTTTACTGTCAGGCTTCGTTGAGGTACTTTTTATGGGACGATATCTGAAAACAATATCGAGTATTTCATTTATACTCATCAGTGGTGATTTTTCTTGAAGAGTCACACTAAAATACAAAGCAAACAGCTCAACTAACAAGTTGATTTTTTCAACAATGTCACAATAGTATTGTCTAACCAAGTAAGTGATGGTGTAGTTCATTTAGTGACATCTGGGTTAACTACGAGTACCTTAGCAACCCAATAAAAATATCTTAAACTGTTCAGTCAGGTCAAAAGAGTGTTTAGAGTTCTTTAATTATATACGTGCCTTGTTCCGTCGATTGATGATTTGTATCTGTTTCAAGTATCAACGAAGATATTATGGTTTATAATAGGATTTTCATGACGCTGTCGGCAGGTAAGATATTTGTATTTGCATCTTCGATCCAAACAAGACTTACTGTTAGGTATTACTTTAAAAAACGGTATGTAAGCTTTGATATTGGGCATTGTATAAGTAAATAATTTCTAAAGCTAATAAACAATAAATAAAAATAATAATAAATAATAAATTCCATTTTTAAATAAAATACAGATAAAATCTAAAACAGCAACGCAATCGGAACATAAATTTTACTTTTGTCGACCACATAACAGCTCCGGTGCTTTCAATAATTCAAATCGGCAATTGGACACACTTTTTATTATTGCCAGAAAAATTAGGTCACTGCAGCTGCATCAATATTAATTTCCCACCGACAAAAAACTCTCTGACTGGCCGTAAATTAACGAATTAATTCCAAGCCCGACAAAACTTTGCCTGTAAATCACAGAAAGGAATAATCAAAAGTCCAACGGTCCCCGCCAAATTGGCGATACGTTAAATGATGCAGACTGCCGTATCCATATAATGCAGATTATGAAATACAGTTCAAAAAAGTCGATTCAGTGCAGCTATAATTAAACAATCGGCAGGCGGCGCAGCTGCGGTTGGCACTGCGCCGTTTTCAAATGAGACTGCGAACCGATTATTTAATCTAGTGTATGTTTTTATGATAACAGCATTCACATTATTGTTTATGTTTTTAGCTAGTGTAGTGGTGATGTTATTTTTATGTCGTAATAAAATTGTTCACACCATACTATACTTGAATGCAACGTAATATTTTGTTTATACAAGCAGCTATTGCCTGAAAATCCCTTACAAATATAAAAAAAAATTGTCAAGGTTAAATATATTGGGAATGAGTGAAGTGAGATAGTTTGATTCGGGAAAGCAAAGAACTAAAATCGGTTACATATACTATCCAGAGAGATCTAATCAGAATCACAGATATGGTACGGCTGTGATCATTAAAGACGATCTCGCCAAAACAGTAACTGATTTTGCGCCTTTATGCGACCGGGTTATGCTGATAAGATTACAAACATCTTACCGGACACTAAATATTATCCAGGCATATGCCTCAACATATGACAAATCTGACGACGAAGAAGAACAATTTTATAACAATCTGGACGAAGTTTTACATCTCAGAAAGAAAGGAGAAATGATCATAGTGATGGGTGATTTTAAACGCCAAGGTGGGAGTTGGATCGGATGGTAACTCAGTAGGAAAGTATGGCCTAGGCGAAATAAATTTTCTTGGAGATAGGATAATTTTGTACAGAGAAAGATTTTCTCGTTATTAACACTTTTTTAAGCTTCAACCAAGACCGCCTGGAGATCGCTTGCAGACAACAAGAACAGGATTAGCCGGAATCAAATTTACTTTATCCTAATAAAACGAGAAATTAGTAAGTACGTAAAGTCTGTAAAAACGTACCCTGGCGCCGACGGCAATAGTGTTCATAATCCGATTGTTATGAACTTCAGATTTAAAAGAATCATTAATACGGCAATAAAGAAAATCGAAATGAAAGCTATAGACATGGTAAAAATTATGGATCTTCAGATCACAAGGCAGATAGGTGTTCGAATCGAAAACAGGCTCAGAGACCACACAACGCATAACGTCTGTAGAAGAATCTTGATCTGAAATAAAAGATAAACTCACAGACATTCAAGAGCAAGCACTTGGTGTGAAAACTAATACTGACTATCATGGATAGGAGAAGTAGATGTAAAAGGCTTTCGAACCAATACAGAGAACTCAACAGGATAATGCGTCGCAAGTGTATGAAAGCGAAAGAAGAATGTATATCTGAAAAATGCAGCGAAATCGAACTATTACAAGCAAAGCACGATACCTTCAATTTACAAAAGAACTAACAGACCCTAACCTGAACTAACAGAAATCGAAAATATCCAACAACAGTTTTAAGAGATACTAGTAATGAAATTATTATGAGAATCGAAGCAAAGCTTAGTAGGTGGAAGGTCTATGTCGAAGAGCTTTTTAACGACGATGGACCAAACGAACCATCATCCACAACTAATGACATAAGTGAAACGGAGTCTCCTATTACCAAGAGCGAAATTATTGATGCAATACATGAACAAAAAGCTACTGGCCCAGATAACATTCACGTCGAAGTAATCAAGATCATTGCAAGAGGGAGCAGGTCTTGATATTTCAACATCGTTGCTTAACGCCATTTATAACTCAGACCAGATAACATCTGATTGGCCGGAATCCACTTTTATTACTATTCCAAAAAAGTCTAATTATTCTCCTTGTGACGATTACCGTATGATCGGTCTTACGTCGCATATACTAAAGATCTTCCTCCGGATAATTCATACACATATATATATATAGAAAATGTGATTCTCAAGTGGACGATACACAATTTGATTTCAGAAATGGTTTTGGCACGCGAGAGACACTTTTCGCTCTTAATGTTCTAACACAACGATGCAGGGACGTACACGTAAAAGTATTTACTTATTTCATAGACTATCATAAGGCCTTTAATTGTGTCAAACACGCTAAAATGACCCTATGTGCTTCGGGTGTCGACCAAGAGATCAACATCATATCCGGTTTGAATTAGTATCAGACATCCAAAGTAAAAATTGAACAAAGCCTATAGGAAGACGCTTCTATCAAGAAAGGAGTGCGACAGGGATGTATTTTGTCTCCGCTTCTCTTCAACCTCTATTTGGAGGCTGTTTTCAAAAAAGTCTAGAAGATATGCACACGAAAACGTTATTGTGGCTGATAATTTACCCGGTTTGCAGAGCCAACTTTCATAGTTCGCCGGAATGAGAAATTTGGACTACATGTAAATATAACCAAGCAAGCTGGTTGTGTTTTCAAAATCACATGTTGATGCGAATCTTATTGTTAATAGAGAGCGAATTTGAATATCTGGAAACACTAATTAATAACCAATGTAATCTAAAAATAGAGATTAGATCGAGAATCGAGCTGGCCCGTGAAACTTTCATGAACATGAAAAATCTTTTCACCAGATACGACCTTAGTCCAGAACAGAGGTTCCCAAACTTTTTTTTCTCGTAGACCAGTTTCAAAATTTTACTGGTTTCGGTGGACCCCCTGCTGCTACATTTCTACCATATTCCCAAAACTCGTCAAAAAATTTGAAGATTAGATCTAACGATGGAAATTTGCGTCGTGGCTGAGTTCCAACCCTAAATCCGGAGTGGTAAAAATAAAAAGAAAAATAATATATTTTCTTGTGTTCTATTTATTAAAATAATATGAATACTTAATAGAATTAAAATTAAACATTAATAACGTACCGTAACTTCAACAATGCAAAGCAACAAATAAAAAAAATAGTCATAATTTTAATGGCTGGGATGTACTTGATGGATTGACAGCAAATTATCAATATTTGACTTCAGTTTTGTAAGGAATAACCGCAAATCTCCCCGTTCTGTGATGTTCAATCTGCTCCTTTTTTTTGTTAATAGGTTTGTAACGACACTAAAACTTTTTTCGACAAGGTATGACGAGGGAAACGCTATCAAAAGTTTTCTCGCAATTTCCCACAGCCCAGGATATTTTTCGGGTAATTCTACCTGCAGCCAAGATGTTTGATAGCCTTTTTTAAACTTCACCTTCAGCTCCTCATTGGTGCTAAGCTCGAGTACCTCCTCTTGTAATACCACATTTGCCACTTCCGTTTCATCAAATGGATTTATGATCCATGGTGGTATTTCCATCGTCAAAATATCTTCAAATCTATTTTTGAAGTCATCATGCAGGGCATTTAAATGTTGAACGTATGTCTGAATATCCTCATCAAGACATTCTGCCTGTGACAAGTTTGGAAACTGTGAGAATTCGCGCCGACTAATATTTTGCTTCATAAAGTTCAATTTTCCAAGGAAAGCCGAAATTACACTCTTTGTTTTTATTAAATTTAGGCAGTCTCCTTGTAACTGCAAATTAATGTCATTAAACTTTTTGAACAAATCTGTCAAATATGCGATGTCTGCTTTCAATTTGATCAGGTTTTCTTTTAAATCTGGATCTTTAATTTCCAGAAACTCTAGAACTGATTCAAAAAGTGAGTAAAATCTCGTTAAACATACACCTTTCGACAACCAACGTACTTCAGTATGTAAGAGCAATTGTTGGAAGTCTTCATCATTTTCGTCGCACAATTGTGCAAATAAACGGATATTCAACGCATTGCTTCTTATTTTGTTAACTGCTTTAATCACAAATTGAAGCGATTGGTGCAATCTATCACTGAAATTTTTCGCTACCAGGTGTTGTCGGTCGATGACACAGTGAATTGCAGTTACTCCTGGTATAATTCTTTTAAGATGGCTTATAAACCCACGATATCGCCCGAAGATGGCAGGAGCTCCATCTGCTGCCACCGAAATAATGTTTGTAAATGGAATCGATTTTTCCTTAAAAAAATCACTCAGGACATTAAATATTGATTCGCCTTTAGTGTCCGTCTCCAAAGTTTTCGCGAATAGCAGCTCTTCATGGATTTCTTCGTCCATAACAAATCGAACATATGCCAATAATAATGCTTCATTACCAGGTAAAATTGACTCGTCCAGTTGAATATAAAAATGAGTTGTTTGCAGATAATTACACAAGAAGCTTTCAATATCAGAGCTCATTTCATCAATACGTCTTTGTACAGTGTTGTTACTCAAAGGAATTCTTTTGAGTTCGTCAAATGGAGGTTTGTGCAGAACAGTTTTTAAAACTGTTCTCCAATGGTGTGCGGTTTTTTCAGATTTTGCTATAAGCAATGAAGATATTGTAAGATGCTTGCAAGCCATCATCGTTACTTTGAGACGTGGGAGCGAACATACTGTGCACGGTGGGTCTCTTTTCATATTTGACACCTTCTTAGATGATCTTCGAGCTTCGATGGTTTCATAGAGTCATTGCTCAAAACTTTGTTGCATAAAAGGCATATGGGTCTTTGATGCCTTTGATGGAAAAACCAAATTTCAAATAATCAACACTGTACTGTCGACATTTCTTCTTAGATTCAGCCATGTTTCGTATCAGTTACCTACCTGTAAAGAAAAATGTTTGTTTTAGTAATCATAAGGCGACTTTAACAGGATATGGATATTTTAACAGAATGAAATAGGATTAATTAATTATTGCAATGAAAAAAAAGCCAAAATGCCGGCGGCAAAAACTGATTTTAATTATTAAAAGCAATAAACTGCTAAGACCCATATAGAGGTTTTCACAAAACGGCTGAACCTATTTTAATGTAATATAAAATATTTTTTGATTAATTATATTTTGATACATTTCTGTAAATTCGAGAGAAAATACTTTTAAAGAATATTTTGACATCAAAACTCCGCGATTTTAATGATTTATTTATTACTTTGATGTACGTTACGAGTGGTACATAAAGACACGTACAATTTATGAAAATATTTTTAGTCATTTAGCATTAGCAACTACGAGGGCACTGAAATATGTACAAACATGCAGGTCAATCATATATCTCCTCCTTTAAGTGTAAATCCCACAGTCGGGTTTTTTCTGCGTGCTCAGTAAAAGTAATTAATTTTATAATAAAAAAAGTACCTTTAGTGAATCACCACAGTCGGGTAAATAAATAATTTTTATAATAAAAAGTACTAAAAGTTCAATCTTTCTCGGCTTTCTGTTCTTTTATAGAAGTATCGAATAATGGCCCTGTTCAGTATTTAAGTTTTATTACGTACCTACTACACGCAAACATAACAAATATAATATTATTATAATATAAAATAAAAGTATAAATAACAAATAGGCAGGTACTTACTTTTTCCGGCACTGGCAAACACTGACATCGATTCACTCACACTTTTCTTTTCAAAATTCCGGAAACAAATGAGTAACGTTTGTCCTTGGCATTCGTATTTATATTGGTGAAGAATCAAACAAGTCAAAAATGCAAGAACAGCACAAGTCGTATTTCGTCCCCTTTGCACGTCTGAACGGGTTGCGTTGCGGGCGGGCGGGTGCAAGTCTCGATGCGCGTTGTAAATATCGAATAATGCAGCACAAGGTCGTATTTCGTCCCTTTGCACGTCTGAACGGGGTTGCGTTGCGGGCGGGCGCGGGTGCGCTTTGCAAGTCTCGATGCGCGTTGTACTGAATATCGAATATGCAAGTTTTTACAAGTAACGGTCGTTGACCTTCTTAAAATACACTACTCAAAAAAATTAAGGGAGGTTTTAAAACAAGGAAATTAATGCTAAATAAACAGGCTATCTGATCCATATGCCGGCCTAACTGAAAAAATTTTTTTTCAAGCCCGTGGACCAAAAAAAAAACAAAATATTTGCAATATTATTTTTTCGCGCTATCTGTTAGAATTGCATGAGAACCGTAGCTCCTAAAAAATTTTATCCAAAAAATCTGAAAATTAGAATCTTAAAGCTTCAAAATGCTTTTTTTTAAGTCTCAATACGACCATTTTTCACCGAAATACAGCCTGTCAAAAATCACCGAAAAAAATTTGGAATTTTTTTTGCTCCCTTAATTTTTTTGAGTAGTGTATTATCTGCCTACATTGATAGGTAAAGCCAAGCCAACATTTTGTTCTTTACTATCGAAACCAGATAAATTTTCGTGGACCCCCACTTACAACTTATGAACCCCCATTTTTTTTTCACGCCAACGTAGACCCCCGTCGAGTCTCCCGTGGACCCCTGGGGGTCCACCTGAACCACTTTGGGAATCACTAGTCTAGAACTCCAAGTGCGTATGATTAGATGCTATGTTTTTTCGGTACTCCTATATGAATGTTAAGGCTAGACTCTTGATCCTGACTCGAAGCTTGTGAAATATACGTTTATAGAAGGATTCTACGGATATCATGGGTGGATAGAGTAACAAATGCTGAAGTACTGAGACAAATAAGCAAATCCACTGAACTGCTTCTAACTGTAAAGGAAAGAAAAGCTAGTTATATCAGACTTATAATGAGGGTAGCAAAGAATGACTTACTGAGACTGGTCATCTAAGGCAAAATACAAGGAAGATGGATTGGAAGACGTCAAAATTCCTGGTTAAAGGACATCCGATAATGGTTTAATTGCTGATCAATAGATATTTGCCAGTTTCCAGGATTATGTTAGCCATTTGGATCGCCAACCTTCGTCAGGAGACGGTAAATTAAGACGAAGAAGGTTAAGTAGAGCACGTAAGAGCGGTGTCTGACTTCAAAGAAGCAGTGAATAAGTACTAAGTCTTTTAGAGTGAGGAAGATTTCAATTTGAGATACCATAGGGCGCCACCTGCTATACTATTTCGCCTAATAATGCTCTATCGAAGAGAGATCAAAATGACGATATACGACAAAAAACTATGTAGTTTCGTGTAAACAGGGAAAACTTAAATAATCCGCCCAGGTTACTTTAATATTATTAATTTATTGCACTAGCTCTCAAATCTAAGAGTCCATGGGTAGATGGGCACACCTGTAACTCCACAAAATGCTGACCAAGAAGTGCCATATAGAAAGCAAGGTGACCGGGGGTAAAATTTATAAAATAAAATTAAAAGTTTCTCATACAATCAATGGTACGGCAGGTCAGATATCACTCCTAGTGTGTTCTGCTTGTTAGAAGGCGACTAAAAGAAGTTAGACAGTAGGTACCTAGATCCCGCTAAGCATGGTCTGATGTGTTATCATCGCATCGGCTTAGGCTACATGAAGTTGCGTAACGTTTCACGGCTCTGCCGCCAGAATAGAATGATAAAGCTCATAAATTAAGTGCACCAACACTTGCAATGAAATAAGTCTCATATACACGCTCTCTGAGAAAACAAGGCCAGTTCATCAATCAGCAACTTTCTCTATCCTGAGTGCGACTTCTCTTTTCGGTTTAAACGTAATTTTCGATTCTACCTTTTTGTAAAAATCGATCTGCCTTACCAACGAGAGGAGACTCTGGAGCCCTCAAAAATTTCTTGTCATATGGTTAAAAATAACGACTCAATAAACCATAAGGTTTATTTGCTGCCTCTACCGACCACCAAGTGACACTAACTTTAGAACACTTTTCGCTTTTCTTGCAGACACTATCGATTATTTACAGTTTATTTATCCAAATGCCGAAATTGCCATCCCGGATGACTTTAATGTTCATAACATCAACTGGCTTAGTCAAATAGGACCGAAGAACAAGGTCGTATTTGACTAAATCATTCTCAATCAGTTGTGGCTTTACTCAGCTTATCAATAAAGCGACAAGGATCTCTAATCGAGATGGAGAGTTCGCCAGTCTTCTTGACCTGTTTTTTTATCCACTAATCCAGAGATTTACATTGTCACCTTAAATCTGCCATTAGGTTTTTCCGACCATAAACTGCTCTTGACATTAAATATCTTATAGATCATCGATAGAGAGCTGTCTAAATCGAGCAAGGTTCAATACTACAAATCTGCAAAATGGGAAAACTTACAAAATGTTTTCGAACCTTCACTTGATTAGACGTTTGTTTTAGATCTGACGACACATCTAACTGCGCTTAAGAGGTTTCTGACGTCATTTTGGTTAGCATGGATGCTTACATTCCTTTTTCGAAGAAATGCGCTTCCAACGATAAGCCCTACTTAGTCCAAAAATACCTAGAAGCTGTTGCTTTTGAACATCTTGCCTACCGACGATGGTATAAAAATTCTAACGTCATAAATCGTAACATCTTTGTTCGCATCCGGAACAGATACAAAAAAATTATTCACAAAACCAAGAAGGCACACAAAGAATTGAAAACAAACTTCTTGCCTGCCCCAACAATTTCAGATTCTTTTGACCCCTTTCTAAGGCCATTAGTCAAAATATCACTAAATTCCACTATACCACCAATCACACGGCCATATAATACTAATTCACCAACACTACTTACTTTAAATTCTACTGCCGATTTCCAAGAAAAAATACCACTAACTATTCCCATAGTGCAGTTAAGGATGCCCGGTATTGCTTTAAGGCAGCGTATCATAAAATGTATGTTAAAAAGCTAGACACCAAACAAGTTTCTGGCGCTGCGCTGATAGAATATCTGAAATAATACTAAAAAAATGCGCTAGCGAACTAACAGCATTTTTCTGTAGACTTTTCACCGTATCCTACATAAACGGAATATTTTCTTCCTGCTGGCAATGGGCAACAGTTCAGACAATACCCAAAAAGGACAAGAAGACCTTGCCAAGCAACTACCGACCAGTCGCACTTTTTCTTTTATGAACGTAGCTCACGTGCTACAGGGAAGTCCCTAAAGCGCTAGTGGAGCGACGCGTATGCTGAAAAAGCGTTTCACGTTGATCTTGAATCGCTGTCAATTGTACTCGGTGGAAATACAGTCCCTGGGCAAAGCATTCCAGAGGGATGAAGTTCTCCACATACAAGACTGCTTAAAAAGGGCTGTATGAAGA
>CM032446.1:148929289-148947480 GCA_019049505.1 Pachyrhynchus sulphureomaculatus | reverse complement strand
GTACTACTGACTTACTGATTGGTTTCTCCTCGTGGGTTTTCCATAAGCTGCTTGGCCTCTCCTGATGAGATTCTCATCAAAAATACTGCTCTCCTATTCTTTTTTGGGTAGCTAATCACTTTTTGACCCCGAAATACCTGAGCATGAGCAGGATACTTTAAGTACAGAAGAAGGCTTTAAACTTGAGAGTTAGAAATGACACCCCACTTGGTGATAAAAAAACTGTTACTCACTACTGCATCACGGAGAAAAATAAAAAGCCACTACAGCGTGCTGGAGGAAAAAAGCCACTACGGCATGTCCAAGGAAAAAAGCCCTTAAAAATTCCATATGGCCGTTTATATATCTTTTGCCCCGTCTTCAAAGGGAAATCTTTAAAATGGCCCACTTCCGGGACGCAAAATCAATGCAAACTAAATAAGTTAGGTCAGCAATACGTTATATACGGTTCAGTTACACTGTTAAAAAAAAATATGTATATATATATATATATATATATATATATATATATATATATATATAGTGGCAAGCACGAGATATGCGTTATATCTTACCACTATTGGCAGTCAGTACTGGCTTAAGTACCAGAAAATTCTGTTCTCTTGTTTGTCAATCATAGCCCGACTGATACGCCGTGATATGGCGAAACGCGTCTCAGGATGTATTTGACGAATAAGAGAACAGTGGGTAGACTGCTGAAATACGGGCCTTTGTCCGTTTTCAGTTGTTTTAGATTAAATCACATATGCTCGAGTGGGGATACCTCGAAAAATCGCTCTATACCTGCGGTAAAGTGTTGGCAGTCTTCTAACCACTCTATCGGCATGTATGCCTGCAGCGATTTAGCCTCCGATAGAGTGCTAAGCATGAGTTATGCGTTTATATCTAACCACTATTGGCCATGAGTACTGGCTTAAGTACCCAAAAATTCTGTTCTCTTTTTGTCAATCGTAGCCCAACCGATGAGCTGTGATATGGCATAACCCGTCTCAGGATGGATTTGACGAATAAGAGAACAGTGGGTAGACTGCTGAAATACGTGCCTTCGTCCGGTTTCAGTTGTTTTACATTGAATCATATATATATATATATATATATATATATATATATATATATATATATATATATATATATATATATATATATATATATAATATATATATAAAAACCGCGAGGTTTTATTATACATGTAATAATTATAAAACATCACTTTTTTATAAAGTTAGTAAATATTCTGATTTGATTGATGGTAAAAAAAAAATAAACTAGGTCAGAGGTCAAACGTTGTGCCACTATTGAATTGTAAAGTAGGCAAGATATTTATCCGGAAGAACCTGAATCCATCCAACCGCATAAAAATCAGATGGAAGCTAACTGAACTTGAGAAAGGGTGATAAATAATTTTTAAAAATAAAATGGGTATATTTTATACTGAACGTATTGGCTTACGATGCGGATATGAGGCTATTTCCATGTAAAATAGCGCGCATATAAGAATTTTTCCCGGTATGGGGTATTTATAACTTTAAATTTTTGCTTATGTAAATATACTAAAATCATTTCTTATATCTTTCTACAGTATCACCAAATATTAAAAAGTAAAGATGTAGAAATTTGTTAGGTTAAGAAAAACAAAAAGAAAAAAACATTTATTTCCCCTTTACAGCTTAAAGGAAAAAGGTACACCATTAAATAACATAACAGTATAATACCGAACACGAAGTAACGCGTAGCTACTTAAAATACATTTTTTTTTTTTGCAAAATCGACTTTATTCGTCAATATAGTCTCCTTCAAAAGCGATGCAATCAGTCCAACGCTTTTCTAACATTTCTATACCTTTCTTGTATAATCATCTGTCTTTGCCTTCAAAATAGGCCTTAGGTTCGGCGATAACGTCTTCAATGGAGCCAAATCTCTTTCCCGCAAGCACTTTTTGAGGTCTGTGAATAGATAATAGTCGCTGGGGACCAATTCGGGAGAATATGGTGGACAAGGAAGCAATTCGAACTTCAATTCATGCAATTTTGCCATCGTAACCATTGACTTGTGGCACGGTGTATTGTCTTGATGAAAAAAGCACTTTTTTCTTGTTCATTTGGGGCGTTTCCTTGCGATTTCTGCCTTCAAACGCACCAGTAACTTTATGTAATATTAAATCATGAGAATTATTTCATGCGCATCCATCAAAAATACAGAGTCAAAACCTTCCCAGCCGACTGTTGTCTTTGGTCGGTTCGGGCGGCTTTCATCGGCTGACTGCCTATTTGATTCAGGTGTGTAGCGGTTGATCCATGTTTTAGCCATTGTCACATATCGTATGAAAATCCTTTTTATTGCGCTTAAACAGTGCTCAGAATCATCAACACGTTGTTGTTTTTGGTCCACTTTGAGCAAACGCGGTACTCATTTCGAACAGAGCTTATGCTCAATTGTTCTTGCAAAATATAACCAACACGTTCTTTTGACATATTTAGGCTGTCAACTATCTCACGTAATTTCACTTTACGGTCATCCAAAACAATTTTGTGTATTTTTTGTTGTCTTCCATAGTAAAACCACCTCATTTGGGCGTCCAGAGCGTTCACCATCATTTGTATCTATACGACCGCGGTTTAAATTCAGTATACCAGTAAATGATGAGTGATTTTCCCAGGGGCAGAGTCCCCGTAACACTTATCAAGCCATTGCTTTGCTTGAACGGTATTTTTTCCCATCAAACAACAGTGTTTAATCAACACATGAAATTCGATTTTTTCCATTGTTTTGAAAATATCAAAAGTATCGTTACTATAACCACGGTAACTTATAAATTAGTCGTCGAAATGTCATGAAATTTTGACACGTATCGTTTATTTGTACTTCCTAAAAATCATATGGATTTTTTGAAAATTGCGACATCTATGTCTAAATGTTAACATAAACTCCGATTATTGAGAGAACTATTAACAACCTGCAAGTTTACTGTATTTTGAACCATATTATAGCCAAAAACTGCAAAACTTTGGGAAATATGTAACTATCAATAAGGTGACTGACCTACACCAAACTACTTATAAATGTATAGGATCTCATCAGCACAGAGCGGGATATTAGTATATAATAGTCGGATACTCTTTATTGCTTCAAGCTATCAAGTAACATTAGTTACTTCAGATCCATAACGCCATATGTTGTGGTCGATTGAAGTAGCCAATTCTGCCAATCAGTGACAGAGAGGCGCCCAAACCGCGCAAGATTTGGCACTACAAATCTGCTAAATGGGAAGATCTCATGGAATATTTTCGAACTTTACCTTGGTTTGACGTTTGTTTTCGATCCGACGACCCATCTGACTGCGCCAGGGAGGTTTCCGATGTTATTTTGGCCGGTATGGAGGCTTACATCCCTTTTTCGAAGAAATGCCCTTCCAACGGCAAGCCTTGGTTTGACCTAAAATGCAAAGAAGCTGTTGCTTCTAAACATCTTGCATACCGACAGTGGCGTGAAGATCCTAACACCATAAATCGTAACATCTTTGTTCGTGCCAGGAACAGATGCAAAGAAATTATCGACGAAACCAAGGAGGTACACAATCAACGGATTAGAAACAAACTTCTCGCTTGTCCCGGCAATTCCAGGTCCTTTTGATCAGTCGCTAAGGCAGTTAGTCAAAATTTCACCAAAATCCACCATACCACCCACTCACACGGCCAGATAATTCTATTGCAACGACACCTGTCGAGAAAGCGAACTTGTTGGCTGAACTCTTTGCTTCACATTCTACTGTCGATTTCCAAGGAAAAAAAAACCACCTACTATTCCCATAGTGCAGTCAAGGATGCCCTATATTGTCTTCAGACAGCGTATCATAAAACGTATTTTGATGAAGCTAGACACCAAAAAGGCTTCAGGCGCTGACGGAATACCTGTGCGAGGGAACTAACACCAGTTTTCTGTAGACTTTTCAACCTATCCTACAGAAAGGGAATATTTCCTTCCTGCTGGAAATGTGCCACAGTTCAGCCGATACCTAAAAAAGGCAAGAAGCCAAATAACTACCGACCAATCGCACTACTCTCAATAATATCGAAAGTCATGGAAAAGGCTATCAATCAGCATCTTCTAAAATATCTTGAAGGATTCAACATTATTAGTGATCACCAATATGGCTTTCGTAAAAATAGATCAACAGGAGATCTTTTGACTTATGTAACACATGTTTGGAACAACGCAATTGAACACTTTGGAGAATCTCGAGCGGTTGCTCTTGACATATCCAAGGCATTTGACCGTGTTTGGCACGATGGGCTGTTGGCTAAGCTACGTTCTTATGGTATGTCTGAAAAGTTCTGTTTGTGGCTCTCATGTTTCCTCAGAGAGCGTTCTTTACGAGTGGCAGTCGACGGATTTCTTTCTAACACCTTCACTATCAACGCCGGTGTGCCCCAAGGTTCCATACTGTCTCCTACTCTCTTCCTCATTTATATTAACGATCTGCTGGAAAAGACCGAGAATCCAATCTACAGCTTTGCAGATGACAGTACACTTATCTCTTCATTCACTTTGAACGCTCGGACATCGACTACTCAGACGAATATCCGCAGACAACAGGAAGTCATTCAACTTAACAAAGACCTGGAAGAAATTCTATCTTGGGGTGACAGTAACCAAGTGGAATTTAACGCTACAAAAACCAGGCGGCAGTTTTTTCTAAAAAAGTTAACGTTGCAGAACCCGACATAGTTATGTCGGGGCACTCATCCCTCTAACATCGTCACTTAATCTGTTAGGCGTTAATTTGGGAGTAAAAATATGTCCTGGCATCAACATGTTGCAGGTATAGCAAGAAGAGCTTCTCAAAAGTTGGGAATATTGTTTTCGAACCAGAAAGCTTTACACACCACAACAACTGTTAACTCTTTACAAAGCTCAAATTCGACCAACTATGGAATACTGCTCCCATGTTTGGAGCTCCGCTCCCAAACATACACTGCATTTGTTGGATTATATCCAGAGAAGAGCTATTCGTCTGATTGGACACCCGGAACTGACCGACGGCCTTGATTCGCTGGAACATCGAAGAACGGTTGGCGACTTGAGCCTATTCTACAAGTACTTTCATGGGAAGTGTTCGAAGGATGTGGCCCGTTTAATTCCTCCCAGAGCGGTGCATATTAGAAGTACACGTCGCGCTAATACTTCACATCCGTATGAGGTTCAGCTTGTTACTCCTCGTACAACGCTTTTCAAGCAGTCTTTTATATGGAGAACATCATACCTTTGGAATAGTTTGCCCAGGACTATGTTTCCCATCGAGTACAATCTACAGCGATTCAAGAACAACGTGAATCGCTTTCTCCGCACACGCGTCGCTCCTGTAGCGCTTTAGGGACTTCCCTGTAGCACGTGTGCTAGACCCATAAAAGAAAAAAAAAAAGCCGTTGCTTGATGGAAATCGTAATAATTGAGATAAACACTAATCGATAACTAATCGATTATCTAACGAAGGTACTGTGTACCGAAGCAATTGTCATAAAATACAAAATAAAATAGAAATTTAGAACTAATACAAGTGTTTATTTCAACCATATGTGTGACCTTATAGCCACCTAAACAACTAGCGATAACGTGGGCATATGCATATTTAATACGACAGCTCTCCGTTGGCAGATAACAATAAAATTTATTGTGTAAAATGCGGTATGGATACAACTGTTAAAATCTTCACACACACAGTATTAAACATTGCCGTCTGGACATATTTAAAGATGTAGTCACTCAATATTGGAAAGGGCAATTTGAAGTAAAGAGGAGTTGCATAGACACGAATACTTTTATAATATAAATACATTTAAAGAACTAGATGGTTTATTTTTTTAACAAATTCTATAAATATTAGCAAATAGTATTCTAACAAAAGTGTGTAAAAACACATAGTCTTATGCCAGCCCCAACTCCCCAGTTGTATAATATTAAAATCTTTACCTAATGAGCTAGTTATTAATTTCATATCCTAAAAATTCTAGGTCGAACTGCCAGTTTATCTTCTTCTAATAATGCTTCATCCGTTCCCGACATTAGCGATTAACAGAGCTATACTAACTTTATTAGCAATATGAAAATGCTGTATCGAACTGAGACCGAACCAGTCTCGTAGGTTTTTTATCCGTAGGACCTCTTTTGCCTGGTCCTCATTTTGCTTCAAGCTTGCCCTAAAGTATCAGTCACAACAGTCTATACCGGTCGTGTCTCATGACGTGTCCAATTTGAGATTTTTCAGTCGTCCAGGTCAGTTCCAAAGCACCTCATTAATAGTTACATGTTGTGGCCAGGGAATTTTCAGGATACGTGGGTATAGCGAAGGCATTTATTCTCCTCATTATTGCTTCGTTGATCGTCCCCGATTTGACTCTGTAAAGAAGAACTGAGAAGACATAGCAGCGCAACATTCTGACCTTCAGTTGCACACTCAGATCTTTCGAAGTGAATAAGGTCCTTATTTGAAGGAATGCTACCCTGGCCTTTTCGACGCGACATCTAATTTCGGCACCATAGTCCCATGTGTCAGGGATTGTAGTACCCAAATAATTGAACATCCTCACCTGCTCTACTACTGTGTTGTTAATTGTGAAGGGCCCCCGGGTATGGGTTGGTTTTTTAGAAACTATCATGTACTTGGTTTTCGTTATATTTAGGATAAGGCCATATAGTTCTGCATATTGGTGGACTCTTTCTACTAAGTTTTGTAGGTCTTCAACATTACCAATCACAATGGCAGTGTCATCGGCATATCTGATATTGTTGATGTGTTGCCCGTTTACTTTTATACCGCTTTGTTCTGCCATTGTTTCTTAGATTATTCGTTCCGTGAAAATGTTAAGGAGAGTTGAAGAGTACACAGCCTTGACGAACACCCTTACAGATCTCGATCTCGTTTGACATGTTGCCGTCAATATTTACTTTCACTTGTTGTCCCCAATAAAGGTTTCGAGTTATTCTAATATCTTTTTTATCTAGCTCTGTTGTCGTAAGTATCTCGATGAGTTTGTCGTGTCGGACGTTATCGAAGGCCTTCGAGAAATCAAGGAAACATAAGTGAGCGTCTTGTCTCATATCCTTGCATCTCTGAATAAACAGCAGTGGATAAATTCCTAACATTTTGAAAAACGTAAAAATATTCTCTGTATGTTTCATATTATATATTAACGGACATTTAAAGCCAGATCCACTAAAAGGGTCTAAAACTCACGATCCAATCTAGTCATCGTAGAATTGCAAATTTCTAGTTGCCCAGTTGGCTTTCGTTAGTGGCACTGTTATATGCCATATTGCAAAAGAACCATTTTTGGAAAAAAAATATAACAATACAAATTGAAAAATAAGTTGGCGAATAAGTTACACAGTCCAAATCAGAAGAAAATTTAACTGCAGCGTTGATACCTACGACACATCTATTTACATTTTTAGTGTTCCTACCGGACATGATGATCACTTCGGTGTCTGTCCGTCCATCCGTCTGTCACACACGATTTTTCCTAAAACTATTTGACACAGAAAGTTGAAATTTGATACTAATATACGAACTGATGGCCTCATCAGAGCCGGGTAGTTTTGAAAGTTAAATTTTGACTCAAGGGGTTACTTTTGGGAGGTGAAATCAGGAATAAAAAAAACACTGCCCCTCCCTTATTTCGAAAAGTACTGATGAAAAAATTTTGAAACAATTCTGGAATATTCTTCACAGGGCGTAGATTGAACGAAAATTATCATGAGTGCATTACCTTTAATCTGAACATAAAAAAAAAATAAAAATTTCAAGGTCATCAATTTTCAATAAAGATGGAAAACAAACTTTGTTGAAAACTTAATTAGGGTGAGTTTTGTGAAGTCACTGATCATTTCATATCTCCGTAACAAAAATTTTTATTTTAAAAGCAATCAACATACGGAACACTAATTGCGCAAGTTCAACTTACACTTGACCAATTATTTTCTGGTAAATGTCTGTCATATTAGTGCGGGGTCAGTACAGATTCGGATAGGGATTATCAAGGTTTAATTTAAAGATTCATAAATAAAAATTTATAAATAATTTTAAGCAGAGATTTATAACACTAATGTCAAAATATACTTCGAAACGCAGTTGTCGGAATGTGATTTTTTTACAATTACTATACTTTACAATGAAAATAAAAATACTATCCAAATTTTTAACAACAAAAATTTAATTTAATTTATTCCAATTACCTTATTCAAAATTCTTCATTTTGTAGTATTCTAGCGACCCGTCCTGGTTTCGTACAGAAGTTGTTGTTATGTGACTGTTTAACTCCTCGTTATAATTTCGTGTAGACAAAAATAGCATGTCTAAAATATTCTTTTAAGCTAGGTTAAAATATTCCTTTATACACCACAATAAGTATCTCCCGGGTGCCAGAATAAACAGTCCTCGTGAAACATTCTATCCATTAGTGAAAACCGGAATAAATCAGTTCAGTAGTTACTAAGAAAGTCGACAGATAGGCAGCCAGACAGAAACACAAACAGACGCGGGGGGGGACTTTGTTTTATACTATGTACTAATATTTAATGCCAACCAAAAATAGGTGTAAATTACCCTCATAAAAATTATTTTTAGTATACTCTCCTCGTTTTCATAATAGGGACGTTTTGATCTAGTCTAGCCTACCCCTAGTCATCATCATCACCATCTTCTCTACAATAATAAGGGCTTTTTAGCTTACCCTCTTCTACGCTAATCCAGTTCTCTTCTAACCCCATATAAGTCCTTTTTCAAAATCTTTTAGATAAAAAAAACACATAGGGACTTTTTGGTCAGACGATCATTACCCTCTTCTACCCGCGTATAAGGCCTGTCTCAACTACTTTTTACTAATAAACAACCCATATTAGGCCTTTTTGACTACCTTTATAACAAAAAACACCTTATATTAGGCCTCTTTCATCAACCTTATATAAAAAAACACAACCACACTAACTTCATTGACGCCTTTTTTACATCTACACATGCACATATCAACCCTTTTTTAATGCCTTTTTGACCACCTTTTTACCAAAAAACAACCCTACTAAACCGTCTCTAATACCTTTTTGACAAACTTTTTATCAAAGAAAAAGCTACTAACTTCATTAATGCCTTTTTCACATCTAACCTATCCGCTTTCACACGAAAAATAACCAAGACAATTCTATCAATAAACCTCATCGTCATAATAAAAACTTTTTAACGGAGTCTAGCACACCCCTCATCACCATAATAAGGACCTTTTGGTCAACCAACCCCCTCATCGCTATTTTCATTAGGCCCGTTTGACCTACAACCAACACCACACACACGCACCACACGCACACTCACACGCACACGCACATGCACACGCACACGCACCACGCACACCCACACGCACACGCACACACACCGCGATCTCCATAAACTTATTCAGCCGAAAAACTACTTCACACAGAGTTGACAACACTGTCTCATAACACCTCTTTGACATCTGACCTAACTCTATTAGACACTAACATTATCCTAGACAGCCGAAAAACTACTTCTTCACACAGAGCTGGGAACACTGGCTCACCTCTGCGCATGCGCAAATACACAGGAGCGGGGCTCTTCGACGATTCATTTTTTTCTGACTTCATCCGACATTCATCATCACAGGTCGGTTAATTAAAAAAAATCCACAAATTATACACCTAATCCTTCCTCGTGAGACGTTCTTTTCGTTGGGGAAAAACCGAAACAAAATCCGTTGAGTAGTTACTAAGAAAATCTCGTACACACAGACAGAAGTGACAGGGGACATTGTTTTATAATATGTATTGATAATGCAATTCGTGTAGCACATACGGGCAGAACCGCAAACCCCTGTTATTTTATTATATTCACAATGTCATTGTTACAATATAATTTATTCTATTTTATTTATTTTTTCTATATTAGTCCTGGATTATTTATAGGTTAACAACTATCGTTTAAATTGATATAATGCGAAATATATGCTGAGAACAAATTACCTGAATGGTAACCACATCCTAGCTTCGAAGTTTAATTAAATTTTAATGTACAGAAGCCAGCTATAAATAGACTTTATTGAATTTTGCTAAGCGAAAAGTTGAATTCAATATCTCAATAATACAAGGACTATTATAATATAATATTTTATACAAAACAATTAAATCTATACCTATATATTTTGTGGTCGTAAATTGATTGTATAACACAGGATACAAAAATATTTTTTTATGTGCCGAAGACTAGATCAGGATACATATTTTCGAGGTCGCTGAAAACGAATTCATTTTTATGTTCTGCTCTATCACTTCTCATTTTTCCCTACCCTCAAAAAACGCAATTTTCGAGGTTGTGAAGACATGTATAACCACGAAACTCTGGGAAAACATGGATGTTATGTATTAGATGATCAAGACTATATGTCTGTGAATGAGTAGGATTCCATGAACCCAAAACTATTCTACTATATAACTCCAAAAGCCCAAAACACCATGAACCAAGGTATGAAGGCACGAATAACCACAGACAGAGGGAAATATGGATCTGTTGAATCACATAACAAAAGAAGTGAGCCAAAACATTAGACTCACATAACCCCATAACCTCATAACGCCATAACCCCGTAACCCTATTCCCTTGAACCCAATCGCCCAATATCCCTATAACCACATAACCCTAGGCGTGTAGACTTCTATAACTACGTGACCAGGGGCATGCTAAGACTACGGATTATGAGGAATCCATGGATCCCTAATTCTTCCCCCCTTCAATCAAACCCTCGATATCATTACAATACACTAATTCAATTTCTGCAGAGAAATATTTACGGAAAGGCTTATCTCGATCCCGATAAAAAGTGACTTTTGTGTTTGGAGCTAAGCAGCATTTTTCTTTCAACCGAGAAACTAAAAGTTCAGCACTTCCTTTAAAGAGTCTTAAGTCTCTTATAAGATCGCTCAATTCATTGGGATCTGATTTTCCTCCGTTATTCCTATTATTCATGTTCGGTTCCATATAACCTTCATTCCGAGGATCATTTATATCGTTGTCAATGTCGTTGGTATCTAGATTATCCTGATCTTCTTCAGACAATGACTCTCTCTGTCAAAATAGGCAAAGGAAATGGCATTGTATTCACTTTGGGATACGGCAACTCTCAAAAGAACTGATTCAGTCTTCTTTTTTTCCAAACCAAGGAAGGCATCCTCTATCTATATGTGTATACATACATATATATTTTATATATATATATATATATATATATATATATATATATATATATATATATATATATATATATAGATATATATATATATATATATATATATATATATATATATATATATATATATATATATATATATATATATATATATATCTATTTTTACCATAGATATGTGAAATATGTGGGAAGAAAAATTTTATCAGTTATGGAACACTAACTATTTCTTGATAAATACATCTGGGGTAATTTCCATTGTAATGGAAACTATTTAGTGTACTCAAAACTTTCTGTGACAGTGGATTTTTTAACACTGTTAATAAATCGGTGTAAGATACAAAATACTGCAGTAAATATACATTTTGAGAAAGAAATCCGAATCTTATTTCCCTTTAAATACTTATTTTAGTTGCTTATCTGAAATCTAATGTTTAAACTGTTTCATTTTATATCAAACTTTAAACGTTGATTGCTTTTAGAATAAAAATGTTTGTTACGAAGGTATAAAATGATCAATGACTTCCCCAAAACACACACAAATGAGTTTTCAACAAAGTTTGTTTCCGATCTTTGTTAAATTTGATGACCTTGAAATTTTCTATTTTGTTTTTTATATACCAGATACATTATTAAGGTTTAATTTACATCCTACGGAGAATATTCCAGAATATTTTCAAAATTTTTTGATCAGTACTTTTCGAGATAAGGAAGGGGACAGCGATTTTTCGCAATTTTTTTTAAAACAATATAAAGAAAAGTATTATATTATATATATTTTTGAACTCGTGTTTTTACAAGCTTTCATACACCCCACTCGATGACCTGGTAAAAAAAAAATTTCGCTTCCGATTTCACTCCCGTAAAACTACCCCTTAAATTCAAAATTTAACTTTTAAAACTACACGGTTCTGATGTGGCTAACAATTTCTAGATTAGTACCAAATTTTAACTTTCTATGTCGAAGGGTTTCGGAGAATCGGGTGTGAGAGATGGACAGAGCGACGGTCGAACAGGCGGACAGACAGACGGACATACAAGGAAGTGATCTCATAAGTGTTTCTACGGAACACTAAAAATAAACAATAAATAAATTTAATGTAACCTAAAAAAAAAAAAGAAAAGATAAAATAGGTCTGAAAGTTGCATCCCCTTATTATTTCAGTCTATGTACTATACATTGTACCCTAAATATACGGGCGGACAATTACGACTAAAAGGAATATAATAAATTTTGCATTAGTTTTAAAATAATATTTCAAATAAAATATCCAATTTAATGCAGTTATAAAACATTTAACGAGTATTTTACATTTATCAATGTTTAATGGCAAATCCCAGATCACAATTTTACGTAGAAGAAATCTAGTTCACAGCTTAGATTTTTTGGAATAACCAAATAACTGTAATTTTTCAAGAAATAGAAAAAATCGAATTCTAAGATTACTTTTGTGTTTCTTAGGGCTTATCCCGCTTTTTTAGAAGCCAGCGTAAATGAGAAATACGACTTTTACAAATTATTACGTTTTTTCCTTAACGTTGTTGTTTAATTTGTAGCTAGTGAAAATTAAATAAATTTTTGTATATATTTAACATCTAAGTTGGGAGTGTGGAATCTTTGGAACAATGATACTACTCAGTATATATCACCACTACACACCAAACACTTTATTTTTGCACTCGACGCGCGTTTCGCTAACCATGTTAGCTTCATCAGTCAATCATCGCTCCTGATGAAGCTAACATGGTTTCGCGAAACGCGCGTCGAGTGCAAAAATAAAGTGTTTGGTGTAGTGGTGAAATATACTGAGTAGTATATTTAACATGCAAAATGTGAAACACAGTCTAATAAAAATTTTAAAAGTAATAGTAAAAAGGTGTCATGAAAAAATTTGGAAAGGCAGAGTACTCATTAATAATTCAAAAAAAAACTAAAAATTGTCAATTAAATTTTGACTGACAATTTATGTTCATGCTACGATAGTGAATTAAAGTCTTGTAAAAAACAAAATAATTAACATTTTCTTGCAAAAACAAAAATTCGTTTCTCAACATAATCTTTATTGAGCTAATTAGTTTTTGCTTAATACTTTACTCACAATATGGTCTAACAAACTTCCTATCATTTTATTTCCTAAAGAAAAATATGTTGAACATCGCAAAACACTCGTTTACAGCACAGGTAACTTCTTCATTCGACGAAAATTTCTTCC
Organism: Pachyrhynchus sulphureomaculatus; assembly: GCA_019049505.1. Taxonomy (NCBI): domain Eukaryota; kingdom Metazoa; phylum Arthropoda; class Insecta; order Coleoptera; family Curculionidae; genus Pachyrhynchus; species Pachyrhynchus sulphureomaculatus. The sequence continues at coordinate 148,934,027 of CM032446.1, read as the reverse complement.
CCCTAAGGCAATTTTTGAGGTTAGCAAACAAGAAATAGTCACGTGGGACTAGATCTGCGCAGTAGGATAAGTAGGAAACGATTTCGAAGCAGGCACATTGTCGTAGTGAAGAAGTACTTTTTTGGGCGCTAATCTTAGTTGCTTCTGCTTCCACTTACTATGCAAACGGTCCAATAATGTTGCGTAATAAGAGCCAGTCCTCGTTTCACTCTTTTCCAAATGTCAATTATGATAATACCCTATGAGTCCCAATAACAGTTGTCGATAAAACCATTCTCGCTTTTTTCGGTGTAACTTTATCTTTGCCAACCCACTCCTTTGACGTTTTGTCTCCGGGGTATAATGATGTTTGAGCTACAATCACAAAACGATGTCAAAAATTTTTCGGAATACGCTGTAGCTTTTTTCAAACATGATCGTCAAATATCCTTGCTCTGACATTTTTGGTTTAGAGTAAAAAAAACGCGGCACCCATCATGCACTAAGCTTTTTCATTTTTAGAACTTCATGCAGGATATTATGTAACCGTTCATATGAGATACCTACCATCTCAGCAATCGCACGAAGCTTAATGCTTCGCTCTTATATCACGATACCATATTTTCAGTGTTCCGTAAGGAACACTTATAAGACACTTCGGTGTCTGTCGTTCTGTTCGTCTGTCACACCCGATTTTCTCCGAAACTATATGACATAGAAAGTTGAAATTTGATTCTAATATAGGAATTAATGGCCTCATTAGAGCCGTCTAGTTTTGAAAGTTAAATTTTGACTTAAGAGGTTAGTTTTGGGGGTAAAATCGAAAGTAAAAAAAAAAAAATTACCAGGTCATCGAGTGGGGTGTCAAATGAAAGCCTGTAAAAACACGAGTTTAAAAATATATATAATGTAATAGTTGCGCACACTTTTCTTTGTATTATTTTTAAAAAATTGCGAAAAATCAGTGATTAAAAAATTAAAAAAAAAAAATCTGGAATACTCTCCACAAGGTGTAGATTGAACGAACCTTTAATAATTTATCTGGTACATAAAAAAAAATTCAAGGTCATCAATTTTCAGTAAAGATCGGAAAAAAAACTTTGTTAAAAACTCATTAGGGGTGAGTTTTGTGAAATTAATGATCATTTTATACCTCCGTAACACAAATTTTTTATTTCAAAAGCAATCAACGTACGGAACACTAATTGCGCAATTCCTACTTGCACTTGATCGATTTTTTCTTATTTATTATTAGTTAATGTAAAATAAGTGAAAACGCACGAATCCATATTTCAGCAGTTTACCCACTGCTCTCTTATTCGTCAAATTCATCCTGAGACGCGTTTCGCCGTATCATGGCTCGTCAGTCAGTCTAGGATTGACAAACAAGAGAAGACAAGAGGTTACGGACGTCACGTCCCAGGATGGATTTGACAAATAAGGGAAGAATGGGTAAACTGCTGAAATATGGACTTCCTCCGTTTTCAGTTATTTTACATTAACCACATATGCCTGAGGAGGATCCCTCGAAAAGTGCTACCAGCTTTTAAGCTCGAAAGCTGAAACAGCAGCTTTCGATGGAGTAATAGGTATGCATACTTATGGTAGTACATTTCGTTGTATCCTACCATCGTGTTCCATAACTTATTTATTATTATTTCTTCAGAAGAAAACGCAGTCATGTGTCCTGAACGTGCAGCATCTGTAGTGCTTATATGACCACGTTCAAATTCATTTCTACGAAATGCGTAACACCGACCACTTACTATAGCTCTCAATAAACAACTGCGGATTGCATCTGTTTGAAACTTTGAACACAAGCGTTACAGGAACCATGCTTACCAACAGTCATGTCGCTTAATAAAATTTCTCTTTTTTTTCTTAGAAATTATTTAATTCTTTTGAAAAATGTTAACTAATTACTAAATACTCTGTATAATTAGTATATAATAACTCACCAATACTTAATAATGATCATTTTCTACACGTTTTTACTTTTTGAGACAATGTACCAACTGGCACCAGTGCCACCTAGTGTATATAGGATTTTATTTTAGAACTTTAGAATATTTTAGAAAGTTCATAATCGACCTATGGAAAATGCCTAATATAGTAACCCTGTAAAATATCTAGTAATAACGTTGTTCTCAAAATGACCCTTAAGCAAGGAGGGCAAATATTGCCTTCGTGGAAAGTCACCGTCCTAGATTTTTTAATTTTTTTGTTTTTCAAGGTCCTTATATCACGAAAAAATAATCTTCCATTTCCGCCGGTCTATCTATCTATGTATCTGTACATATATCCATGTGTTTGCCAAACCAGTTAAAGATATCGACTTCAAATTCGGTACACATTAATATTTGAAAGACGCTGAGCTGATAGTCTTGAGCGATATTGCTTTAGGGAAAATTAGGATAGATCTTTGAGACGACGATAAATATCATAAATTTTCCAGATCCTCTTGGGAATTTAAATTGATTTTTGGTTGTGATAATGAACAAATTTCAGGCATACTCGTTTATATTCTTAAATACACCATATAAGGGGACAAAATTTTGAGAAATCTATAAGTTGTTTTATTTTTTCTCTATTTTCTATTTAAACAAAGATCCTATATAGGTCATCGACCCCTCAACTTTTCTAGGGGATTAATATTGTACCATAAAATACCTATGACTTGGAATAATTTATTCTTTGGTGTGATTGTATTGTACAAACAGTATAAGTAACAGCCCCAGATTCTTGGTATCTATAAAAAAATAGGTTTTTTTTAGTGATGGAAATATAAATTTTTAAACATGGAGCACGAGAAAATTTGTATTGTATATTAGAATGAGTTGTTTTATACATTTAATGGACTTTAGCAAGAAAAATAATTTAAAGATCTAATTCTTTACTTATATATTTTTATATTAAAAATTAATTTCTTATGTTTTTTTAAACGTATGTTGAGTTTATAAAGAAAGAAAATAATTTTTGATATATTTATTGCTTAGGTCCTGCAAATAGAGCCAATATAAAACCAAAAAATTAGTAAAATGATTTACCCAGTACTATCCTTGCAAACATGCAGTTCTAAAATAAATACTAAATTTGACTTTCTCACGCAAAAGAACAACTTAATTCAATCGTCTTTATGCTAAAATATTAACAAAAAAAAAGTTTATCTTGTTTAAGTAATCTAAGTAAGCACTGAACTTTTGACTTTCTCAGGGTAAAAAGTAACTTAATCGAAGTACCATCAGTTGATTTCACTGGAATTGTTTTATTTATGTTTAGCATCGTCATCATTTTTTCTAATAACATATTTATGTCCTCAGGTATACATTATATAATTCATGAAAATAAAAGGTTTTTACGAGGGACGTTCACACGAGCTAAAAAATTTAAGATATTTTGTTGCCCGTGACGAGCATGGGAGTAAGTGAACTTTTAAAGGATGTTTCTGGAAGAAGTTTTTTTTTTGATAATTTAAAAAGACCACCTTTGTAACTTGCGATTTTTCATAATTTTAGATTCAATGAAAAGTGACTGATAAAAGAAAAATATATCATTAAAATTAAAAATGAAATTGGTGGCAATCGAGAATATTCTGTCGTCGCAAAGCTATATATACATATAGGTATATATACAGGGCGCCCCATATGTATGGAAGAGGATTAATATTGTACCATAAAGTACCTATGACTTGGATTAATTTATTCTTAATGATTCCACAGCATTTATTAATCAATGTATCAAAAAAATGTTTAAATAAAAGTTTATAGGGGTTTATACGGCGCACCTGCTGACGTTGACTATAAAATGTTTTGAACTGTCAGTTCGAAGAAATTACGACATCTTGATTTTTTTTAAATAGAAAACCCTGTATATTATTTTATTTTTGAGTCCTACTAAAAATTCTAGATATTATTTGTCTAACATACCAAATGTCTCAATTAAAACTGTTTTTATTGTCATTTGAAATTTAAAAAAAGACAAAAAAATATTAATAAATACTCTAGGTTTATTTTTAAGGTAACAATTGCTCAAAATGTCTACCGTTAACAGCAACATGACCCAATCTGTCATAACAGCTTCAACAGAGTGTGTGTGTGTGTGTGTGTGTGTGTGTGTGTGTGTGTGTGTGTGTGTGTGTGTGTGTGTGTGTGTGTGTGTGTGTGTGTGTGTGTGTGTGTGTGTGTGTGTGTGTGTGTGTGTGTGTGTGTGTGTGTGTGTGTGTGTGTGTGTGTGTGTGTGTGTGTGTGTGTGTGTGTGTGTGTGTGTGTGTGGTGTGTGTGTGTGTGTGTGTGTGTGTGTGTGTGTGTGTGTGTGTGTGTGTGTGTGTGTGTGTGTGTGTGTGTGTGTGTGGTGTGTGTGTGTGTGTGTGTGTGTGTGTGTGTGTGTGTGTGTGTGTGTGTGTGTGTGTGTGTGTGTTGTGTGTGTGTGAGTGTGTGTGTGTGTGTGTGTGTTGTGTGTGTGTGTGTGTGTGTGTGTGTGTGTGTGTGTGTGTGTGTGGTGTGTGTGTGTGTGTGTGTGTGTGTGTGTGTGTGTGTGTGTGTTGTGTGTGTGTGTGTGGTGTGTGTGTGTGTGTGTGTGTGTGTTGTGTGTGTGTGTGTGTGTGGTGTGTGTGTGTGTGTGTGTGTGTGTGTGTGGTGTTTGTGTGTGTGTGTGTGTGTGTGTGTGTGTGTGTGTGTGTGTGTGTGTGTGTGTGTGTGTGTGTGTGTGTTGTGTGTGTGTGTGTGTGTGTGTGTGTGTGTGTGTGTGTGTGTGTGTGTGT
>CM032446.1:148887869-148929189 GCA_019049505.1 Pachyrhynchus sulphureomaculatus | reverse complement strand
AAGAGTTAAGACCTTTAATCAATAAGGCTATGATTAACAACTTTCGAAACTACAAAACTAATAGAATGCACAAAACTCATTAATAATGTAGAAGAAAACGAAAGAAAACTACTTATAAAATACAAGCACGAAGGAAAAACAAATCATCGAGGTATAGAAGAAACTATAAAATTCCTAAAAACCAATTATTATTGGAAATCATTAAAAACGGATGTCACCGAATACATCAATAATTGTGAAACTTGTCAACGCACAAAATATAATAGGAAACCAATTAAACAACCTCTTATAATAACAGAAACACCGAGTAAACCATTTGAAATTATTCATATTGATACCTTAAAGATTGGAAAAGACAAATTCTTAACAATTATGGACAAATTTTCAAAATTTGGACAAGCTTTACCCTATTTAGGAGACGCAATATCGTGCAGTGACCAATTAGTACGTTTCTTTTCATTTATGGGAATCCCCAAGAAAGTAATAGCAGACAACGGGACCGAATTTAAAAACGAAGTCGTAGAAAACCTACTTAAGACGCACGACATCGATATACATTTTACAACCCCCTATCACCACGAATCCAATTCACCCGTAGAACGATTGCATAGCACTATAATTGAACACATTAGAATCTTAAGAGAGAAAGACACTCAAACGGACATTACAAATTTAATGCCATATGCTATAGTGGCGTATAACAACACCATCCATTCAGATACAAACTTTACCCCGCAAGAATTAGTATTAGGACATACAAATTCAAGAGACCCTATGAATTTAATACACTCTCACGTATATACGGAATATTTGCACAATCATAAAAATAACACCCAAATATTATTCGAAAAAATAAAAGAAAAATCTCAATCAAAGAAAGAGAAGGCAATTACAAAGCAGAACGATAAGAAAACTGAGACAAAACCAAAAATTGGAATGCAAATTTACAAAAAGATAGACCAACGGTCTAGTAAAGTAAAAAACAAATTTTCAGGACCATATATAATAACTAAAATTTTAGAAAGGAATAAACTCGAAATAGAAAACCCAAAAACGAAAATAAAGGAAACCATTCACATCAATGAAACTAAAATGAAACCCATTGTTGTAGATATTGGTATACCCTCACAACCCTCTACACCAGAGCCGACGATGTAAAACTTTATGAACTAAATAACTACCCAGGAATCTTACCATATAAAATGGGAATAGCAAGAATAATGACAAATTATTGGACCTTTGTACAGGAATACAATATACAACCCTTAATTACAGAGTTTGAATCTCTTCAAGAACAATCCAAATATATGCTGGCAGCACTGAAAAACAGAAGTGAATACCAAAAGGAATATTATAATTCCCTAGTTACGGTAAATGTTATTGAGAACCAAATTAGAAAATTAATAACTCAAATATTACCCTATAACAGAGTTCAAAAAGTTAAACGAGGAATTTTCAACCCCCTCGGTACATTTATAAAAAGCATAACCGGTAACCTGGACCAGTATGATGCCGAATCAATAAACAAAAGAATTGAAACCCTACAGGTACAAGGTAATGAACTTAAAATAGATGCGATAAATCGAATATCTATCTTAGATAAAGCGATCGATAACTTTCAAAAAATGATATCAAATCTAACGCACAATCAATTAATTTTGAAATCACGCATAATACAGGTAGAACAAACATTAAAGGAAATGTCACTTGAGAAAATTAATGATCGACAGTATAACAGAATAATTACTTGTTTAAATCAATTATTCACACTCTTTCAAGTGATTTACGACATTCTTAATAAGATAGAGATTGCCATAACATTTTCAAAATTGAATACCTTACATAACTCTATAGTAGACCCTAATGAATTACTAATAGAGATAAATAACTTAAAAACTCAATTAACAACTGAGAAACTACCTTTCGAAAACTCTCTCCAAAATATTTTATTTTTAGAAAAAATTATAAAAATAAAGAGTTACGCTAACAAAAATAAAATAATATTTTTATTAGAGATACCACTGGTAGATGATGAAATGTATCAATATTTTCATTTATATCCAGTACCAATCCCTATCAACCATACTTATATGATTAACATCCCTCTAAAACCCTACCTTGCTTTGAGTACTAATAATTACCAATATCAAGAAAGAAAATGTGAAGAAATGCAGCCAAATGAATACCTCTGTGAAAAAAGCGAAAGTCAAGCCACCAACGAAGAGCTACCCTGTACAGTGCAACTTTTAAGATATAAAGACAATATAACGCAGTGTCACCCCTTTCAAATTAAAATAATTAAAAATCAAATAACTCAAATTTCAAATAATAAATGGTTAGTTACTACTGCTAAAGAAGAACTTATTAGAATAAATTGTCAAAAACTAGAAAAACATAAACCAATAAACGGTTCTTATTTAATTGAATTACCTAGTAACTGTCAAATTCAAATAAATAATATAATTTTAAAATCTTATAATGAAGTAAAACTGAATTATGAAGAGATCCCTCTACCGAAGATCCAATGGAACCAAGAAGCGATACATCAACCCTATTTCAACCCCCACGATATAGACTTAAATAATATAAACCTAAAAGTGAACGATGAAATCAAGAAAGAATTGATTGACCAAAAAAAGACATTTAGAAAATATATCTTCTGATGTAGCTATAAGATATAATAGTGTATGGATAACCATTACCTATATATTAATTGTATCGATTTTAATAATAATCATTTCCAGATATATTGTAAAAAGATTGAGGAAATCTAAAAAAATAATAATTAAAAATAATAATACAAATTCCGATGATGCAATCGAGTTTGACTTTATGAAAAAGTAACCTACAGGTTAAATTTTCAACTAGGTCGGGAGGAATTACATCCTGATAATATAATTAAAGTATACATAAATGTGCAACATAAGATTTCCTTTATCTAACCACACCATTCTGCAATATCAGCAAATAAAGTTTATAAATATATGTAACGAACAATAGCAGAGTGAGTGTGTCTGTTGTATCAAGTGTCTCAAAACGTTTCCGTTGAGAACCGAAAAAAATAAAAGTTTTTAGAATTCAATTCAAGTTGTTTTTTAAAAACGTTATAGTCGCTCCCACGATTATAACTCTTGTGAAACACTTTCCGATTCAGGTAGAAAATTTGATACATGGATGGTTTATTTATTAAAATTTTTTGTAATTCGATTTTTATTCAAAAAATAATTAGCAAACTGAAAAGTCGTTAAATTTAAGCTAATATATTTTAGTTTAGCAATATTATTATATGATACAATCGATTACAAATTTTAACTAGATTAAAAAAAACTATGTTAAAGGCAGAATCTGAATACCAATTAACTATTTTACTTAACCAGTAAATAAGTAACAAAGAGGCACATGTTATATCATTTGTTGCACAAAATATACTTAGGAATTAAAGAATAAGTTTAGCTAAATTTAAAATATTCAAACTACTTACAAAAATAAATACACAAATTTTTAACATTATACATATGTTATTTTATGGATTCATTACAATCGCTCTTATCAAAACTCCATATTATTTCTCCTTATTAATTTGATTTTAAATCAAATAGTTCTACCATGGCAGCTGCTAAGAATTTTTATGGGAAGCTGACCCTCGGATGGCGCATATCCTGCTGAGGTCTTCTGTGCCTCAGCAAGCCACTTTATTGTGTAAACAATGATATGTTGCTTTTTAAATTAGAGACTTATGGTATAAGGGCCTACCATTAATCTGAAGGGCTAGTTATATATATATATATATATATATATATATATATATATATATATATATATATATATATAACATATATATATATATATATATATATATATATATATATATATATATATATATATATATATATATATACACATATATCTATGATATATATAAAATGCAACGTCTCTCTGTCTGTCTGTCCGTTAGTGCGCTTATCATTGAAGAACCACTTGTCCGATTTACGTGCTTCTTTTTTAAAACATACATATGTTCTCTGGCCAGGTTATAGGCTATATTACGTTAGGTAACATAAGGAATAAGCAGTGACGATAATAGTGAATCAAGTCGGAAAAAAGTTTGCCGCTAGCGCGTTCCCTTGCAATACACTGCCTAAACAATTAAATATGGAATAATAGCATGTAGCAAAGGATATCTATAATATATATAAAATGCTATGTCTCTCTGTCTGTCTGTCCGTTTGTACGCTTATCACTGGAGAACCACTTATCCGAGTTACGTGCTTTTTTTTAAACATGCTAAACCATTAAATATGGAACAATATCATGTAGCAAAGAATATCTATAATATATAACTCATAATAACTCATGTTTGCTACACCAGAGTTTCTTTAAATTTTGATAATGCATAAATTTTCCACTTTTCTTATTTTCCTTTATTTTTCATCCGTTTGAACGATCTTAATTTTCCTCAACACGCAAGTTTAGTTTCTGGCAGCATTGACAACTGTATAAATTAAAATTACTAGATTATTTTAAAAAGGCAGAGCACGTGTCAGCTGGGATAAAAAATTTTAAATATTTTATTAATTCCCAAGTATGATTTTTATCTAATTGAAAAATAATTTAATTAACAAACCTATGTTTATTGTTGTGAATTTATGTGTAGAAAAATAAGTTCATTGGCAATTATTGTTTTTAAAATCATGTGTCGATCAATTATTTTCCGTCAACTGCGCAGATCGTTTTCTCCTTTGACAGGGAGCCAACTGTGATTATTCAGTAAGTTTCGTTCATTCTGTAATCCTAAGGTATATGGTATATATATATATATATATATATATATATATATATATATATATATATATATATATATATACATATATATATATATATATATATATATATATATATATATATATATATATATATATATATAATATCTATAAAATGCAACGTCTCTCTGTCTGTCTGTCTGTCCTTTAGTGCGCTTATCACTCGAGAACCACTTATCCGATTTACGTGCCTTTTTTTTAAACATACATATGTTCTTTGGCTAGGTTATAGGCTGAGGCAGTGACGATAATAGTGAATCAAGTCGGAAAAAAGATTGACGCTAGAGCGTTCTCTTGCAATCCACTGCCTAACCATTAAATATGGAACAATATCATGTAGCAAAGAATATCTATAATATATATAAAATGCAACATCTTTCTGTCTGCCTGTCTGTCTGTCCGTTAGTGCGCTTATCACTGGAGAACCACTTATCCGATTTACGTGTTTTTTTTTTTAAACATACATATGTTCTTTGGCCAGGTTATAGGATATATTTTATTACGTTAGGTAACATAAAGAATAAGCAGTGACAATAATAGTGAATCAAGTCGAAGAAAAGTTTGCCGCTAGCGCGTTCTCTTGTCCTACACTTAAATATGGAACAATATCATGTAACAAAGATATATATATATATATATATATATATATATACATATATATATATATACATATATATATATATATATATATATATATATATATATATATATATATATATATATATATATATATATATATACATATATATATATATATATATATATATATATATATATATATATATATATATACATATATATATATATATATATATATATATATATATATATATATATATATATATATATACATATATATGTATATATATATATATATATATATATATATATATATATATATATATATATATATATATATATATATATATATATATATATATATATATATAAATAAAATGCAATGTCTTTTTGTCTGTCCGTCTGGCTGTTAGTGCGCTTATCACTGGAGAAACACTTATGCGATTTAAGTTTTTTTTTTTAATTCATACGTACATATGTTCTTTGGTCATGTTATATAATATTAATAATCTATATAATATATATAAAACGCAGCGTCTGTCTATATGTCCATTAGTATGCTTATCATTCGAAAATCATTTATCCGATTTACGTGTTTTTTTTTTTAGTCCTTAACATTTATCAAAAAAAAAACATCTATAATATATATAAAACGCAACGTCTCTCCGTCTGTCTGTTCGTTAGTGCGTTTAGCACTCAAGAACCACTTATCCGATTTACGTGTTTTTATTAATTTATACATATGCTCTACATAAGTCAATATAAGCCTACATAATTGGAGATAAGGTGAGATAATGGGAGATAAGGAGAAATAATGGGAGATAAGTCAAGATTGGCCTCGATAATGGGAGCTAAGGTGAGCTAATGGGAGATAAGTATAAATAATAAAATAATGGGAGATAAGCAGAGATAAGACTAGACAATGGGAGTTATGGTGAGATAATGGGAGATAAGGAGAAATAAAGGGAGACAAGGAGAAATAGTGCGGGATAAGTCGAGATAAGATAATGGGAGATAAGGAGAAATAATGGGAGATAAGGAGAAATAATGGGAGATAAGGGGAAATAATTGGAGATATTTTATTACGTTAGGTAATATAAGGCATAAGCAGTGAATCAAGTCCACGCGAGCGGAGCCGTGGGCACGGCTAGTACGTATATATATATATATATATATATATATATATATATATATATATATATATATATATATATACATGTATATATATATATATATATATATATATATATATATATATATATATATATATATACATGTATATATATATATATATATATATATATATATATATATACATGTATATATATATATATATATATATATATATATATATATATATATATATATTATATATATATATAATATATATATATATATATATATATATATATATATATATATATATATATATATATATTATATATGTATATATATATATATATATATATATATATATATATATATACATGTATATATAAATATATATATATATATATATATATATATATATATATATATATATATATATATATATATATTATATAATATTCGTAATATACATAGGGACCCGAGTCTAGTCGAAATATAGCTATGGGCAAAGAAATGTCTAATAAGATACCAACTTTCACAGAGGAAAAGAACTGTTCTCTTTTCTTTTTCTTTTCCTCATTTTTGTTACAAATTACCAGCTGTGATGCATTATGAGCCCTATAGTCAGGTGCCTGCTACTTGCCAATTAAATGTTTGGATCTGATATTGATAATGCCAAATATCTCCAAATTTTTATAGTCGTATGTTATTTCTAATGCATTTCTATATTTGGAGTTTTTTCATATATTTTATATTTAATTTTGCCATTAATTATTTTGTTCCTCGGTTGATTCGTAAGTTAATACTGCAAAATATTTAAAATTTTTAATATTTTAAATTATTTCTAATATATTTTATATTGGTCAAATCGTTTTGTATTCTATATCTAACTTTGTTGTCTATTGGCATACACTCTCAATTATTAATAAAACTTTTAATATCTTGGCAAAATTTCATTTGATGAGCATATTATGTGTGCAGTACGAGTATTTTGATCTAATTAATCTTTTTATTTTTATTCTTGTATGTGTTTTATTATTTATTTTATTATTTTAACCATATATACTCGTATACCACTTTTACTACAAAATATATGTGTCCCCCTTTTACTACCTACCGATTATATTTTCCTTCAGTTATAAGTTGCAGGAGCTCATACTTTTTGCTTCTCATAATATGGCCAAAGTAAGTGCTTTTTCTTTCTTTAACAGCTGGAATTAACTCTCGTTTCTTTTCCCATCCGTCCAAGTATTTCCACGTTTGTGGTATGCGCTGTCCGAGGAACACGCAGCATTCGGCGATAGCACCACTTCTCGAATGACTCTATATTGTTGTGTTGTTTCTGTGATTGTTGTAGCTTCTATACCGTATAATACGACCGAGAACACGTAGCATCTTAGCACTCTTGTTCTTGTTTTTAAGTTTAGTTGGCAGTTACATAGTATGCTGCGCATTTTATTAAAGGAGCTTCGTGCTTTTTCAATTTTTAAGCTTATTTCAATAGAGTGGTCCCAATCTTTATCAATTACGCTTCCTAAGTACGTTATTTTTGTTACCCTTTTAAGTGTTTGTTGATGTACTTTATTAATATTTATGTTTGTATTAGTATTCCTATTGACCACCATTGTTTTTGTTTTGTTCGTATTTAGTTTCATTCCATATTCCTCATATCATGAGTCTTCTTCACTGTCCGCTAGAATGACACTATCATCAGCGTAACGGATTTTATTTACACACACACCATTAATTGTAATTCCATCTTTTTTATCAGAAAGTGAAGATTTCCTTCAAATAGACATTGAACAACAGGGGTGACAAAATACAACCCTGACGTACGCCTTTCTTATTTTACGAGCTTACTATTTCTAATGTAGAAGCTGACTTCCTTAAAGTTTTCATGATATATTTAATTGCTTCTTTAGAAATCCTAGAATTTCTTGCTTTAAATGTAGGGGTGGGGAAGGTGAGTGGAGTTGTGTTAGTAGGATATTCTTTGTCTCCTTATTATTACTTTTATGCTCTCCAACTGCTCCTTTATTTACCTGCTATTTCGGCTGAAGGTAGTTTCATAGGGCTTCAAACGTATATTGTCCTTTCTCCACATGGATTCTCCCAGGCTCGCAAGAATTGAAGAGTGTCAATCAATTTAAACCATTTAGAAAACTAAGAAAGAAAATAACTGGTATCATTAATGGAGGATATTAATTAAAATACAAATAAAAGGTTACAGCCGGTGTTATAGAGTACATTTATCGAAAATCATGAATTAGTTATTTATGTAATGGTTATACTATACAGGGGGCCCCATATGTATGAAATAATGATTCCAAAGCATTTATTGATCAGTGTATCAAAAAAATGTTTAAATAAAAGTTATAGGGTGTTATACGGCGCATATGCTGACGTTGACAATAAAATGTTTGAACTGTCAGTTCGAATAAATTACGCCATCTTAAATTATTTTTAATGGAAATCTCTGTATATTATTTTATTTTTAAGTCCTACTAAAAATTCTAGATATTATTTGTCACCACCCCATATATCTAATTAGAACTATTTTGGAATTATTGATCAATTTCAAATTAAAAAAAAATAAAATAAATGGCTTGTGTCAAACATTTATTGTGAGGTAACGACTTAACGCGTCAAAAAATGATTTATGGAGGAAAACGTTTATTGCTGCATTTTGTGACACAGCAATTTGAGCGTAATATCATAATGGTACATTTAACAGAAATTGAAAGAACCACCTTGCGTTAAAAATATCACACACTTCCTGTTGTGTTCTCCTACGGTCTCCGTAACCGACCATCATTAACAAAGTGATTCTTTCAGTTTCTGTTAAATGGTATGGTATGTTAGACAAATAATATCTAGAATTTTTAGTAGAACTCAAAAAAAATAATAATATACAGAGCTTTCCATTTAAAAAAATTAAGATTAATAAATGCTGTGGAATCAATATTTCATACATATGAGGCACCCTGTATAATAAATATTAAGATGTATTATTTTAGCAGAGAAGCTCTAAAGTACAATCAATCATAGAGAAATGGTTGAAGAATCCCCAGATACAATAGAATTTGTATTCGACCATAACAGTTTTATATAGAGATATACGTCGGAAAATGTATTGGATGGTATGGCCAATGGAGGTACTGACTTTCTCCTACACACTCTGCTTAAAATATCCAAAAACAATATAATGCTATACGTGTGTGGGTGGAGGGCCCGTTGCTCCATGGCGTAGTACTTGCTTACGGTGCAGAAGGTCGAGGGTTCAAACCTGCAGGTCGGTATACTTATTCATTAATTTATTTAAGTATATTTGGCTTGGTCACGCACGTATGTAGGTAGTAGTTGTTTGCAGAAATGAAATAACGTCCGTGGCAGCACTACCGCGTTTTCTAAAAGGTGCTGTAAAATACAAAAATATATATTTCGGCACTTGGACAACGTTGACGGGTATTATGACATCCTCGCCGATATCTTTAAGTTATGAAAAAAAGGGTAAAATCCCTACTCAGGAGGGGAGGTGAAAGATAAAAAAAATATATCACTATCATGGTTTTTGTCGCTTTTTCTTGCTCCTTTGAGAGATAAAAGTTTTATATACAAAAATATAATAAAAGAACAATTGCCAAGAGATTAAAATTTATTTTCGCTAGCGGTGGGACTCGAAACCGCCTTCTCACGATATACACTCTTGTGCTACACAACCTTGGTTAAAGTACTGGTATCATAAGAGTGCCTTTTTGACACTCTGCCAGTACATGATGCTTAAGCTGTATATTAGAGTAAAGCGAATTGCATATTCCTATTTTAGTCTTTCATCCTCTGTCTAAAAATTTCATCTTAAAGTTTAACTAAATGGATCAATTTTTTTATCTTTCGATGATTTCTGGTCAGAAAAAGAATACTTCCAGTTAAACTGAAAATAGATTTTTTTGGGGTAAAGATAAAGAACGTAAGATAGGAACGTGAAAGCCTGTAATTTAATAATACTATAGATTAACTAATTATTGTGTTTTAAGCAAATGTTGTGTTAGCAGAAAGTGAGTTGAAAAATTACAATTTGGTAGAAATATCTCAAGTTCATCTTATTATAATAACAAGTGGTGACTGAATATTTAATGGCGCTGCTGGTTTGTAATTTGCAAAAAAAATACCATTTTCATTTTTTGAGCTAGCAAAAATAGCAAAGTATATATGTTTCAGAAATTAACGCTAAGGGATATTTGTTATTATTAACTCCTTATTGCCGGGCCGATTGGCGCAGTGGGTTAAGGTGCCTGCTGTTGATCAAGAGGTTCGATTCCGTGTGTCGGCTGGGTGTTTGTGATTTGTCCTATGTATGTATGTGTAGATTTGTGTGTATGAAAAATAAAGTGAAAAAGCTGGCTAATTGGTATACGCCAACGCCATAAAACACAATAAAAAAAAATCCTTATAAAGTCAAGTCACATAGTGACTATAACAAATCGTAGTACTTAGTAGTAAACTCAGGTAATTTATAATCCAGTATTATGAATGCTTATCAGTTAAGGGGGTGTTCTGGCCTAGCAGTCGTGATTTTATGCTATTTTTGCGATTTTTTTGAGAGAAAAGTAGAAGGGTTTTGCAAAATGGTTTTTTACAATATGTTTATATATGTTTGAAATATGTTTGCAAATTTCTGTACTACTAAACAAATACAAATAACCAATGTTAAAAATATATGAAAGGCACGCGAGCAAAAAAAACGATGCTCGATAGCGACCATGATTTCAGCAGTTCTGTTCATCTGAAACACAAAACCAGAATGAAAAAAAGTCTTGAAAATGTAAAAAATGGCGCCATGCAGAAAATTGAATATCGATTTTTGACCATTTTTTTCATCTTTGAAGAACTGTGAAAATTACAAAACAAAAAATTTTGACTTCATTGTGATAGGGGCTATGATCACATATATGGTATGCTGAAGATTTATGAACAAGCACGACTCAATTGCTCAACTGGTTTTTGAAATCGCCAATTTGAAAAAAGTGATTTCGAGAAAAACGAGTTTAAAGTTT
Source organism: Pachyrhynchus sulphureomaculatus (assembly GCA_019049505.1). Taxonomy (NCBI): domain Eukaryota; kingdom Metazoa; phylum Arthropoda; class Insecta; order Coleoptera; family Curculionidae; genus Pachyrhynchus; species Pachyrhynchus sulphureomaculatus. The sequence continues at coordinate 148,917,626 of CM032446.1, read as the reverse complement.
TATGTACTAATTACACAGAGATACTTTTACTAACGATTAATCACCTATTTCAGATTCATAAAGTAAACTTCCTTGTTGCGCAAAAAGATCATGCAGAGCTAATAATTCTTCCCTACGTTGTGCTCTTTCTTCTCGAGCGAAGTAGGACGAGCGCCGTTCCGACTAAATGAGACGAGCACATATGTAAGCGCGGCCCGAGCCGCTTCCTATATAGTGCTAAACTTTATTAATATTGCAAATCGAGCGAAATGGTTTTGCAGAAATATTCTCTATACTAAATATTTGCAAAATGTGAAAAAATCGATTTTTTGAACCCGCTGGACAAATTTAATTTCATCTTTGTCTTTTTGAAATAAGAAGTTAAAACTACTCAAGAGTAAGAACAATGGATATAGATAAACTCATATATAATAATAATCTTTACGACATAAAAAGGGGTTTACACTCGCTGTTAAATAATATAGCTACTGAAAATACACTTGTTTTGACTTCAGCCACAGCACTAAAAAGATGAAGAAAATTTAATATAAAAATATGGCAAAAGGATCTAATAAAAATCTGTTAAAAGGATTATTCTCTTTGAGGATTCCTTTCTATTAAATTATAAAATGTGAGATTTAAGAAAATTTAAATTGGGTTAAAGAACGAATGGATTATACTGAAAAAAGATGTCTGCAGACGTGGATCGAATTTAAAAACCATAGTATTTACCTTTACCATTGAAACTCTTTTAAATTCAAGATTTAATACTATTTATAATTAATGAATTAAAGATAAGAAAAATACCAGAAAAAAATTGAAAAAGGAATATTTTATATATATAATATATATATATATATATATATATATATATATATATATATATATATATATATATATATATATATATATATATATATATATATTTATTTTATTTATATTACTATTAACATGCTGTCATCCACATATTTTATATTTTAAGGAAAATAATCCAGTTGGTCACCGTAAATCCGCTTTTAAATTCTTTCGACCATATACTGCTTTTGACATCGAGTATTCTGTCAGTCAGGGACAGAAACGTACATAAACTGCGCAAACTTTGGGACTACAAATCTGCTAAATGAGAAAGACATTTATAATATTTCCGAACTTTCCATGGTTTGGATGCTTGTTTCAATTGCACCTCTTTTCGAAAAAATGCCTTTCCAGGCAGCGTGTCCCAAATCCTGTTTAAATGAAGCTAAATACCAAAAAAAGACTCTTGCTATGATTGTATACGTGCTATAGCGCCGAAAAAATACTTGAGTGGGCTGCTACTGGTTTTTGGTAGACTTTTCAACTTATCCTATCCTACAAAAAAGAAATGTTTCTTTCTTGCTGATAATAGACTATAGTTCAGCCAATACCCAAAAAAAGCAAAAGATCATGCCAAATAACTACCCACCAGTCGCATTGCTTTTAAAAATATCGAAATTTATAAAAAAGGCTATCAATCAGCATCTTTTAAAATTTCTGAAATAATTTAATATTAGTAGCTTTCGTAAGCAAAGATCAACGTGGAACTTATGTCACACATATTTGGAATAAAACAATTAAACATTTTGGAGAATCTTTAACGATTGTATTTAGTATGTCCAAGGTATTTGACCGTATTTGGAGTAACTGATTGTTGGCTAAATTACGCTCTTTTCGTATATTGGAAAGGTTTTGTTTATAAGTCTCGTATTTTCTCAGACAGCGTTATTTATGTGTGGCAGTTGACGAGTATCATTTTAATACCTTCTACTCTCTATTTGATTTACATGACAGTACGCTTGTTTCTTCATTTACCTTCCCTCGCTCCAACCCAAATATCTACAGATAGTAGGAAGCTATGTTAACAAAACCTGGAAAAAATTCTATTTTAGGGTGACACTAATTAAGTCAAACTTAATGTCTTAAAATCCCAAGACGCAGTTTCTTCTATAATAAGTTCACGTTACACAACCCAACAGAGTTACGTCACCACACTCCATTCCTCGAACATCGTCACTCAGCTGTTTTTTATGGGTCTAGCACACGTGCTGCAGGAAAATCCCTAAAGCGCTCCAGGAGCGTGTGCGGAAAAAGCGATTCACGTTGTTCTTGAATCGCTGTAAATTGTACTCGGTGGGAAACAGTGCTGGGAAAATTATTCCAAAGGGATGATGTTCTCCATATAAAAGATTGCTTGAAAAGCGTTGTACGCGGAGTAACAAGCTGAACCTCATATGGATGTGAAGCACCAGCGCGACGTGTATTTCTAACATGCACCGCTTTGGGAGGAATTAAGCGGGCTACATCCTTCGAACACTTTCCATGAAAATACTTGTAGAACAGACTCAAGTCGCCAACCGTTCTTCGATGTTCCAGCGAATCAAGGCCGCCGGTCAGTTCCGGGTCTCCAATCAGACGAACAGCTCTTCTTTGAACAGAATCCAACAAATGCAGTGTATGTGAGAGCAGTATTCCATAGTTGGTCGAATTTGAGCCTTGTAAAGAATTAACAGTTGTTGTGGAGTGTAAAGCTTTCTGGTTCGAAATAATATTCCCAATTTTTGAGAAGCTCTCCTTGCTATGCCTGCAACATGCTCATGCCAGGACATATTTGCTCCCACACTAACGCCCAACAAATTGAGCAACGATGCTAAGGGAATGGAGTGCCCCGACATAATTATGTCGGGTTCAGCAACGTTAACTTTTTTAAAAAAAACTGCCGCCTGGGTTTTTGTAGCGTTCAATTCCACTTGGTTACTGTCAGCCCAAGATAGAATTTCTTCCAGGTCTTTGTTAAGTTGAACGACCTCCTGCTGTCTGCGGATATTCGCCTGAGCAGCCGATGTCCGAGAGTTCTAAGTGAATGAAGAGACAAGCGTACTGTCGTCTGCAAAGCTGTAGATTAGATTCCCGGTCTTTTCCAGCAGATCGTTAATGTAAATGAGAAAGAGAGTAGGAGACAGTATGGAGCCTTGGAGCACAGCGGCGTTGATTGTGAAGGTGTTAGAAGATAAAATTCAAGGAAAATTAATTTTTCAAACGTAACTGTAAATTTGAAACAAAAAAAGCATAAAATTGAAAGTAACAAGGCCAGTTTTTTCAGCCTAAATGGACCAATGGCTTCCTCAGCCACTCAACATGTACAGTACCCTGTGTATAATAATTAAAAATATCTTTGGTTACTAAAAATATTATAAAACTCAAGAAAAATAATTTTTTAAAAAGAAATCGTGAACTTATATTAAAAAAAAATAATTTGAGGATTAAATGGCCAATTTCTCAGGCCTAAATTGTTTAAATGAGTTCTTAAGTTACCCAAATGAAAGCTTAGGGACTAAGGAACATGTTCTGATATTTTAGGTAAGGTATACTGAACAAAAAGTTGTTTAAAAAATTCGCCAGAAGAAAGAAACGTAAATCGGTAAAATTTTTCAATATTATATCCGTGGAACATATTTCTACAGTTAACTAAAAAAAATTAACTTACAGTGTGCAAGTGCACCTACTTAATCATAAAAAATGACCACAAAAACGGACAATTTCTTCCGATCAGAAGGTTCAAATGACATCCATGGCGCCTTAAATTTTTCGTTTTTCTTATCTAGAATCAAAATCTGTCAGAATTTTTAGTTTATCTTCCATAAATTTATGATAAAAATGCCAAAAACGGGCCAATTCTCCATTTTTGAGGATATTCCCCAATTTTTCAGCGGTCGCAATATTTTTTCCTTAATAAAATACTCGTCGAGACGAGTATTTAAGAAAAAGTAGCAGTGTCAGGTTTCTGTTTTGAGAGAGCGCTCCGTTTTTAAAAAAACCCTTATCACCTAATGCCGTAGAGACACAATTAGTGAAAGTATTGCGAAATGTCAAAAACTTACCCTATAATACTTCTTTGTTTCTAACAACATATTCGCCGCTGATGATGTAGACATATTGGTTTTAGTTTAGAAGTCGATTAGAACAAACACTTTGTTTTTGCACTCGACGCGCGTTTCGCTAACCATGTTAGCTTCATCAGGAGCGATGATGGACTAATCAATCAATCATCGCTCCTGATGAAGCTAATATGAATAGCGAAACGCGCGTCGAATGCAAAAAAAATAGCATAAATGACATGAAACTAATGGATCTCAGAGATTTTGCTCAGTTTGGTCTCATTTTACTGAGTTTTGGAATAAAGTCTGCTCTGATATAGCTGTCGGCATTTAATCCTGAGCTAGGCTACTCTCGAGTATCGTACAATGCTGGTTTAGCAAAATTGTCCAACCTTTCTGCCTCGATAGCTTATAACCTGTTTTACCTTGTTTATACCTACCACTGTTGTTAATATCCTCTAGTCCGCCTTGGACGTTAGTAATATAAGTTCCAGTTTTGGCTTTTGACAGTTTTTCGTAATAAAAATATTTGTGATCCCGGAGAATTAACTTTTAAGAGTTCTCTTTTGGTTTTGTTTGCAAAGGATATATATATATATATATATATATATATATATATATATATATATATATATATATATATATATATATGTTGTCCACTTACTTTTGTTAAAAGTGTTTACTAAGCTTTAAGTTTCATTTAAAAGTATTCGGTGAAGTCTGGTAGCTTCTGATGTCTGTTCAAATTCCTTACAGTACCTCGTTGATGACAATCTTTTATATTTTCTTAATATTTTACTATTGCAAATGAGGGTATTTTGCACATTTTCCCATTTCTTTTAACGTGCTAAAGTTTTTCTTAACTTACTACTTAATTCTAGCAAGGTCTTTGTTCCACCAATACTCATTTCGCTAGGTCTTATTAAACGCAGAAATCAAGGTATCCTTCTTTTATCCTGTCATTATTTCTAGTCTACTGTTGTTCTTGATCGTGCATTTCATTTTCTTAACACTATAATCTAGATGTGTTTTCTAAGCGTTCATAGCTTCAATGAGGATTACAATATATTTGTCGATAGATTCTTTACCTTATTGTAAAGTTTTTGTGTGTATCTATAATCCAAATAAATTACTTTAACAGATACATACCAATCCATATTTTAGCTACTAACCAATATTGTAGCTAACGTTATGTTAATTATTTTTTCGTCTTGAATTAACAAAAGTAAGCTTGTTTCTTCAATTTATTACGTTTAAAATACACCGGTCGACAAAAAAAAACTTTCGGAAAAATACTGAGACCCGAGTAATATATTTCTTTGTATTTTGACCACCTGAACACGAATTTGAGGTTCATTTTGCTCCATCACCTCGGGATTTTTTCTAACCTCAAAAAACACCTAATATTGGACCAAAATGATGTTTAATGATAAAATAGAGACTTAAAGCATATATTTCTTTGTTCTTTGAGATGCTGAGTTCAAAATCAACGTAAAAATTGCACTTTGTGGTCGGTGAACTAAGACCCTAAATAATTAAAGAACTGTTCAAAATCACTTCAGGGTAGTTTCTTGAGTTAAAATTTCTTATTTGGGAGGTTTTCGTATGGCTGATTAAAAATTTGAAGTTAGAATAATGGAAAATTTTAAGGATGTAGGATGCCTTATGGGTTTGAAAATTCCCATATAGACCATTTTCGTAAGAACCTTCGTGATTTTAGCAAGGAACAAGGAGAAAGGTTCATTCGGGATATCAAGGAAATGTAAAATGGATATCAAGGTGTTGGAGATGAGCATATGATTGATTGATTGATTACTGCTGGAATCTGAAACGAGAGACAAATAAGACTCACAAAAGAAAAGGGCTTAGAAGATCTTTTGAGCATAAAAGATAACAGTCTACAAAGTGAAATATTTCACTTTGTGTTCACAAAATAACTATTTTGGAATAACAAGTCTCTATAGGTATATACATTTTATTATATTTAATTGAATTTTTGTTCCTCCAAACAATACTGTAGGCGGCAAAAAAGTCCTTAGGGAAGGGATATCTCTACGTGGTTCTGGATGGGTAACACTAAAATCACTAGGTGCACCTCACTTAGCCTGTAAAGACTTCGAAATTAGCAGAAAAAAAATGTAACCTTAATAAAAAGATTCTTTTATTGCTTGTATCCAATATTTTGTATCGTCCACCTTTAAATCTAACAATTTTAATTTTTAGTTCCTTAATCGCAGCAACCACGAAAACCTCTAAGATGGGACTTTTACATAATCAAATCTTATTTTACAACCCCTGCGTTCGCCATTTTTTATCCTCTATTTGTAGCCGTCATCTTTGATTTGACAATTTAAGTTTTAATCAGTTATCCCAAAAGCTCCCGAAAGTTTTTTTTTTGTCGACCAGTGGTATTTGCTAAAATAAATTATAGTAAAAACCTCTTTTATTTATGTTGCTGTTGGCCCAGGTGATGTAGATTTGCATCACATAACAATATAAGTTAAGATTCTTTCGCTCTGAAACTTATCACCAGTTCTTCAACGTCTCTGGTAGGTGGTAATTCAGGTGTATCGTGCCTGGTTGTAAGAAAGTTAGAAAATTTGCACTATTTTAGTTCTCCTCCAACTCCCTCTAGTATTTTTGCCACCATGGACTCACGTTACCTGTTTGAGAGCCCCCTCTTATCCACCATTCCAACAGTTAGGGCTACCATAGACTCCTTACCATTCATCGGAATGGACCTAATACTCCCTTGATAAATTTAACTGCAATATGTACAGTAGAGTGACCGGATCTCATAGAGGGGGAAAAAAAATGTCGGAATCTTGTTCGTCTGGACCCCACAAAACGATTCCCCTTTCCAGATATTGAGATAGCCGAAATTTGAGCTCGATTAAACGACGTTAACCCGTGCCGCTCGTCGCTCAAAGTTTGAAAAAATCCAAATTTTCGGCCAAAAAGCTGACATATGGAGCCATAACTCCAGAACGGTAAATAACAGAAACACGCTTAATATCTCAAAAGAAAGCTAATGTTGTTCTTCAAAATTTATATTCTATACATAATTGTTGTTATTTTAAGTCAAACCGAGTTACAACAGCCTTTAGCCCCAAAAACGTGACCTGGTACCACTAGGAGCATACTTCGTATATTTTGTTATTAAGTGATAAATTTTGCTTTTTTTTTTGGTATATTTTTGAGTTTAAAGTAGAAATATAATAAAAAAACAAGTAATACTGATAAGTCTAATGACATTTGTTATTTTAAAATATAAAAATTAGGTATATAATACATACAAAACAGACACAGAAAAGATACAGACGTAGTACCTACATGAGTTGATAAATTTACATAGTTATCTAATCTATTCTAGAGCTTTTGTTAAAGTAGTTTTTGAAACGTCAGGATATAATGCTCGGCATTTACTTACAACTTGCAGGACATATTGCTTTTGGTCTTCATCTTTTGTCAGAAGGTCGTTAAAGTCGGTTATTAATTTAACACCACGCTCAGCCATATTATTAACTACTTTTAATGTTTTGACAATTTTCAATCCTTCTTGGAAGTCATTATTTTGAGGCCAGGTGTTTGGATGTTGTCTTAGGAAATCTGTTTTTATATTAAATTGGTCAAAGAATGTAAACGTTTCTTTGGTAAGTAAATTTACCAATCCTCCATCAACTACCTCTTTTAAGTTTTCTTTCCTAACTTTTGGATTTACAACCCTAGCGTGCTGTGATGGTTCATCTGTGCTACTGAGCAATTTATTAGCCATTAACAACTTTTCATCGTCTGTAATGGTGGGATCAAAAAACAATAATCCCACCAACTTTGCATTCAAATACCACAAATGGTTCGAAAATTTGGTCAGGGCTATTTCTGCAATGTCGTTGTCACATTCTTTATAGTCTAACAGACTATGCAAAATACCTAAATCTTGCTTTGGTTCAAGATGAGCTTTTGGAGCATTGAACCAAGCTTTACAATAAATTTTAACTAGGAAAACAGAAATGGCACCCACAGAACTTTCTTCTTCTTTAGACATCTTAAATTGACGACGAAAAATGAACATTTTTAAGCAGTAAATAGCCTTTGCCATCCACCTAGCGTGATGAATGGTTCTAAAACCCACAATATTGCCGTCTAGTGATCCAACAAATACGAGAACCAACTGCAATAGCTCCTTGTAGTTATCTCTGGGGTGGCTCTCAGTTAATTTGGTCTCGAATTCAGCAGTAACATTTGCAATTACTTCTGGAGTTAGCTGCTTTTGTATTAGATTGTCACTGATACCTGTGTCGTATTTTCCTTTGTTTATCTTGGGCCACGCAGTGAGGAATCTCTTGAAAATGTCTGGATGAGGTCCAGTGGTTGATCCCATTTTTGTGTCGAATACGCCTCTTAACAGAATTTCCAAGATATGGTGACGGCAAGCTAGGTATAACAATTCTCTTCCTAACATTTGCTCCAATATGACGCATGCTCCTTTGAGTCTTCTCGTGTTCGATGCTGTAGTGTCGAAGCACATCGCCTTGACGGTGTTGAGAAGACCCCATTCATGTAGGCATTCATATACGGCTACGGCTTGCTCCTCTCCAGAGCTGTTTGCTGTTACAGGAACTCCCAGCAGCTGTTCCTTTTCGCCATATGAAATAGCTATAGCTATTCGCTCACATTGTTCATTTTTTAAAATACCCGGTAAAAGTTTACCGTCCCAATGGACAACCACGGGCTCTTTTTCAGGAATGTTTACTTTATCAAATTTTTTTTTTATTATATTGTTCTCTGAACATTTGCCTTCTATCATGTAATAAAGTTTTCGAGACTTTGTACTCAAGAGGGTCAAGGTTTAGTGCTTCTAGAGTAGCTATTAAAATTCTCGTGGTATTTCTGTCGGATACCTTACATCGATCTAATAAAATGGACAATTTCATGTTTAAAATCTCTTTAACGCCCCTTGCAAATGAAACTTTCATCCTCTTGCTCTCAGATGGTCCTGGATCTTCTGCAGCTTCTTCAGGGATGTCCATTTCCAAGTTCCTGGTAGATGCTGTCCTCTTCAGTGTCTTCTTCTCCTTCTTCCAACTTGTCTTCATCATCCGTCTCTAAGAAGCAATAATAGAAAGAGAAAAAAAAAGACTATAAAAACTTGTCGTTTTAGCAGAATAGTAATAATACATAGGTACTAAATTACCTACTTCTAATTATCAAAAGGTATTATTTAAAAAATATAAACTCAATCATAAAGATGCCACATCATGCTCTCATGTACAATTTTCTTTCAATTATAATGAAACCATTTACTTATTTGTTTTATCTATTTTTTAGAATACTAATAATAAAAAAAAACTCACCAATATCAAAAGTTGCTTCTTGAATTTGTCGGTTCATTTTTGCAAGTTCCTTTTGCACCTTGATTTCTTCAGCTCGAGACAACTTGAGATCCACTCCAGTCATGGAACCTGGGCGGCCCTTCTGCCTCTGTTTCACGAAAAACGCCTTATCTTCTTCCGATTTCATCAGAGCCAAGGCATCTTGTTGAGCAATATCAAAGAGATCATCCAACTTTTCAACAAACTGTTTAAATTTGTTCTTGGCCGTTTTCGATGTTTTTCTTCCGGTCTTTTTGAAGAGTTCTCCACTCGGCGTGAAGTTTTTTCCAGCTTAGTAATTGCATCTTGCTCATGTTTAGTCGGGATTCTTTCTCCCAAAAAATGAACACTTCTCGTATTGTAAGTTTTGCTGATTCTCTTACAGTTAATTTCACAGTACGTAAATTATAAAATAAAGCACACAAAACTTGACGATTTGAGGGTAGTTTTACAACCGGTGATCTGGTGAATGGGATAGCCCACAAGAAATATTTTATCCTTGGTCCGGCTTTGTACACCTGATGTGGATGCCATTTCAGAGGCCAATAACAGTTAACTTGGAAAATGAAACAAAATATATTGCAAACTTTAATTTCAATAAAATGTTTTCAAATGTCTTTTAAAATAATACTATAATAGTTATAAAAACAATAACACACACACTTGGAAAATTAAAAAAAAAAAAAAACGTTACAATATCTTCACTAGATAATTGTTCGAGCTAACCAGCTCAAAGGCACTTTAGAAACTAAACTGAATAAATAAAAGGTCGGTTGTACGCTGAAGTAAAATCACCATCCCTAAAATAGAAATTAGATTCACCCTCCTTTTTACCTGTCAAACGGGTCTTTCTTTGGTAAACTAGTCAGGTAATCCCCATATAATAAAAGATTAAATTTGAACAAAAGGCTCTTTATGTTTGAAAATTGAGTTCCAAAATACTTTTTAACAAAAAAATGTTAATTCCGAGACACATTATGTAAAAACCCGTAAAATTCTTAGAATACTCCCAAACTGGCTCCTACTGGTACCAGGTCACGTTTTTGGGGCTAAAGGCTGTTGTAACTCGGTTTGACTTAAAATAACAACAATTATGTATAGAATATAAATGTTGAAGAACAACATTAGCTTTCTTTTGAGATATTAAGCGTGTTTCTATTATTTACCGTTCTGGAGTTATGGCTCCATATGTCAGCTTTTTGGCCAAAAATTTGGATTTTTTTCAAACTTTGAGCGACGAGCGTTTGAGTTAACGTCGTCTAATCGAGCTCAAATTTCGGCTATCTAAATATCTGGAAAGGGGAATCGTTTTATGGGGTCCAGACGAATAAAATTCCGACATCGATTTTTTGCGGTCACCCTAATGTACAGGCAGATTCATGTACTAGTTATTTAATACTATAAATATTATTCTGGAGATCTTATTAAACATAATACATTTTTTAAAAGTATTAAAGAGTTTCATATATAACTGTATAAAACTGTAAAATGCTTTACCGCGGCAATAAGAGGAATGCGATTCCAAAACCATTTAAAAAAATACTTCCAAAAACACATTTTATTCAATTGATTTCTTAGATTTGCACTTACATGCATTCCCTGTATATTTTAAAAGTCATCAGATCAGATTTTTTAATTTCTTCTCATTTGAGAATGAAAAAAAATTATAAAAACGATCCCAATTTTCGTCAGTCTGTCCATTTGTCAGCCTAACGATTTATAGGCACTATAGCTTTCGAACAAAATGTGATATTTATATCAAATTTGGTACACATATAATAATATAAGCAAAAAAGGAATACACCGTTTTTGAACGACATTACTTCAAAAGAAAAGAGTGTAAAGTGAAAGTGGATAAAATTTTATATGGTTTCAAGAGTATTATGAGAATTTTCTCTGATTTTTGATAATGTATAAATTTTTGGTTACGGGGTTAAGGAGAAAAGAAGAGATATCGTCTTACAGCTCTCGAAAACCCAGCCCAGCCAAGAGCCAGGTATTTGCCTTCAACATGAACACAAGGGCAGCAAAGAGGAAGCTACAAATACAATAGGGCGGAATCACCCTTGAACATAATGACCGTCCAACATACCTAGGTGTCGTCTTGGACCGATCACTGTTGTTCAGGTACCACTGCCAGAAGACCCACCAAAAAGTGACAACCAGGAATCAACTCTTGAGAAAATTGTCGGGCAACCAATGGGCGCAAACTCCATTTGGAACATGTCCAAGTATGCCAAAAAAATCGACGTGGCACTAAACGAGACCTGCAGGCTCATAACGGATACGAGAAAGCCACCCCCTAGAACTTCTGTACAAAGCAGGTGATTTTGAAGATTCTTCGACACGTCGAACAGCGGCCCAACACTCATAAAAATTTAGACAGGCCTTTGATCACTGCCACCCACTCTATGGAATGCCTCAACCCCCTAGACGCCTGAAATCTCAAAGAACGTTTTTTGAACAAAATACCCATAGAACCTTTTGATTTTTATCCATTGAGGCAGAAACCGGCACCTAGGCACGATATAGAGTGGAAGTTATGGAAAGCCGTCAACCACCTCAGAACGGGGGCAGCAAAATCTAAGGTCAACCTGACAAAATAGGGGATAACAGAAGGAACAGACACAATATGTGAGTGTGGGGAAACACAAACAACGGATTACGTCCTATCTTGTAAGAACTACCCAAATTCCTGCACCTTTCAAGATTTATGGCTCGTCAGACTCAACACTAGTGACGTGGCTAGGTATTGGGCTGACAAAATTTAAGTAGGATTCGTACACAGTAAAGTATCGTGTTATATGTCCTTTTTAGTTATGAATATTTTTCACTTCCTTCCTCGATACAATTTCCTTTTTTAATTGTTCTAATTTTATATAATATATATCGAGATGAGTTATAAATATGTCAAATTAGGGGTTTATTTTCGAACTTAATGTTTACAAAATAGGTACTGGGTAAATGAGTTCACACCGTTCTTGACAGCTGTATCCATACATTAAAATATACATCTAAAACGTTGTCTGAAAAGTTCTTGGTCTAACTATTTAAAACATTTTTTTTTTTGCAAAATTCGACTTTATTCATCGATATAGTCTCTTTTAAAAGCGATACAATCAGTCAAACGCTTTTCTAACATTTCTATACCTTTCTTGTAGAAGGACTTGTCTATGCCTTCAAAATAGCTTCAGTTTCAGCGATAACATCTTCATTGGAGCCAAATCTGTTTCCCGCGTACATTTTTTTTGAGGTCTGCTGGGGGCCAAACCTGGAGAATACGGTGGATGAGGAAGCAATTCGAACTTCAATTCATGCAATTTTGCGATCGTAACCATTGACTTGTGACGCGATGCATTGTATTGATGAAAAAGAAATTTTTTCTTGTTCATTTATGGCCGTTTCTTTGCGATTTCTGCCTTCAAACTTTACATAATATTCGCTATTAATGGTTTTTTCCCTTCTCAGCATAGTCGATGAAAATTATTCCATGGGCATCCCAAAATACCGAGGCCAAAACCTGCGCTTAAACAGGTCCAAACAGCGCTCAGAATCATCAACACGTTGTTGTTTTTGATCCACTGCGGGTTTTTCTCTTGCTCAAATGTTCATGCAAAATATGACAAATACGTTCTTTTGATGTCTTTATGGTGTCAGGTATCTCACGCAATTTCACTTTAGGGTCATCCAAAACAATTTTGTGGATTTTTTGATTTTTTCCGGTTCAGCATCATTTGTGTCGGTATGACCGCATTTAAATTCAGCACACCAGTAAATGATGAGTAATTTTCCAGAGGCAGAATCCCCGTAACACTTATCAAGCCATTGCTTTGCTTGAACGGTATTTTTTCCATCAAAAAACGGTGTTTAATCAACACACGAAATTCGATTTTTCCCAATGTTTGAAAATATTAGAAGTAGCGTTACTAAAACCACTGTAACTTGTTAAACTAATCGTCGAAATGTCATGAAATTTTGACACGTATCGTTTCAAGGTCGGTAATTACTAAAAATCATATGGATTTTTCCAAAAGGGCGACATCTATGTACCAGACTAAAAACTTGTCAGTTTACGTGTTACATATACAATATATATATATATATATATATATATATATATATATATATATATATATATATATATATATATATATATGAAAAGATTGCTTTATTCTACGTTAGTGGTGATATTTCCTCAAAATCGGAACTTATGGCTCCAAGTACCCCTATTTTCAGCTAGGAGCCCTGTGGATAAATGCCACAATAATCTTATGTTTTATTTATTAGTACAAGATATAACTTTATATCACCTTCAGGTTCAGTCTCGCTTAAACTTTAAAGCAGCAGCTCAGAAATATACGGAAGTCAACATAAAAGTTAAACTTATCCCGAATAATGGAGCACTAGAGTTTTCGATTTATTTCGTTGCGATTAAAACTTAAAATGTAACTTTTCAAAAATAAGACTTGAGAACTACATATATATGTTGATTCTAATGTGAAGTCGAACGTTAAACGGGCTTTTGAGAATATATCACTTCAGTTTCATGAAATTGTTAGAAACAAATAGTTTAAGTGAATTGGTACAAGAAAAAAATTAATGGATATATTTATTTAGCTCTCAATTGACGAATTTACACAAATTTAAGATTTTAATGTATGACAAGGTTAAAATATAAAAGGGCTATTCGGAAAATTTTATATATATTTTACAATGAAGCTTTAAATTTAGTAACTTTCTTTCCTGCATCAAATTCAATCTATGGAAGACACTAGTAGAGTATTTTCCGCTATCTACTGAATATGCTGTAATTGACAAAGCATGCATAGGTAGTTATGAAAGTCTCTTAATACATTAAATTATATCTGTAGCAAAAACAACTTTAGAATATTGATAAATAGTACAACCCCTTCAAATAATAATACGTAAATGTGACTGAAATAAGTTTTAAGTACATTATATATATATATATATATATATATATATATATATATATATATATATATATATATATATATACATACATGTATATATATATATATATATATATATATATATATATATATATATATATATATATATATATACAGTCCCTGGCCAAATTATTAGACGCACTGTATTTTTTTTAGTAATTTTATGTTTCTTAAGAGTTTTTATGCAATAATGGTATATTTAAACTACAATATTATTGATTTTTTAATTAAAAGAATTGTTGTAGACTACATATTTGTATTTATTTTTAACATATGGCAACACTATGTTGACAAAGTGATACATGAACGTAAATAAGTACAAACCTGTATCAGTCGCGATCGGAATCGAGTCAGGTACGGACGTGTTTCTGTGGCTTTATGGACTGTGATTGTTTGTTTAACAGTTTTATACTACTCAGTTATTAGTTTATTTTGTATGCAGTAATTGGACTATTTTCATTATGGGTAGAAAAGGCGATCTTTCATCACGTAAAAAAGCTGAAGTGAAGGCCCTTGTGATTGCGAAAACATTTACAAACCGAGAAAATATCACGAAGATTGGAGGTTTCTGAAGCTAGTGTACGACGCATAAAAAAGAAAATTGAGTCAGGGAAGGAAGTAAGCCCGAAAAGAAAGAAAAGATGCGGTAGAAAACCAATTTTCACTCCACGGTCAGAGAGATGTTTGAAGAAAATTTGTGTAGAAAACAGATTTGCTACCACAAAGGTAATAAAATCACAACTCCAGGATGCTAGCGTAAATGCTTCTGAGCGCACTGTTCGAAGAAAATTGAAAGAATTAGATTTTAAGGCCTGTCGCCCCGCCAGGAAGCCCCAGTTAACAGCTGCAATGAAAGCAAAGCGCCTGAAGTGGGCCAAACAATGGCAAGACAAAGATGTGGACTTCTGGAGATCGGTAAGATACAGCAATTTAATCAATAATTGATACGTTATTATCATTTTCAGTTAAATAAAGCAAATAAACATGGAAGTTTATATGTTTTTCCTATTTTTGACAGGTCTGCTTCAGTGACGAAAGCACATTCGAAATTTTGCAGAATAAAGCTCAGTATGTGCGTCGTCGTCATGGAGAAAAGTTTCATCCTGATTGTGTCGTCCCGATGGTTAAACATCCCACCAAAGTGATGATTTGGTCAGTCATCAGCGGCAAGGGCACTGGACGTCTGTACGTCGTCAAAGGAATAGTGAGGCAAGATCAGTACAAAGAAGTATTACAAAATCGGTTGATTCCGCAGTTCAGAGAATGGTTTCCAAATGGGGAACCATTCACTTTCATGCAAGATGGAGCTCCCTGCCACACTGCTCGGTCTGTTAAAGCTTTTTTGGCAGAAAAAAATATCCCTCTGTTGGATTGGCCCTGATATGAACCCCATTGAAAATGTGTGGGAGCTGATGAAAAGAGAAGTGGCTAAAGATGTGATTACCAACAAAACCCAGCTCCTAGAAAAGATTATTCATGTGTGGAATCATCATCCTCAAATGCAGGAGACAGTACAATCTTGCATTGATAGCATGCCGCGCAGAATTAAAGCTTTGATAGCGGCTAAAGGTGGCTCAACTAAATATTGACTTTTACAAACATTAATTTCACTTTTCTTTAAAACTTAATAAACTTATGCTTTTCTAAATTAATGCTGTTTTATTTATGTCAAATAAATAGGTAATTGATTGGATAATATAAAAATAAAAAACAAATCAATTTAAAATAATAAAACGGTACAATATCACTCGGTAATTAATATTTTACATGAAATCTTGCAGTGCGTCTAATAATTTGGCCAGGGACTGTATATATATATATATATATATATATATATATATATATATATATATATATATATATATATATATATATATATATAGGGAATAGAGCTAAAACGTTTTTAACACCTTTTTAGCTACACCAAGCTTTCGAAAATATTTTACTTTCTTCTTCAGGGCTATAAATACAGTAGACTATCAGTATTCTAAGATTTACAACAGAAAGCAACCCAAATTATTAATATCAAAACTACTTACTACTAAGTGGTGCTTTTTGGATAATTCCTTTCAACAAAAATCCACATTATTGTTATTTATTAGGAAAATATGAGAATATAAAGAAATAGTTTACCCCATTTTATTATGTATGGTACGAACAACTGTGTTCTACTAAGATGATTTTATTTAAATTTTTTTATATATTTTACATTTCTTTTGTTGAGGTCAGCGTCTTTTTACCTCCTAGTATTATTATAGAGATGTATCTGATAAAAACCTAATGTCAATTTTTACAAATTCCAAAAACTTTTGAAAAATTAAACAAAATGTCAACGTTTTTGTCTTCCCTAGAATAAATCACCCACTACCTTGCCAGAGGGTAAAAAAAAAAGCTGGCCTTAACAAAAGGAATGTAAAATATATAAAAAAATTTAAATAAAATCACCTTAAAAGCACACAGTTGCTCGTATATACATTTATATATATATATATATATATATATATATATATATATATATATATATATATATATATATATATATATATTTATATATATATATATATATATATATATATATATATATATATATATATATATATATATATATATATATATATTTATATATATATATATGTATATATATATATATATATATATATATATATATATATATATATATATATATATATATATATATATATATATATGAATATTGACTCTGCATACTATTATTATAGTTATTCATGAAATCTGAGTTACACAAAGCAGGAGTGATATTTATATAAATAAAAAATAGGAAAGATAGTGCTAGAAGATCTCCAAGTAGGGAAACGGTAATAATACACTGGATTAAACAGTAGTTCTATTGCAACTACAAACTAATTTAAAGAAAAAGCCGAGAGGTCATTCCAGTAAGTAATACTTCACTACCGATCTTCAAAGAAATGAGTTGCTTTTTATTTTTCTATTCGTATTTAAAATTCATGAAAATTTGTATTTTTCTTATATTATTATTTTATATGTGTGTAACTTAAATATAATTTATCACTTTTTTCCTATACCATGATATACCCTTTTATTTACATTTGCCTGAGTTTACAATACTTTATCGCATTTCCTATCCAGGTTTTAGTCAGCTTAAACTTTAGAAAAGCAGCTTAGAAATCTACGGAAATCAATATAAAAGTTAAAGTTTTTGCAACGTGTCACGTCATACGTCTTGCACACACCACTTAATCCGAATAATGGCGCGCTAGAGTTCGTAATTTATTTCTTTCCGATTAAAACTGTAACTTTTAATAAATAAAACTCGAAAAACTTGTTTGCTATATACGAGACAGAATATGTAGTAGAGTTTTTTGTATTCACTACATACTTAAAAGCAAAAACGAATATTGAAGAAAGAAATAAAAAGTTACAAAAAGTATCTTTCCAACATAAAGAGCACTCTTAATCACTGAAATATGTTAGTTTCTTGAATTATTATAAGGTACTATAAACATGGTTCATTATATTGAAATGAGTGATTCTATGGGTCAAGTAAAGAATTATTCATTATTTTGTTTCGTCAGTCCGGACATTTTTAAAAAGGGGTGAGAATCGCATTTAATTTCCTTTTTGTAACACTTGTTTTAACAATGTTCCGTAATATTCATTTTTTTTCAGTCATATATTTTCGATTCAAAATATTTTCCTTGGGCAACCGGGTTTTCAAGCAAAAAATAATAAAAACTGTTGTTAAATAAGACCATTTTGACAAATTGTATTTTCTCGTAAGTATTATTGGCAATATTTCTTACAAAAAAATGAAACTTCGAACAACTTGTTTTTGTACATTTCGTCGTAGTTTTCTTAATTAAAATTGCGTTCTCTAATACGTCAAGAAAATACATGTGGCCAATAATCGGCGACGTGTAGAAGATCACACAAAGTGTCACGTATCGTGGAATGTAAATTAATTGGTACGTAAAGCACTCTATTTCAGATATAGTTTATTTTTGATTCTTCAGCTTTTAAACCGAAACATTTATTGGAATGTAAATTAAGAAAGTTTTAATTTTAAGCATAGCACCATTGCGACATTCTGAGTTATTTTCAAAATGGACTTACCGGTTTTAATATATTAAGCTATTTTCATACCTCCCTATATACCCTATATATATATATATATATATATATATATATATATATATATATATATATATATATATATATATATATATACATACACTACGACCCGACCAGCCCCGACGGATCTTCACTTTAACGTGGTAGTGGGGCTTAAGACTGCATCCGTAACTATCTTCAAGGGGATGGGACGGGTGCGGTTCAACTAAGAGGGATCTTTCAAGCTAAGGTATTAGCTACAGTGCCGAGGGGTGTATGGTGCAGGGGTGCTGCGTCGCGAACGGTGCCTCCCGGATACCGGGCGACCTCCTGGAGTAATGAACCAAGCCCCAACCATACGCGGTTGGGTGAAATCGCAAATCCACGGTACTCGTGGGACTATCTAAGGACACACAACAAAATAAACATAAAATAACAACTGTCGCTGAAATCCTTCAGGGGGTGGCTCCCTTGGATAGCGAACAACCGGAGGGCGAAACGACATTTAACATGGAGGCACCAACAGACCCTAAACCCCGCTTTCGTTACAGCGGCGCGGCCAGACGCCGTTTTAAAAAGCTGCGGAAGAGCGAAGGGACTAACCTCCTGCAGCAAAGAGCTGAGAGGCAGAACGACGACCCCGGCCCAAATGCTCAAACACAATAAGCCTGACAATGCTTGTTCGGATCTCCGGGTGGGAGCTGGTTCAGGGGTGTCGACATGTAGAGATCATAATTTTAAAATAGATTTTTTCAACATACGAGGTTTAAACTCGCACATAAATTCAGTGCCCAACACCTGCAATCAAATAAACTCATGTACTCACTCTCTGTGAAAGCAAGTTCAGTTCATCGACCAGCACAGTCAACTATCTTTATTCTGGATACGACTTCTGTTCCCGATTTAGGCGTAACTTTGGAATATGTCTTTTTATCAGAAGCGACCTCTCTTGCCAACGAGAAGAGGCTCTGGAGCCCCCAAACTTTGATGCTATGTGGTTAAAAATAACGACTCAACAAACCACAAGGTTCATCTGTATCCTCTAGCGACCACCAAGTGATACTAACTTTAGAACATTTTTCGCTTCTCTTAGACACCCTCGATCATTAACAAATTAACTATCCAAATGCCGAAATTGTCATCCTGGGCGATTTTAATGTCCACAACATCAACTACCGACGAACAAGGTCGTGAAGGTGAATCATTCTGAATCAGTTATGGCTTAACTCACCTCATTGATGAACCAATACGGATCCCTGATCGAGGCGGGGAGTTTGCCAGTTTTCTTGATCTGTTTTTTTAACCACCAATCCGGAGATTTACACGGTCACCGTAAATCCGCCGTTAGGTTCTTTCGACCATAAACTGCTTTCGACATCAAGTATCCTACCAATCAATTGTGCCAACAATTCCAGGTCCTTTTGGGCAGTCGTTAAGGCAGTTAGTCAAAATTTCACCAAATCCACCATACCACCATTCACACGGCCAGATAATTCTATTGCAACGACACCTGTTGAAAAAGCGAACTTTTTGGTTGAACTCTTTGCTTCACATTCTACTGTCGATTTCCCAGGAAAAACACCACCTACTATTCCTGTAGTGCAGTCAAGGATGTCCGATATTGTCTTCGGACAGCATATCATTAAAATTATTTTAATGAAGCTAGACACCAAAATAGCTTCTGGCGCTAACGGAATACCTGCCATAGTTCTCCAAAACTGTTGCTAGGGAACTGACATCAGTTTTCTGTAGATTTTTCAACCTATCCTACAGAAAGGGAATATTTCCTTCCTGCTGGAAATGTGCCACAGTTCAGCCGCAACTTAAAAAAGGCAAGAAGACCTTGCCAAATAACTATCGACTAGTCGCACTGCTTTCAATAATATCAAAAGTCATGGAAAATCCCAACAGCACAAAACCAAAATTCAAATGGCAAATAAGAATAGAAAACAAAATCAACAACCTCAGAAGAGATCTAGGATACCTTACCCAGTTTATAAAAGGGAACTTGTCCAAACGTGGCCCTCTGGGTGTAGACAAGATCAAATCTAAATCTACCAACAGAACTCCTTGCCAGGAATCCTTGATACTTTGAAACAAAAACTATCCGTATATGCCGCAAGACTTCGTAGATACGAAGAATCAAACGAGAGGAAAGACACCAACAACCTCTTCCGAAGAAGCGAAAAACAGTTCTACCGAAAAACTATGTACAACGAACAGAAACAGTGACTGAACCACCAGACAAACAAGAGCTCGCAAATTGTTGGAAAAGTATCTGGTCAATAATAACACTCCCTGGATCAAATCCGAAGAAGACAAACATAAACATGTGACAGAACAAGAAAATCCACGTTAACCACACGAGAAATTACAGAAACAATCAAACACACACACATAACTAGAAATGCCCTGGAATAGACAAAACTTCTGGCACAAACAGTTTACTACACACGAAGCACTCACAAACCAAATCAACAAAGCCATTCTACAACCACACACATTCCCCACTTTCCTTACACAAGGAATAACATACGTTAAAACTTAAAAACAAAGATTACAAGCTCTACTAGGATATCAGTATCCATACAGATAAGACAGTCTCCACCAATAGACCGGATATTACTTTTCAGTGCAAAAAAGGAAAGGTCACTTATCTAATGGACATAGCAGTCCCCCACGACACAAACATCCAAACGAAATACACAGAAAAAATCTCCAAATACACAGACCTTGCAACAAAAATAAAAAGTCTATGGAAACAAGAAAAAGTCATCATTGTCCCCCTCATTATATCAGCCACAGGCCTTACACCAATAACATTTACACCACACTTAGTACAATTAGGACTCAACACAAACATACACAGAAACATTCAGAAGTCAGTGATTTTGAAAACATGTAACATTGTCAGGTCATTCCTTAATACACAATGGTAATAGTGTTTGTGCTGATTTGGCTTGGGCCCGTCAGCCAAACATGGAACCACATTGACTAAACGTGAGAAAGAAGAACTTTTTTGTATAATAATAAATAGAAATAACAAATAATTAAATAAACTCTCTTGAAATTTTCCTTAATACAAGCTCTATCTATTTTAAGAAATTCTAGGTATCGACAAATAAAAATAACAAAAATGTTTTTATTCTCTTATGGCTGACTCTGCTGAAGTTCTGCAGGAACTAATTAACCAACTAGCACAAATTAACATATCTGATAACCAAACAAACATGGCATTACCAGCAGTCAACTATCAACTGTTACGGTTATACATTGTAACCAAATATAGTGGAAATCCCCATACTTTAACAGTATTTTATTATTATTTATTATACAATTATCCAAAAGAGCATTAAGTTGAATAGAATCCCACATACAAGAGTTAAGATCGTTGAACGATGTCAAAAATTTATTGAAATTAACTTTTGGCGACAAATGAAACTTAGATTGTCTAGTCCCAGATTTGATTAATTTAAGTATTAACAGAACTGAAACCCTTTATAATTTTGACATGTGATCAAAATTTCCGCTCTTTACCTTTTCGAAATTAAACTGCTTAGTACTGACAGCTGAACAAAAACTTATTAGAATACAAAATTATAAAGAACAGGACAACTACAAACCAATGTAAGACTACGGAACCCTCTAAACCTGGAACAACAAACCAATGCTCACCAAGAAATATCAATTTTTCGATACAAAGACCAAATGAGACTCATGTTTTCAAATTAACCAAATGAGACCAAATTTCATGGTGTTGAATCCAAATTTTTCCAAAATCACTGACGTCAACATTATATAAACCTACTCCAAATAAAGCAAATTAATAAGCCAGAGCCAGTGAACAACTCATCAGGTAACCCTAGGATATTTTAAAATCTAAAACCAAAATTTGCCTTTACGGAATTGCATCAACAATACATTAAAAGAAATTGAACCAAACAATTATCATAACACCGAACTAGAGTTAGACGAACAACAAAATTATATTTACTCTTCCACCCAAAATGATCTTTCAGATTCTCAACAGGCTAATACTTCACCCGTAATAAATTCTAAAGACCCAGTGATGAGTCAGTATAATTACACCTGCACAAATACTGATCTAGCAAAACATTACATGGATTATCCCAATGAATTAATAAAAAATGTGAATAATCTTACCAACCTATCCCAGCAGCCGATATATTGTCCTACTACCTTTAAGGATTCAAAATGAATATACAGGCGACGACTAATTTTTTGAAAATTCTTCAGAAGAGAAGTTTTCCCAGGTTTTCCACAAAATGAAAAAACCTAATCCCTAACGAAATAACTACAATATGCCTTAACCCTCTTGATATTAAACTACCTTACATTTACAGTTCAAAAATAAATGCAAATCTATTGATAGATACAGGTCGTTCAAAAAGCATTCTTGCAACTGAGATTATAAAAAATTATTATCCTTTCCTAGTTTTAAATGAAAATTTTAAACGTAACTCATTCTACCATAATCATATACCTCTTGTCGAAATATTTAAAGTGAAAACCATCTACAAATTCTACATTTTAAATTTTAGTAACAAGTTTGACTGCATAATAGGTTTAGACTTATTGAATGAATTGGAAGCAATGCGTAATTTTAAAAAAATATTTAATCATTACACCCCATGTAACAGTACCAATGATAAGAAATCAAAATACAAAGATCTACAGATATCCAGAAGTCCATAAAACAGAAGTTAGAGTCAAAATAAGCAAAATACTATAACAAGAAATCATACAGGACTCACAATCACCATGGTCCAATCCAATTTAGATAGTTCCAAAAAAGGTGGATGCTTCAGGAAAACAGAAGTGGAGATTAGTGATAGATTATAGAAAATTAAACGGGAAAAGACTATCGGACCGCTATCTCCTCCCCAACATTTGGACTCAAAAACGCCCCGTCAACATTCCAAAGAGTTATGGGTAACATATTAAAAGGTCTATAGAACGAATAATGTCTAGTATATCTCGATAAAATAGTGATATTCAGCAAATCTCTACAGGAACATATTAAAAGACTACAAAAAATATTCGAAAGGCTAATAAAAGTTAACTTTAAAGTTCAGCTCAACAAATCAGTTCTTAAAGAATGGAGTAAGCTATTTAGGTTACATAATAACAGCCGATCCCCCCCCCCCCCCCCCCCCCCCCCCCCCCCCCCCCCCCCCCCCCCCCCCCCCCCCCCCCCCCCCCCCCCCCCCCCCCCCCCCCCCCCCCCCCCCCCCCCCCCCCCCCCCCCCCCCCCCCCCCCCCCCCCCCCCCCCCCCCCCCCCCCCCCCCCCCCCCCCCCCCCCCCCCCCCCCCCCCCCCCCCCCCCCCCCCCCCCCCCCCCCCCCCCCCCCCCCCCCCCCCCCCCCCCCCCCCCCCCCCCCCCCCCCCCCCCCCCCCCCCCCCCCCCCCCCCCCCCCCCCCCCCCCCCCCCCCCCCCCCCCCCCCCCCCCCCCCCCCCCCCCCCCCCCCCCCCCCCCCCCCCCCCCCCCCCCCCCCCCCCCCCCCCCCCCCCCCCCCCCCCCCCCCCCCCCCACCCCCCCCCCCCCCCCCCCCCCCCCCCCCCCCCCCCCCCCCCCCCCCCCCCCCCCCCCCCCCCCCCCCCCCCCCCCCCCCCCCCCCCCCCCCCCCCCCCCCCCCCCCCCCCCCCCCCCCCCCCCCCCCCCCCCCCCCCCCCCCCCCCCCCCCCCCCCCCCCCCCCCCCCCCCCCCCCCCCCCCCCCCCCCCCCCCCCCCCCCCCCCCCCCCCCCCCCCCCCCCCCCCCCCCCCCCCCCCCCCCCCCCCCCCCCCCCCCCCCCCCCCCCCCCCCCCCCCCCCCCCCCCCCCCCCCCCCCCCCCCCCCCCCCCCCCCCCCCCCCCCCCCCCCCCCCCCCCCCCCCCCCCCCCCCCCCCCCCCCCCCCCCCCCCCCCCCCCCCCCCCCCCCCCCCCCCCCCCCCCCCCCCCCCCCCCCCCCCCCCCCCCCCCCCCCCCCCCCCCCCCCCCCCCCCCCCCCCCCCCCCCCCCCCCCCCCCCCCCCCCCCCCCCCCCCCCCCCCCCCCCCCCCCCCCCCCCCCCCCCCCCCCCCCCCCCCCCCCCCCCCCCCCCCCCCCCCCCCCCCCCCCCCCCCCCCCCCCCCCCCCCCCCCCCCCCCCCCCCCCCCCCCCCCCCCCCCCCCCCCCCCCCCCCCCCCCCCCCCCCCCCCCCCCCCCCCCCCCCCCCCCCCCCCCCCCCCCCCCCCCCCCCCCCCCCCCCCCCCCCCCCCCCCCCCCCCCCCCCCCCCCCCCCCCCCCCCCCCCCCCCCCCCCCCCCCCCCCCCCCCCCCCCCCCCCCCCCCCCCCCCCCCCCCCCCCCCCCCCCCCCCCCCCCCCCCCCCCCCCCCCCCCCCCCCCCCCCCCCCCCCCCCCCCCCCCCCCCCCCCCCCCCCCCCCCCCCCCCCCCCCCCCCCCCCCCCCCCCCCCCCCCCCCCCCCCCCCCCCCCCCCCCCCCCCCCCCCCCCCCCCCCCCCCCCCCCCCCCCCCCCCCCCCCCCCCCCCCCCCCCCCCCCCCCCCCCCCCCCCCCCCCCCCCCCCCCCCCCCCCCCCCCCCCCCCCCCCCCCCCCCCCCCCCCCCCCCCCCCCCCCCCCCCCCCCCCCCCCCCCCCCCCCCCCCCCCCCCCCCCCCCCCCCCCCCCCCCCCCCCCCCCCCCCCCCCCCCCCCCCCCCCCCCCCCCCCCCCCCCCCCCCCCCCCCCCCCCCCCCCCCCCCCCCCCCCCCCCCCCCCCCCCCCCCCCCCCCCCCCCCCCCCCCCCCCCCCCCCCCCCCCCCCCCCCCCCCCCCCCCCCCCCCCCCCCCCCCCCCCCCCCCCCCCCCCCCCCCCCCCCCCCCCCCCCCCCCCCCCCCCCCCCCCCCCCCCCCCCCCCCCCCCCCCCCCCCCCCCCCCCCCCCCCCCCCCCCCCCCCCCCCCCCCCCCCCCCCCCCCCCCCCCCCCCCCCCCCCCCCCCCCCCCCCCCCCCCCCCCCCCCCCCCCCCCCCCCCCCCCCCCCCCCCCCCCCCCCCCCCCCCCCCCCCCCCCACCCCCCCCCCCCCCCCCCCCCCCCCCCCCCCCCCCCCCCCCCCCCCCCCCCCCCCCCCCCCCCCCCCCCCCCCCCCCCCCCCCCCCCCCCCCCCCCCCCCCCCCCCCCCCCCCCCCCCCCCCCCCCCCCCCCCCCCCCCCCCCCCCCCCCCCCCCCCCCCCCCCCCCCCCCCCCCCCCCCCCCCCCCCCCCCCCCCCCCCCCCCCCCCCCCCCCCCCCCCCCCCCCCCCCCCCCCCCCCCCCCCCCCCCCCCCCCCCCCCCCCCCCCCCCCCCCCCCCCCCCCCCCCCCCCCCCCCCCCCCCCCCCCCCCCCCCCCCCCCCCCCCCCCCCCCCCCCCCCCCCCCCCCCCCCCCCCCCCCCCCCCCCCCCCCCCCCCCCCCCCCCCCCCCCCCCCCCCCCCCCCCCCCCCCCCCCCCCCCCCCCCCCCCCCCCCCCCCCCCCCCCCCCCCCCCCCCCCCCCCCCCCCCCCCCCCCCCCCCCCCCCCCCCCCCCCCCCCCCCCCCCCCCCCCCCCCCCCCCCCCCCCCCCCCCCCCCCCCCCCCCCCCCCCCCCCCCCCCCCCCCCCCCCCCCCCCCCCCCCCCCCCCCCCCCCCCCCCCCCCCCCCCCCCCCCCCCCCCCCCCCCCCCCCCCCCCCCCCCCCCCCCCCCCCCCCCCCCCCCCCCCCCCCCCCCCCCCCCCCCCCCCCCCCCCCCCCCCCCCCCCCCCCCCCCCCCCCCCCCCCCCCCCCCCCCCCCCCCCCCCCCCCCCCCCCCACCCACCGATTGCCACCAATTTCATTTTTAATTTTAATGATATTTTTTCTTTTATCAGTCACTTTTCATTGAATCTAAAAATTATGAAAAATCGCAAGTTACAAAGGTGGTTTTAAATTATCAAAAAAAAAACTTCTTCCAGAAACATCCTTTAAAAGTTCACTTACTCCCCATGCTCGTCACGGGCAACAAAATATCTTAAATTTTTAGCTTGTGAACGTAAAAAAACCTTTTATTTCATGAATTATATAATGTATTACCTGAGGACATAAATATGTTATTAGAAAAAATGATGACCATGCTAAAACATACAATAAAACAATTCCAGTGAAATCAACTGATGGTACTTCGATTAAGTTACTTTTTACCCTGAGAAAGTCAAATGTTCAGTGCTTACTTAGATTACTTAAACAAGATAAACTTTTTTTTTTGTTAATATTTTAGCATAAAGACGATTGAATTAAGTTGTTCTTTTGCGTGAGAAAGTCAAATTTAGTATTTTATTTTAGAACTGCATGTTTGCAAGGATAGTATGGGTAAATCATTTTACCAATTTTTGGTTTTATATTGTGCTCTATTTGCAGGACCTAAGCAATAAATATATCAAAAATTATTTTCTTTCTTTATAAATTCAACATACGTTTAAAAAAACATAAGAAATTAATTTTTTAATATAAAAATATATAAGTAAAAGAAATTAGATCTTTAAATTATTTTTCTTGCTAAAGTCCATTAAATGTATAAAAACAACTCATTCTAATATACAATACAAATTTTCTCGTGCTCCATGTTTAAAAATTTATTTCCATCACTAAAAAAACCTATTTTTTTATAGATACCAAGAATCTGGGGCTGTTACTATACTGTTTGTACAATACAATCACACCAAAGAATAAATTATTCCAAGTCGTAGGCACTTTATGGTACAATATTAATCCCCTAGAAAAGTTGAGGGGTAGATGACCTATATAGGATTTTTGTTTAAATAGAAAATAGAGAAAAAATAAAACAACTTATAGATTTCTCAAATTTTGTCCCCTTATATGGTGTATTTAAGAATAACGAGTATGCCTGAAATTTGTTCATTATCACAACCAAAAATCAATTTAAATTCCCAAGAGGATCTGGAAAATTTATGATATTTATCGTCTCAAAGATCTATCCTAATTTTCCCTAAAGCAATATCGCTCAAGACTATCAGTCTCATCGGCGTCTTTCAAATATTAAATTGTGTACCGAATTTGAAGTCGATATCTTTAACTGGTTTGGCAAACACATGGATATATGTACAGATACATAGATAGATTTTTTTTAGACCCGGCGGAAATGGAAGATTATTTTTTCGTGATATAAGGACCCTTGAAAAAACAAAAAAATTAAAAAATCTAGGACGGTGACTTTCCACCCCCGAAGGCAATATTTGCCCTCCTTGCTTAAGGGTCCATTTTGAGAACAACGTTATTACTAGATATTTTACAGGGTTACTATATTAGGCATTTTCCATAGGGGGTTCGATTATGGAACTTCTAAAATATATTCTAAAGTTCCTAAAATAAATCCTATATACACTAGGTGGCACTGGTGCAGTTGGTACATTGTCTCAAAATGGTAAAAACGTGTAGGAAAATGATCATTAATAAGTATAGGTGGTTATTCTTATACTAATTATCAGAGTATTAGTAATTAGTTAACATTTTTCAAAAGAATTAATAATTTTCTAAGAAAAAAAAGAGAAATTTTAATTAAGCGACTTGACTGTTGGTAAGATGGTTCTGTATCGCTTGTGTTCAAAGTTTCAAACAGTTGCAATCGCAGTTGTTTATTGAGAGCTAAGTAAGTGGTCGGTGTACGCATTTCCCTCGAAAAGAATTTGTCCGTGGTCATATAAGCCACTATAGATGCTGCACGTTCAGGGACACATGACCTTGCGTTTTCTACTGAAGAAAATAATAATGAAAACAGTTATGGAAACACGATGGATTAGGATAACAACGAAATGTTACTACCCAAATGTAGGCCATATCCTATTTCTCCATCGAAAGCTGCTGTTTCAGCTTACGAGCTAAAAAGCTGGTAGCAACTTTTCCGAGGGATCCTCCTCAGGGCATATGTGGTTAATGTAAAATA
Source organism: Pachyrhynchus sulphureomaculatus (assembly GCA_019049505.1). Classification (NCBI taxonomy): domain Eukaryota; kingdom Metazoa; phylum Arthropoda; class Insecta; order Coleoptera; family Curculionidae; genus Pachyrhynchus; species Pachyrhynchus sulphureomaculatus. The sequence goes on along the minus strand of CM032446.1, from coordinate 148,889,373 downwards.
AACTGAAAATCGGAGTAAGTCCTATAATTCAGCAGTAAACCCATTTCTTCCCTGTATTTTTTTTGGTCCCCACACAAAAATTCCATCCTGGGGACGGGGACGTCCGTAACCTCTTTGTCTTCTCTGGGGTTTGGTCAATCCTAGGACTGACTGACGAGCCAGGTGATACGGCGAAATCGCGATCACAGGATGGATATTTGAGCGAATAAGAGAGCAGTGGGTATAACTGTCTGAAATTTGGCTACGTGCGTATTTCACTTATTTTTACATTAAACTAATAATAAATAAGAAAAAATCGATCACGTGCAAAGTAGGAATTGCGTCAATTAGGTGTGTCCGGTACGTTGAATGCTTTTGAAATTACAATTTGTGTTACGGAGGTATTAAAGCTGATCATTAATATTCACAATATCTCACCCTAACTAGAGTTTTAAACAAAGTTTTTTTACGATCTTTACTGAAAATTGATGACTTGAATTTTTTTATTATGTACCAGTTAAATATTAAAGGTTGTTCAATCTCACCTGGTGGAGAGTATTCCAGATTTTTTTTTTTTAATTTTTTAATCACTGATTTTTCGCAAATTTTGTTAAAAATATACAAGAAAGTTGTGCGCAACTATTAAATTATAATATACTTTTTAAATTCGGGTTTTTTACCAGGCTTTCTATTTGACACCCACTTCGATGACCTGGTAATTTTTTTTTTTTTGACTTTGATTGTACCCCCAAAACTAACCTCTTAAGTCAAGAAATTTAACTTTCAAACTAGAGGCTCTAATGAGCGCCATTTATTCCTATATTAGAATCAATATTTCAATTTTAGGTAATATAGTTTTCGGAGAAAATCGGGTGTGACAGGACGTACGATAGACAGACACCCGAAGGTGTCCATTATAAGTGTTCCTTACAGGAAACACTGAAATTATGGTATCGTGATATAAGATGGCGAAGCATTAAGCTCGTGCGATTGCTGAGATGGTAGGTTCTCATATGAACGGTTACATAATATTCCTGCATGAAGTTCTAAAAAATGAAAAAGCTTAGTGCATGATGGGTGCCGCGTTTTTTTTTACTCTAAACCAAAAATGTCAGAGCAAGGATATTTGACGATCATGTTTGAAAAAGGCTACAGCGGTATTCCGAAAAATTTTTGACATCGTTTTGTTGATTGTAGCTCAAACATCATTATACCCCGGAGACAAACGTCAAAGGAGTGGGTTGGCAAAGATAAAGTTACACGTCGAAAAAAAAGCGAGAATTGGTTTTATCGACAACTGTTTATTGAGACTCATAGGCGTATTATCATAATTGACATTTGGAAAAGAGTGAAAACGAGGACTGGGCTCTTATTAACGCAACATTATTGGACCGTTTGCATAGTAAGTGGAAGCAGAAGCAACTAAGATTAGCGCCAAAAAAGTACTTCTTCACTACGACAATGTGCCTGCTTCGAAAATCGTTTCTACTTATCCTACTGCGCAGATCTAGTCCCACGTGACTAT
>CM032446.1:148810872-148887769 GCA_019049505.1 Pachyrhynchus sulphureomaculatus | reverse complement strand
GCAACCAAAAAACCCCCGTGTACCAAATTTGGTAAGAATCGGTTGAATTTTAATTTGAATTCGTTTTTGCATTCGAGAAGCACTATATCTGTCTGATTTATTGAGGTTAGAAAGAAAACAGAACTGCATGGCTTAATCCAAACCGATATGAATATTAGCTTAGCGTATCCGGAATACATATTAATACATCTTTGGTTTCATGAAAAAGCTTGAATCAATTTTTTTAGGAGTATATTTTTCTTAATTTTTACTAATTTTTACCTATTTTTTGAGGTTAGAAAAAAATTGAGATGTGATGGCGATATTCTGACGTCAGATTCGTGATCAGCGGGCAAAAATACTACGGATCTGATATATCGCATCAAAAGTATACCCCACTTTTTTTTTTGTGGGGCTGTGTAATCATTGTATGTTATAACATTGGATCTGTATTGTAAGTACGATTTTCTTTTCTTTTCAGCTAATGTCTTAACTTCTTGTTTGAACCAAGGCTTTGTGTTTTGGTTTTCCCCCTTTCTTTATAGTCCTTCTTCCAAATGCTTCTTCTGCTGCTTCTAGCATATTAGTTTTTAGTTTTGTCCATGCCGTTTCTACGTCATCGGACTCTCGAATATCATTTGTGGCTATTTTTTCTGTTAACCTTTGTTGATATAGATATTTGGTTGAGTCGTCGGATAGAGATTCTATATTGATTTTGTTTATTTTTTCGACGGGTTCGCTACGAAGTCATTGCATGGTTGTTCGTATTTTTGCTATTACAAGATGGTGATTCGTTCCAGCATTGGCGGAAGTTAAAGTTCTCACGTCCTGTATTCTTGTTGGATGAATATTTCTATTTGTGATTACATAATCGATTGTTGATCTGTGTCCATGTGTATTTTCGAAGGTGTATTTGTGTTGTGGTTTATGTGGATAAAAGGTGTTGTTAATTCTAAGTTCATTTTGTATGCATAGTTGTATCATTTGTTCACCACTATCGTTTATAGTTTCTTCGTTGAATCGATTTTTGATGCCAGGTATAACTTCATCATATATTCTTGCATTAAAATCCCCTAGAACTATTATTTCATCATCCCTAGGTATGTCGTCTTAAACTGTTTGTAGGTTCTGGTAAAATAGGTCTATCTCCGTGTGAGGTTTGCTGGTATCGGGTGCATATATACTTATTATGTGTGTTGATCTTAATTTTTTGTAGTTCGATCGTCACTTGTAGTAGTCTGTCGTTAATATATTTCGTTTTGCTGACTTGGTTTTCAAATCTTTCATGTAACAGTTATGCCATCCCCTGATGCAGCTCTTTCATTTTTTTTCTTAGCCACTGTATATCAGTATGTAGTTTTCATATTTGTTGTTTCCTTTGCTTTTTTTTTGGTCTCCGAGAGTGCACATATGTCTAATTTATGTCTTTTTATTTCAAGTATGATTTCTTGGTCTTTGTTGTTAAATGATGTTATGTTCCAACATCCAATTCTTAGTGAAGTCGGTTTCCATATGCGTTTTGTCCTTATTCTTGCCAGGTTGTTATTATTTAATCCAGTCCGTTCCGAGGCTATACCTTTGGTTCTAGGAGCACTTTGTTTTTTTTTATCCAAGCAGGGCGCTGGCCTCACTTGGAACCGTCCTCTTTTATCCGGGCTTGGGACCGGCTATGGGATGTTAAGCTTCTCGATCCACTCAGCACCCATAGGCAGAGTTAGTTTTAACAAATATAAATAACAAATTCATTGTTCAGAACTACTTAATTTGATTACAATATTTTCATGAGAACAGACAGCTTCCCACTTTCGCAAGATCTTCCTCTGTTAATTTCTGGTCCATCCACGTATTTCTAGTTCGGCATCTAAGTCGAATCCATCCCGTCGATAAAAACTGGCATAACAATATTTTTTTCCATTTTTGATAATAATTTGTTAGAGATGCAGGTAAGTAAGTGCAGAGGCTGGTGGTTCTCATTAGAAAATTACAATTCCAAGTGTGTAATTATGGAGTCCAGATACGGTATGACCATAGACCTCTTTCAGAATTCAGACGCATTAAGTGCTGGAAGGAGCTCAAGATGACCAGCTCCACTTCCAGCTGCTCTGCCAGTTAGTTTGTATCGTCCAGCAGTTTATCAGCAGTTGTTTCTGCATTGTCACGATGATTTTTTACCAAACCCGATTAATATGTTTCGAGGCTTTAACCAAGTCAAGGGCTTTTGATCGGAAAGCAGTTACGACAGGTTCTAATACTGTAGCCACTAAGAACGATGATCTCTAATAGCTGCTGAATGAAGCTTTTGCGACTGTTAGCATTTCTTACCACAGATATCGTTTCTAAGGCTTCACTAATCTCTTTCAAATGTTCTTTAAAATTTCCAATACTCTTACCATATATTTCTCCGACTATCTCGTTTCACTCAAGCATGGAATATCTGGAATGAGTTTTTTTTCGGAACTTATTCTCTAAAAAACATGATAATGTCTTTTACATGATGTTTCGAATTTCAGGTATTATGTTGACAACATTCACTAGAAGGTTAATTCTGAACGATGAACAATGAAAGAACAATGAGTTTATATATTTTTCTCTCAGTATGGTCTGTACCCCACCTACGTTGAGAGTCATTGTAGAACAACCATTGAAACTTAAACTCATTTCTCAGGTAGAAGCCCCTATTCAGTAACAAACCTATCTATTGCCTTTGATTCAGAGTCAAGCGCTTATTGAAACCAACGAACTCTTCTCAGATTTCATTAAGCTTCAAATCATAAAAGCAAAAGTCTATAGAGAGCTGCTATTTGCCTGATGTCAGCAGTTTCGTCAGCTAATATGCTGTACTTCCCTGTTTTCCTAAAACTTCATGCTTGAATTTGCATGCTGCAATGTTGTACTTGAATATTAACAGGAACAACAACAAGTAAACTTTCTAGCTGATTCAGTTGCCGAAACATGCTACTGGTTAGTCAAATAGTTTTTACAAACGAAATGAATGATCTCAAAACCCGTTTGACTGCTTGAAGAGGGTGGAAATAAGAGACAGGATTTCCCAAATGCACCTTTCAAAGGCTTGGAATATACCAGCCATGTTGAAGATATATCCAGCTACTGATAATTAAAGTTTCTCTTTAGGTAAGCGTGAGCAACATCTAGTTCAAAGTTGTCTGTCATCTGTCAGCAACAGTTTTTTTTCTCTTCTAAGTCAACGACGATTGTTCCACATATTTACCCAGGTCATGTTCATGACTATTAACATCTATTCCTCTTTCTGCTTCCTCAGTATCACAAGTTATACTCGTCGTAAGTTTCGCTCTAGCAGCATCTACTACTATGTACGATGTGGCCTGTTGAAGTTGAGCCATCGCATTCCCTTCCGCTGCTGCTTGTCACATTTCTTACATTTTTTTTCTAATATATAATAGAAGACTGTTTTTAGCCAATTTCCACTGGTTTATTTATAATTGTGATGAAGCGTTTCGCTGTCGATGCATCTTCTGCGGATCTACTTTTTAGACACACGACAGCGAAACGCGTCATCACAACTATAAATAAACCGGTGGAAATTGACTAAAAAACAGTCTTTTATTACATATCTATAATTTCCATCAAGTAGAAGCTACAACCATCCGAAACTGTTTTTGTTTTAAAGCTACCGCAGATAATAAAAGAATTGTCTTATTCAGACCAGTAAACATCAAAATGCAAAATTTTTTCTAAAAATTAAGTTTTTGGATGATTTCATTTATTTTTTTCTTACTACTCGTAAATTAAAACTTCAGTTAGTTATCAGTGTTATCACACTTAGGTATATTTCTTTAAATTTAATTTTCTTTTTTTTGTCAGCAGAGGGGTAACAAACGTAAAAGGTTTTAATAGTTCTTTAAGAGTGTAAAAGTACATAAATATCTACAGCGAAGAACTTCCTTATATCCTTTTTAACAGCAAAAAAAAGCAAACATAATGGCATAAAAATGATAAAACACACTAACACAGTCACTTTACTTATTACTCCAACGATCCCGAATGATGACCCGACACGCGCGCCAGTATCTACGTGCACATTTACAGTAACTTATCCACTTGACTTCCCGCCCGAATTTGAACGTCGATCGATAAATTAACGATTTGACATTTCTGATTCCTTCTGCTCTCTATCGCTCTTTGTTTCATATCAACACTTGTAAAAAGAGTTTTTATAAATTAAAAATTTATAAAATAATTAAAAATATAAAAATATATAATTTTTATTTTTTAGTCTTTTTTTCTTTTTATTATTATAATGTTTTAGGCCCTCAAGAATCTAGGGGGGCAACTGCAATCCCTTGCTCTCCCCCTGGCTACAATCGTGTCAACCCAATCACTTTAAAACAGTTTAACACCTTTGCATCACATTCTCCTGTCGATTTCCAAGAAAAAACACCACCTACTTATTCCGATAGTGCAGTCAAGGGTGCCCGATATTGTCTTCAGACAGCGTATCATAAAACGTATTTTAATGAAGCTAGATACCAAAAAGCTTCTGGCGCTGACGGAATACCAGCCATAGTTCTCAAAAACTGTGCGAGGGAACTAACACCAGTTTTCTGTAGACTTTTCAACTTATCCTACAGAAAGGAAATATTTCCTTCCTGCTGGAAATATAACACCGATACCTGAAAAAGGCAAGAAAACCTTGCCAAATAACTACCGACCAGTCGCACTACTTTCAATAATATCGAAAGTCATGGAAAAGGCTATCAATCGGCATCTTCTAAGATATCTTGAAGGATTCAACAATATTAGCGATCACCAATATGGCTTTCGTAAACCTAGATCAAACAGGAGATCTTCTAACTTATGTAACATATGTTTGGAACAACGCAATTAAACACTTTGGAGAATCTCGAGCGGTTGCTCTTGAGATATCCAAGGCATTCGACCGTGTTTGGCACGATGGACTGTTGGCTAAGCTACGCTCTTATGGTATGTCTGAAATGTTCTGTTTGTAGCTCTCATGTTTCCTCAGAGAGCGTTCTTTACGAGTGGCAGTCGACGGATTTGTTTCTAACACCTTCTCTATCACGCCGGTGGGCCCCAAGGCACCATACTATCACTACTCTCTTTCCCATTTACATTAACGATCTGCTGGAAAAGACCCGGAATTTAATCTACAGCTTTGCAGATGACAGTATGCTTATCTCTTCATTCACTTTGAACGCTCGGACATCGGCTACTCAGACGAATCTCCGCAGACAGCAGGAGTTCATTCAACTTAACAAAGACCTGTAAGAAATTCTATCTTGGGGTAACCAAATGCAATTTAATGCTACAAAAACCCAGGCGGCCGTTTTTTCTAAAAAAGTTAACGTTGTTGAACCCGACATAGTTATGTCGAAGCACTCCATTCCTCTAACATCGTCACTCAATTTGTTGGGCGTTAATTTGGGAGCAAATATATCCTGGCATGGACATGTTGCAGGCATAGCAAGGAGAGCTTCTCAAAAGTTGGGAATATTATTTCGAACCAGAAAGCTTTACACTCCACAACAACTGTTAATTCTTTGCAAGGCTCAGATTCGACCAACTATGGAATATTGCTCCCATGTTTGGGTCTTCGCTCCTAAACATACACTGTATTTGTTGGATTCTACTCAGAGAAGAGCTGTTCGTCTGATTGGAGACCCGGAACTGACCGGCGGCCTTAATTCTCTGGAATATCGAAGAACGGTTGGCGACTTGAGTCTATTTTAGTCTTTCTTTTTATGGAAAGTGTTCGAATGATGTAGCCGCTTAATTCCTCCCAGAGCGGTGCATGTTTAAAAATACACGTTCCGCTAATACTTCACATCCGTATGATGTTCAGCTTGTTACTCCTCGTACAGCGCTTTTCAAACAGTTTTTTATATGGAGAACATCATCCTTTGGAATAATTTGCCCAGGACTGTGTTTTCCAACGAGTACAATTTACAGTGATTCAAGAACAACGTGAATTAGGTACTGAATTATTTTTTTTTAGAACAGGACATGTATCGAATAAAAACATTTTGATTTTATTTATTAAATAAATAAAATAAGGTTAAATTTATTTATATTATGTATATGTATATATATATATATATATATATATATATATATATATATATATATATATATGTATATACGAGGCTGGTTTGAAAAGTCCGTGCACAGTCCGAGAGATGGCACCACCGGCGCGTATCGAGGTCATGTTTAGTTAGTAGCATCTCTTGAATGAACGCACATCAAGTTTCAGCCATATTGGTCTATTTCTTTGTGTTTGGCATTCGTGGGAATCAAGGAAGTCGAGTGATTTTCAAGAAATGGACGAAAAAGAATTTCGTGTGGTGATTAAACATTACTTTATGAAAGGGAAAACGCCTCAGGAGACTAAAGAGAAGCTTGATAAAACATTATGGTGACTCTGCACCTTCGATTAGAACAGTTTATAAGTGGTTTCAAAATTTTCGGACTGGCCATATGGGCACAAGTGACGCTGAACGTTCTGGACGGCCTGTGGAGGTTACGACTCCAGAAATTATTGATCAAATCCATGATGTGGTGATGAATGACAGAAGAGTTAAGGTGCGTGAGATTGCTAGTGCTGTGGGCATCTCGACTGAACGGGTACATAAGATTTTGCATAAACATTTGGACATGAGAAAGCTATCCGCAAGATGGGTGCCGCGATTGCTCACGCTTGACCAAAAACGGAATCGTGTGAAGTGTTGCAAGGATGGTTTGCAGCTGTTCTAGAAGAATCCGGAGGACTTTAAGCGTCGTTTCGTCACTGTGGATGAAACATGGATACATTACTATACTCCTGAGACCAAACAACAATCTAAACAATGGGTTACCAAGAGGGAATCTGCACCAAAAAACGCGAAGGTCGTTCCTTCGGCCGGAAAGGTTATGGCGACTGTCTTTTGGGATTCGCAAGGGATAATCCTCATCGACTATCTGGAAAAGGGTAAAACTATTACAGGTGAATATTATTTATCGTTATTGGACCGTTTGAAAACCGAGCTGCAAGAAAAAAAACGCCCGCGATTGGCCCACAAGAAAGTCCTTTTCCATCACGACAACGCACCAGCACACACCTCAGCAGTTGTGGTCGCAAAATTAATGGAAATAGGATTCCAACTCGTTTTACATCCCCCCTATTCTCCAGACTTGGCTCCCTCGGACTACTATTTGTTCCCCAATTTGAAGAAATGGCTGGCGGGACAAAGATTTTGTTCAAACGAGGAGGTGATTGCAGACACTAATGGATATTTTGCAGACTTGGACAAATCCTATTCGGAAGGGATCAACAAACTAGAACATCGTTGGACGAAGTGTATAAGCCTAAAAGGAGACTATGTCGAAAAATAAAAAAGGTTTACCCCAAACACATAAGTAGTTTTTATTTTTGCACGGACTTTTCAAACCAGCCTCGTATATATATATATATATATATATATATATATATATATATATATATATATATATATATTTATATATATATATATATATATATATATATATATATATATATATATATGTATATATGTATATATATATATATATATATATATATATATATATATGTATATATTATATATATATTATATAATATATATATATATATATATATATATACATATATATATATATATATATATAAATTTTAACCTTATTTTATCTATTTAATAAGTAATATCAAAATGTTTTCGTTCGGTACATGTCCTGTTCTAAAAAAATTTTCAGTACCTAATTAGGTCAATACCGAGAAAAAAAAGATCAGTCAAAGAAAATGATAAAAGCAGAGAAAAGCGAGAAACAAAAACTGACAAGTAGTGATAATAAAACCAGATTGCATCATGTGCGTAGGGGGCTTTTGTGAAATGAGAAGTTCTTTAACGTCATTTTGTAAAAGCGCCGCAGGCTGTTCTTTTGGTAAATGGTGCGGAACAGAACCGGATTGCCTTTTATCAGCCTATATAAATTCTTGTGCTTATTTTAGAAGTCAAAATATTTTTGAACCATAGCAAAGGATAAATTACAGTGTGCTACTTTCACAGATGTAGGGTGTTAAAAAGTTAAAGTAATATAGTTCCTCCAGGAATATTAGAGTTAGAATACTTATTTTCCTGACAAGTTAGGCAAGTTATACTTTGCAAAATGAGCAAGCAAGCTTCAGGACGACCCCCTAGATGGACTTCAGAATGCTTACTATGCAGTATCGCTTTCTGTATACGACACCAACATTTATATAGCAAATATTGATAAAATACTTCACTACCTTGAGAATGCTTGCAAGAGTTGCTATTTTAAGTCATGTTTATTTTCGCAATTGTATACAAATTATGAAAATGATATTTCAGGTTCACCCACTGCAAGATTTTTAGAAGCAACAGCTTCTTTGTATTTTCAGTCAAACCAAGGCTTGCCGTTGGAAGGGCATTTCTTCGAAAAAGGGATGTAAGCTTCCATATTAACCAAAATAACATTGAAAACCTCCTTGGCGCAGTCTTCCCATTTAGCAGATTTGTAGTGCCAAATCTCGAGCGGTTTAGGCACCTCTCTGTCACTGATTGGTAGGATACTCGATATCGAAAACGGCGAATTTTCAGTGTCCTTATAAAACTCTGGATTGGTGGTTAAAAATAGATCAAGAAGACTGGCGAAATTCCAGTTTCGATTAGGGATCCGTTGGTTTGTCAGTAAGCTGAGTTAAGCCATAACTGATTGAGATTGATTCAGCTTCACGACCTTGTTCGTCGGTAGTATTTGAATACTTACGCCAGTTGATGTTGTGGACATTAAGTCACCCAGGATAGCAATTTCGGCATTTGGATAGTTAATATGTAAATGATCGATGGTGTCTGCAAGAGAAGCGAAAAGTGTTCTAAAGTTAGTATCCCTTGGTGGTCGATAGAGGATGCAGATGAACCTTGTGGTTTTTTGAGTAGTTATTTTTATATATAACATCAAAGTTTCGGAGCTCCAGAACCTCCTGTCGTTGGCAAGAGATATCGCTTCCGACAAAAAGACAGATTCAAAAGTTACGCCTAAATCGGGAATAGAAGTCGTACTCAGGATAAAGATAGTTGACTGTGCTGCTCGATGAACTGACCTTGGTTTCACAGAGAGCGAGTACATGAGGTTTATTTGATTGCAGGTGTTGGTGCACTGAATTTATGTTCGAGTTTAAACCTCGTATGTTGCAAAAATCTATTTTAAAATTATGTTCTCTGTATGTCGACGCCCCTGAACCAGTTTCCACCCGGAGATCCGAACTCGAGGCTATTTTACCTCCGGAATTTTTTTTATCCAGGTGCCTCATCATGCTATTAAGTTCCACAATCCGGAGCATCGGCACAGCCACGAAACGTTAAGTAACTTCACGCAGCCGATGGTATCACACCGGGCGATGCCTGATCTACCTGGTCTACAATCTAAGTTGTTCGTTAAGTCGCATTTTACGATAGGCAGAACGTACCGGGGGAGATATTCTGGCCCGCTCCTTCACGGGGAATATATATATATATATATATATATATATATATATATATATATATATATATATATACATATATATATATATATATATATATATATATATATATATATATATATATATATATACGTATATATATATATATATATATATATATATATATATATATACGTATATATGTATATAAATATATATATATATATATATATATATTATATATATATATATATATATATATATATATATATATATATATATATATATATGTATATATATATATATATATATATATATATTTATATATATATATATATATATATATATATATATATATATATATATATATATATATATATATATATATATATATATATATATATATATATATATATATATATATAATTAGGTGTGTCTGCAAGTAAGCAAGATTCTCTCAAAATAGCCAATATTAGTGGCTCCACCTATCGCATATAACATGCGCTTGAAAGGTACATCTTTCACTGACATTATATCTAATTTTCATGACCATCAGATGAATAAAAGTTGAGATATTGCTCCTAAAGTAACAGTATGTTTCAGCTATCAGTCGAAAAATGAACATCGAAGGAAGAGCGAAGAGCGTAAGTGTATTAAAAACAAGGGTAAAAATTGAAAAATTCAAAATAAATCGAAAACTTATTAGAAATAGGTATATGACATACTTAATAAAGTTAGAGGGTTTTGTAAAAAAAATAATAATATACAGGGTGTGCCATTTAAAAAAATTGAGATTTTTCAATTTAAAATAGTCGAAATGTATAAATTTGTGAAATGTATTTGAACATCCTGTAGCATCTAACTCAAATTTCTTTACATAGATTTTCATCTCTATAGAACGCTCGTACCAATTATGAGTATTCCTCCTTCAGAAACAATGGTGCTAATGGCAAATATTTACAAAACTGAAAACTAGTATTTTTTTAAAAAATTGAAATATTAGAAAAAACTACTAGGTTTAAGTATATAACATTATTAATAAGAAAGATTTAAAATTTTACGCAGAATTTAAAAATAAATTATAAAATAGGAAGTTCCCAAAAACATATGTCATATCGACCACACTTTTTGAAGTACCCTGTATACTCACAAAATAATTTTAAACTATGCACTTTAACATTCCCTAAAACTATTGTATTTAACATTTTTTCGTCATTCCCGAAACAAATGAAATAATGAACGTTACTCTATCGTTGACTCACCCTGTACGTACATAGGGACATTGATACTATGATAAAACTTAAATTGGCTGACTCTCTGGTTCTATTCCAATTCTTTTATTGTATTGATTTAAGGGCCAGCATTATCGCAAAAAAAAACTGAAGCTTGGATACTTTGGCAACGTAATGAGAGCATCTTCATATGCTCTGCTACGGGTAATAATGCAGAGATAGAGGGGAAGCAAAGTGTTGGCCGACGAAGGTTTTCGTGGTTCAAAAACCTACGAGATTGGTTTGATTGCGGCAGCATCGAGTTGTTCCGAGCGGCTGCGAGCAAAGTCCGAATATCGATGATGATTTCCAACCTTCGATAGGAGAAGGCTACACAATTCCTAAATTAGGTTTAGTTACAATCTGTACGAGTTTTTCCACGGATTTAACAGTTTTCAAGAGTTTAGATGTAAGATAGAGCGGCTTAAAGTTCAAGTTCTTTGTCTTGTCCATAAAATCTCATTAAACCAATCATCCTCCCTTTTTAGGACCCTGATGTAAATATGTTCATACATACCCTCGCTTGATACATATCCTAAAGATCTAAGTTTCTAGGCATGTCAGTAACTATCAGATTACTGCGATATTTTTTACCATAAAAGACAAACACAAACTACAAATTATGTGTCAGATTTTCAACAGAATTAAAACATTACGATCTTAAATCACCAGTCCATCGACATAACTGGCTAAATTTAAAATATAATCACGGAATTCGTCTAACTTATTCTATTCGTCAGGTATTTTTTAACACAAACTTATTTAAAATAATTTCATTTATTTAGAAATTTGCATTTATAATCTTAACGAAATAATTTATAAATACCTTGATATTAAAGGGAGAAATACAAATCTTGATCGAAATACATAACTTAAATCATGTATATTTGTTTACAACCTAATTTAAAAATTTAAGGTAAGACAATTTCAACAATAACTTTAAAAATTATTTACATAGGCTTGACTTAAAAGAATCATTAGATATAAATCAAAATCTCTTCATTCACTTTGAACGCTCGGACAACGGCTGCTCAGGCGAATATCCGCAGACAGCAGGAAGTCATTCAACTTAACAAAGACCTGGAAGAAATTCTAACTTGGGGTGACAGGAACCAAGTGGAATTTAAAACGCTACAAAAACCCAGGCGGCGGTTTTTTTTTTTTTCTAAAAAAGTTAACGTTGCTGAACCCGACATAGTCATGTCGGGGCACTCCATTCCCCTAGCATCGTCACTCAGTTTATTGGGTGTTAATTTGGGAGCAAATATGTCCTGGCATGAACATGTTGCAGGCATAGCAAGGAGAGCTTCTCAAAAGTTGGGAACAAAATTTCGAACCAGAAAGCTTTACACTCCACAACAACTGTTAATTCTTTACAAAGCGCAAATTCAACTATGGAATACTGCTCCCATGTTTGTGGCTCCGCTCCTAAACATACACTGCATTTGTTGGATTCTGTTCAGAAAAAGGCTGTTCGTCTGATTGGAGACCCAGAACTGACCGGTGGCCTTGATTCACTGGAACATCGAAGAACGGTTGGCGACTTGAGTCTATTCTACAAGTATTTTCATGGAGAGTGTTCGAAGGATGTAGCCCGCTTAATTCGTCCCAGAGCAGTGCATGTTAGAAGTACACGTCGCGCTGATACTTCACATCCGTATGAGGTTCAGCTTGTTACTCCTCGTACAAAGCTTTTCAAACAGTTTTTTATATGGAGAACATCATCACTTTGGAATAGCTTACCCAGGACTGTGTTTCCCACCGAGTACAATTTACAGCGATTCAAGAACAACGTGAATCGCTTTTTTCCGCACACATGTCGCCCCTGTAGCGCTTTAGGGACTTTCCTGCAGCACGTGTGCTAGACTCATAAAAAAAAAAAATTCTCTACCCATTTGTGCTATTTTTAGTTTTATATGTATATATATATGTATATATATATATATATATATATATATATATATATATATATATATATATATATATATATGTATATATATATATATATATATATATACATATATATATATATATATATATATATATATATATATATATATATATATATATATATTATATTCATCCAAAAAGGATAATCCCTCTTCAAACATTTGACGTCACCGAAAAAAAAAATAAAGAATGGGGTATATATATAACATGCTATTTATGAAACAACCCCTCCCTACTTCCTCTTTTTATCCTTTTAACGCCTTATATTACATAATATAAAAGTAATAATGCTTAAACATTGGGAAAGCAAAAAATTTCGTAAAACTGTAAATTTTATGCCAGCACCACCTCTTTTGTCTCCTCCCTTTAACGCGATATTACATAAAAACTATTTTCTACTTCAACTTATAAGTACACCAAATTTCAAATCGATATCTTATTTTGTTCAACAGTTATCACGCAGAGCAACAGGTAGACAGGCCTACGGAAATAAAAGACTAGTGATCTAGGGACCCCGAATCGTGACTGCAAGAAACACAGAAGGTAATTTTTGCAAAAATAGAATACTTTTTTTGGCATGGGACAAAAGAATTTTATATTAATAAAATCATAATTACTTGAATTATTTTATTTTGCTTTTAGTTACCCAATGCTTAATAAACTTTATTTCATCTACAAATTCATATGAACTACCTATTATGTCACGATTCTGATGAATAGTGTTTTAAACAAGTCGGTATTGTAATTGCAAAACGTATCATGCTTGAAGTGCACTTACTTATTTCCCCATTTGACACACCGACCAGCATTATCTGTTAATCCAGCTTCTTTGTTGTGAATGTTTTTGGGAGTTGCCATAGCAACGATTTCCAGTTGCTATGGAAACCCGAGAGGCTCTTCCTCCCCGTTCCCTTTAACAACACACATGTAACGCCAACGCAAAACTCCGTTTGTTTTGCACAATTGTATGAGTGATGAATATGTATTACTTCAGCCGGCAACAGGAGATGATTTTCTTTGTTAGCATAGCACGACCATGACCCGTACCGGAAAAGAGGTTGTGTGTGTCGTCACGCTGTTGTCGGATTTAAATGAAATTTGTAAATAGTCGAGGAAGCACCCGCCGGCCTAATTTATGCTAATTGCGGGATATTTTAAAGATAATAGCTGACGACCTAATTTGGGAAAATTACTGGATAGTCGTAAAAGATTTTAAGGATTGCTAACAATTAATAAGAACTTTTCAGACTTCAAAAATATGATTATTTTACGTGCACCATTTTTAGGAATAACATTAATCTTTCAATGTCATATTCTTATCAGGTAAGAGTGTGAGCAAGAAAGTAAAAAAGAATAATTTTACTTTAGTGTGGATACTGACCACAGTTTTCTATCTGGTTTTTCTTTCGTGAAGCTTAAAATTAAACATTCGAAAAATTAAAAAAATATCGTTGTTAATACGGAATAAAAAAGGAAATCTGCAGCTAATCTTTGAAATTGTTTAATTTTCTAAACAGGATTTGCCAAACTAAAACAGGAGCATATATATACATATATATATATATATATATATATATATATATATATATATATATATATATATATATATATATATGTATATATATATATATATATATATATATATATATATATATATATATATATATATATTTATATATATATATTATATATATATATATATATATATATATATATATATGAGTGGCGTGTTATGGGGTGACTCGTGGGGTCATGTAGTCAATACTCTTTTTTTCAAATTCAAACATTTTTGAAAAATTAAAAAAGGGGGGCAAAACTGCATTTTAATAAATTATTTACAAAATTAACCCACCCATGAAAGGACACTGAAGAGAAATAATTCCTGGGAACGCCCGAGAACAATTGGATCATGGCCCCTTCACAGCTGATTTTCATGTAGGGAGAGTAGGACAAATCGACCCACAAATTGAAAAAATCGTAGATAAAAATACATTTTCGTCTACAAAAATATTTAACGTTAATGAAAGTGGATTTTTCACCGTTCAGAAAAAAATGCAAAAAGTTTTAGGATTAAAAAAGCAGAAACGAATCGGCGCAATCACGAGCAAAGGAAGAGGCCTTGTATTGTGCCAGTGTGGCTGTACAGTTTGTGCAACCAGTGTTTATATTCAAAAGAATGAGACAAGTTTATTTGTGGAAGAGCTGCTATCACTGGCACAATTGTGAACGGATTTAAAGTGTCTGGTTGTTTAAAGCAGCTGAAAATGTAAATGCTCTCTCTCTCTCTCTCTTTCTGTCTCAAACAAACTCAAGTAATGAAAGCATATCGATCTTACATGGCGCTTCTATTATTATCAATAATGAAAACAAGCAAATTGCTTACCAACCTGATGGGTAAAAGTTACTCTTGCAGTTTCCGAACAGATTGCCACATTTAAATAGTGAACCGTTTACTTCAGGGTTTAACATTAAAGCTATAAAGAAAACCTTAAAATCTTTATGCCCAATACCTAAAAATAATTTAAAGAGAAAAATACTGTACAACAAACTGTGGAAATTACATTAAGTCCTTACAAAAATATGTTGAAAAAATCATCCAAAAAAAGACTCCAAAAATGTTTTCATTATTCCCATTCTCCACTAAAAAACTAGATAAAGCTAACCTACGGCGGGAAGAAATTCTTTGTTTTGCGTTTCACACACTGACAGAGACTTTGTTGTGTACCGACGACCGACAAACCCTGTATGTTTGTATATATATATATATATATATATATATATATATATATATATATATATATATATATATATATTATATATATATATATATATATATATATATATATATATATATATATATATATATATATATATATATATATATATATATATATATATATATATATATATGTATATATTATATATATATATATATATATATATATATATATATATATATATATATATATATATATATATATATTTATATATATATATATATCCTCCTCAGTCCCATCACTCTAGCAAGAGTTTAGTGATGTTATGTTTCGATTGCAAGGGTTGTGCCTCTCCATGAGTCACGGTATTGAGCGGCATGAATGGCTTCGTGCATGGAATGTCCTATGAGCGGCCTCACCTGGTCTGCCCATCGATTAGGAGATCTACCTCTTGGGCGCTTCCCGTTTATTTTTCCCTCCACCATAAGTTTTTCTAGAGATACGCCCAAAAGTATCGCAAGTACGATTGGTTTATTTTGGTGGATAGGCGATTCATTATTCTTAGTTGGTTTAGAATGGAGATATTTGTTCGGTGCTGTGTCCAGGGTATCCTCGACAT
The DNA here is from genome assembly GCA_019049505.1 of Pachyrhynchus sulphureomaculatus. Lineage (NCBI taxonomy): Eukaryota > Metazoa > Arthropoda > Insecta > Coleoptera > Curculionidae > Pachyrhynchus > Pachyrhynchus sulphureomaculatus. The sequence goes on along the minus strand of CM032446.1, from coordinate 148,871,761 downwards.
TCTTCTGTACACCCATGTTTCGAAGGCGTCAATTTTTCTTCGTGCCACAACATTTATCGTCCAAGTTTCTGAGGCGTAGGTAGCTATGGGAAATATTAGTGCATTAATAAGTTTTTTTGAGATATTGCTGAGTCCTTCCAAATCTTGGTCAGTCTGGTTACTGCATTACGAGCTTTGTTTAGTCTTCGTTTTATTTCTTTATCGCAACCACATTTGTTTGTAATTAATGATCCGAGATATACAAATTCCTCAACTACTTCAGATCCCGCTATTTCCCTGATGTTCATTGGGGTTCGATCTATGACCATAATTTTAGTTTTATTCCTGTTAAGTAGTAAGCCGTATTCCTCGCTTACTGTATTTAAACTATTCATTATATATTCCAATTCGATGTCGCTAGATGCTATAATGAGTGTATCATCAGCATATCTCAAGTTATTCACTTTCCGGCCTCCCACAGAGATACCGTCATCCCAGTCCTCCAGAACTCATCTCATAATATATTCAGAGTATGCGTTAAAAAGCAACGGAGATAAGATACATCCCTGTCTAACACCAGCTTCTATTTTGAATGAGTCTAATAGAGTTTGATCGATTTTTACTCTGGCATTTCTATTTTCATATAAGGATCTTATAAGCTGGATCAGGTGTAAGGGAACTCCCATACTCTCAAGTATCGGCCACAACTTGTGCCATTTTACGCAATCAAAAGCTTTGGTGTAGTCTACGAAGCATAAATAAGCGTTGATGTTAAATTCATACGTCTTTTCTATGATCTGACGTACATTAAGAATGTTTTCCCTTGTGCCTTTTCCTGGAATAAAACCTGTCTGTTCCTCAGATATTTCTGGTAGTATAAATGATTTTAGCCGGTTGTTGATTATCTGCAGCATTACTTTACTAGCGTGGCTTATTAGAGAGATTGTCCTGTAATTGTTGCATTCTGTAGGCGATCCTTTTTTAAAAAGTATGATGAACATTGACTCGGTCCAGTCATTAGGCCACTTGCCAGACTCCCATATTAAGTTACAAATTTTATGAAAAACCTGCACAATAGTTCTGAAGTTATACTATCTATTCCCTGGGCTTTGTTATTTTTTAGTGTGTTAAGGGCTTTCTCTACCTCAGATCTCAGTATATGGGGTTCTTTTTCAGACATTGAGGTATTTAGATCAATAGGTTCTTCCCTGTTGTTCTCTTTATACAGATTGATACAGTATTTCCTCCAAACTTCGGCTATTCCTGGTTTGTCTGTAACGATTTCGTTTTGGTCATTTCTTATCAGCTGTGTTCGTGGTTCAAACTCTCTGGCCAGGTATTTCACTTTTTTGTACAGTTCGTGGGTTTCGCCTATATCTGCATGATGTTCTATCTCTTGACAAATTTTACTGATGTGCTGGTTTTTGTCTCTCCTACATGCTTTTTTTTTATCTCTTTTACCTAGTTTTTTGCTTTCTTCCGTTCTTGTGGGAGAATTCCTTAACTTTTTTTTTCCGTAGATCTATTAGTTTTAAGGTGTTATCGGTCATCTAATGATTTCTTTTTTCTACCTGTCTGTGGTCGCTGCATTGTTTTGCTCCCTCAATTATCCAGGTTCTTGTATCTTGCCACATCTCCTCTGGGGTTTTTCCTTTGGACTTGGTGTGCCTATGTTTTGCAGTATTTCCTGAAAGATGTTGTTATCGGGAATTTCCATTCTTCGGTTAGTTGATTGTTTAATTGTTGCGCGTAGTTTTATCTTCAGTTCTGACCTCAGTAATTTGTGGTCTGAGTTACAGTATGCTCCAGGCCTCGTCCTAACATTGGTTATTGAGGATCTCCATCTGGCTCTAATTAATACGAAATCTATTTGATTTTTTATATTCTCCTGTTGGGGAAGTCCAAGTGGAGAGACGCCGAGGGTGGTGTTTTAAATACTGTATTGGTAACTACGAGGCTATTATCTATTGCGAATTGGATCAGTCTTTCACCCCTCTCATTTCTTTCACCAAGCCCATGTTTCCCCAAGACATTCCGGATGTGCTCATCTTTCTCGGTATTACCCACTTTCGCGTTAAAATCCCCCCCATTATCATTAGCACATCTCTTTTTGATGTTCTGTTTATTGCTTCTTCTAACTGTGTATATACTAGTTCCACTTCGTCGTCACTTGATGTTGAGGTGGCCATGTATACCTGGATGATGTGAAGTTTGACCGGTTTGCATGTAAGGGTAATTTTGATGAGGCGGTCACTTATGGCTTCATAACCCTCAACAAACTTCGTTAAGGACTTCTTTACAGCAATTGACACTCCGTTACTGCCTGTTCTGTCAGCACCTGACATATATACCACATGACCATTTGTGTTAAAATGTCCGTTGTCCTTCCAATGCGTCTCAGATATACCGCATATTGGGATACGCTCTCGTTTCAGTTCTCTCTCTACAATGTGCAGTTTACCAGTTTGCAATAAGCCTCTCACATTCCATGTGCCTATGGAGAGTTTATTCCGGAGCTGTGGCCACTGTGATCTTCCAGTAACACATTTCGCGTGCGCTGCCTGGTTGCCTACATCCGCACGCCCGGTAGCCCATTTCACACCAATCGGCCAGGATCCGTCTTGGCGCCAGTCGCTAGTCGGATCGCCCGGCACATCGTACACCCTCCTAGTAGTCATCTCTACATAGCACTCTCATAGGAAAATAATCAGGTTGTTTCCCGTTCCCTGCCTGATCCTATGCCGTTGACCATCAGTTTATGGTTCGTCCGCCTTAAGAGACAAAAGGGTGCCTCTTTAGCCATTTTCGCCGAATCCGTTGTACTGAAGACTGTCTTCTCCACCTTCATCGCCGTTGTGGTCTTCACCCGTAACCCTGGTGTAGGTAGAAAGTCGTTCGTCTTCTTCGGTTTCTTTTGTTCCACATAAAAAATGCTTTCTTTTGATGGGTACACCACGGCGACCTGAGGGAGTATCAAAGGGTTTTATAGGGGAGGCTTAGGTATATCATGTTATTTTTATTATTATTAGTGGTATCTTTTTTGTTAATTTGTTTCTTCCTTTATTTATTAATATATTTACTTTGTTTAAGGACTTGATGTAATTTCCACAGATTTATGTACAGTTTTTTTTTTGTAGTATTGGGCATAAAGATTTAATTTTTTTTTTAAATCTTTATCATTAAATCCACAAGTAGACAGTTCACTATTTAAATGTGGTAATCTATTCGGAGACGTCGGGTTGCTGACTAATTTGCTTATAATAGAAGTGTCTTGTAAGACTGATGTTCTTTCATTACTTGAGTTTGTTTGAGAGAGAGAACATTGATATTTTCAGTTGCTTTAAACAAATATTCGGGAAAGACATTTTTGTCCACGGACCAAATTCCAACCGCTTTAAATTCTTTCACAATAGTACCAATAATACCAGCTCTTTGTTGAGCTTCTGTAAATAGACTTGCAACTTGATGTTGCGTTATTTGATGCCCAGGATTTGTCCTCAAACATTTTTCTGTTGCTTGAATGTAATAAATGCTCATAGGTTTAAAAAAAAGAGACAGCCAGTGGCTAAAGACGTAAGTAGTAAGGCCTAACAGTTGTAACATTATTTTATCCCATTAGCTTTTGCTATGTTCAATGCTTCCAGCGTCGTATTTCCATAGAATAGAAGTAACACTTTATTTTCAAACTTTAGCTTTACTATGCTTATAAAATGTTTCATTCATTTTACAAATCAGTTTGAGTTAACACATCCAGTGTCTGTAATGGTGACGATACTCACAGAAGGTGTGTCATTCCTCAATTCAGGATTTTGTCTCAGAGAGAGAACATTTAAATTTTGAGCTGCTTTAAACAAATGTTCGGAGAAGACGTTTTTGTCCATGTGCCAAACTCCAGCCTCTTGAAATCCATTCATAATGGTGCCAATAATAGCAACTCTTTGGGAAGCTTCTGCAAATAAACTTGCAACTTGATATTGCGTTACTTAACGACATGGATTTGTCGTTAATCATTTTTCTGATGCATTAATAGAGTAAGAGGTCATATGTGTTAGTTAGTGACTTAAGTGAGTAGTAAGCCTGTCAGTTGTAACATTAGCCTTTCCTATGTTCAACGCTTCCAGGTTATTCGAATGAGTACTTCCATCAAGTAAAATTTTATTTTCAGGTTTGCGTTCAGGTTGGTTTTACGACGCTTATAAAAGGTTTCATCGATTTTACAAATAAGTTTGAGTTAATACAGTCAGTGCCTAGAATGATGATAGATATTTACAATTCCAATAAGAAAAATATTTTGTTACAGTATTATTACTTAGCAACAGTTTTTATTGTTTCTTACTTAAAAATTGGATTACTATATCTTTCAACCAATCATGTTAATAAATAAAGATGTATCTTTAGTAACGATGTTCATAGGCGTCTCACAAGAGATTTTATACAATTTTAAAAAAGTGATCGCCTCTTTAAATACAATAAACGATTTTCATAACACCCTATATATATATATATATATATATATATATATATATATATATATATATATATATATATATATACATATATATATATATATATATATATATATATATATATATATATATAAACTCCTGGACAAAATTAACGCAACAATCTGAAAATTAATTTATCTTTTTCTTATGTCAGTTTTAAAATTTATCGAGTATTTGAATAGTAGGCAATGCATATTTTGTTTCGTTGTTCATGACAGAAATCAAAACAATTCGTTTTAGATTTACAGTTTTAAAGAATTTTTTAGAAGATAAACAATTTTCTGTAATAATGCGATAGATTTTCTTTAAAAGTAAGCTTATAAATTGTTCCCTTTTTCAAAGTAATACGTTTTTGTGGTAGACTGTTTTAATTTTGACCCCGAAGAATTAGAAAAATGAATCGAACAAGGAATTTAACTGAACACGAGGTAGTGCGGGCCTCAGTTTTATTAGACGAGGGATATTGTCAGAGTTATGTGGCCAATTTGTTAGGCAAACATCGTTCCACAATAAGTCGTATGGTAAGACGCTTGAATGAAATAGGAACTTATTCTAGAAGGCTAGGGCAAGGGCGAAAAACGATGCACTAGCGACCTAAATGAACGTTTTTATAAGACAATATGCTTTAAGAAACAGGACTGTCACTAGTTCTATAATAAGAAACGAACTCGAAGCTGTTCGCAATGTCACAATTTCTTCTAAAACAGTTAGAAGACGGTTAAATGAAGCTGGATTAAACAGTAGGAGACCAGCCACTGCGCCCTTGCTTACTAGATAGAACAGAGTTGCCAGGTTACGTTTTGCTCGAAATCACGAAATCTAGTCTGTGGATGATTGGAAACAAGTTTTCTTCACAGATGAAAATAGGATTAGTCTAAAACATCCAGATGGTCGTGAGCGAGTATGGCGAAGACCAGGAGAGAGGTTTGCTCCTTGCAATATCTCTGCAAGGATTCCATTCGGCGGTGGCTCTGTTATGTTCTGGGGTGGCATCTGCTTTGATGCTCGCACAGAGTTAGTTCCTGTCCGTACGAGATCCATGAATGCTGACTACTATCTTGAGAATATTGTAATAGAACATGTGATGCCTTTCGGTCATTTTGTGGGGCCCAATTTCCTGTTTATGCAAGACAACGCTCGACCTCACGTGGCTAGGGAGGTACTCCATTATCTTAATGAAGTTGATATACCGATTATGCAATGGCCACCAAAAAGCCCGGATCTGAATCCGATAGAACATGTATGGGATCACCTTAAGAAAAATGTGAAACGTCATATACCTGCACCTAGGAACCCGAGGAAACTTGAAAATGCAGATTTTATCCAAAATTTAATTAGAAGCATGCCTCGGAGCAAAAACGTCGTCATCCGAAGTAGAGGAGGCAACACACGCTACTAGTGTCCCAGTTACACCATTAATTTTGCTACTAGTGTCCCAGTTTATTTTTTTCATTATTACATAATTTCAACGATTTCGTTATTAGGTCTTAAGAATAATTTTAATTCGAATCTTATAGAGAAATCTGGTAGCTAATTCACTTTTACTCGTAAAGTATCCGAATAAGTTTTTTCTAACTTTTAGTGTAACCAATGTTCATAAAAAATTATTGAAATTAGTTCATTATAGAGATTTGTATCATTTAATATATTGTTGCGTTAATTTTGTCCAGGAGTGTATATACATATATATGTATATGTATATGTATACGTATATATATATATATATATATATATATATATATATATATATATATATATATATGTATATATATATATATATATATATATATATATATATATATATATATATATAAAATATATATATATATATATATATATATATATATATATATATATACATATATATATATATATATATATATATATATATATATATATATATATATATATATACATATATATGTATATATATATATATATATATATATATATAATATATATATATATATATATATATATATATATATATATATATATATACATATATATGTATATATATATATATATATATATATATATATATATATATATATATATATATATATATATATATATACATATATATGTATATATATATATATATATATATATATATATATATATATATATATATATATATATATATATATAATATATATATATATATATATATATATATATATATATATATATATATATATATATATATTCCACTACAACATGTAGTTCTAAAATAAGTATTGAATTTGTCTTTCTTGTATCAAAAAATATTTTAATCCAAACTCATAAATCCATATTCTAAATAATAGGTACTCGAGAGAAATATATTAATCGCAAAAAGAAATGTTAAAAACAGAGACATTTTTCTCCACATAGTATTTCTGTTAAGACAGAAGATGTCAAAAAATCCAAAAAGGGACTTAAATCAAAATAGATACGGAGCAACCCGTTTAACCCTTTTCTTATCTCATATTTGATCGACTGTAAATAATCAAAAAAACACAATTTTCTAAGTCTTTCACTTCCAAAACCCCGAAAATCAGATATAGTGCATATATACGAAGCAACCTTTTTAATCTCTAACATGCTTGGTGAAATAAAAATACTAAGAAATACACACTTTTCAGATTTGTCGACCCCAAGCATCCTAAGATGGACGTATAACATAATATATTTGAAGCAACCCCTCTAACCTCCGTCTCTACTCCATTATCTTTTCACATGTTCAATTAAGTGAAAATAAAAAAAAAAAATTACACAATTTTCAGATTTTGCAACTGCAGGAATCCTGAAAAAAATTTATAACACGATATATAGGAAGCAACCCTTCTAGCCTTCTCCGCTACGTCATTATATATAGTCATAAATAAATAAAAATAGTGAAAAATAACAAAATTTTTACAATTATTGACTCCAGGAAGTCTGAATAGGATGCGTAACACAATGTATTCGAAACAACCCCTCTAACACCTTTAATATAAAGTTTTTCATAATTAATCGACAACGTGTAATTTTTCCGTATGCAACTACAGTTACAAATGTGCATAAAATACTTTTTCCACGAATTGGAATTATGCTGTTTGATTTTATAATCGGTTACCAAAGACCCCAAAAAATATTAACAAAGTTACCTTTTAAAAGAAGTCTTAAAATGCAGCAGAAACTAAAGTGCATTTTCTTATAAGTTATTATTATGGACTATCTAATTTTTTCTCTTATTTGAATTGAATTTTATTCTGTTCCTAAGATAAATTACACAGGGCAACAAAAAAATATTTTTGTTTTGGTGCCTGGGATTTTAGAGCTGATTTTAACTATATTTGGGACGCTAAATCTATACATGCAATCCGTTTTTCTCTATCAGCTCTACTTTTTTAGATACATCAACTTATCTGCCAATGTGGTTTTTATTCAGTATATTCATTTATGAGAGTTCTAAAATTATTATATATTCATTAATGTAGGTACAATGGTTTTATTGTCAGTCTGTAATTGAGTAAATTCCAGGTAAATCTATAAATAGTGGAACTATTGCCTATCAGGTACCTGAACTGACCCTTTTAATCACCTAACTCTGGTAAGTCTCGTCAGTTTGTGCGTTCTTACTAATGAGAGTAGATCGAATTCGGCGTGTTATTTTATGTTAAGAAAAGAGTGTTTTTGTGTTATTGAACAGAATTAAAAATGAGTTCAGGTTCCAGTTCAAGAAGAAGTTGTGTAAATCAACCTGATGTGTTTTGCTATATATGCGGAGAATACATGTTTCAACAAAACAGACAAACTATTACTGACTTTGTAAAGCGAGCGTATCTTGGATACTTTGGAGTTAAGCTTGGTGATCAGGACAAAACGTGGGCCCCGCATCTCGTATGTAAAACTTGTACAGAGCATTTACGGCAGTGGACTACCGGGAAAAGAAAATGTCTAAAATTCGGCGTACCAATGGTTTGGAGAGAACCAAAAAAAAAACCACTTCAATGATTGTTATTTCTGTTTAGTAAATACTAATGGAATCAATTGAAATAACCGCAGTAAGTGGACTTATCCCAATTTAGACTCGGCAATACGCCCTATCCCGCACTCAGATGAAATACCGATTCCAACATTTCATCAGCTACCACATATCTCTGATGACGAATATTTTCCCTCTGATCGCTCTTCTGATGCTAATAAAAGTTCTGATGCTAATGAAACTAACAGTGACTATGAGGGGACGTCATCAGTTCCTCAACGCTTCAATCAAAATGAATTAAATGATCTCACCAGGGATCTCAATTTATCGAAAAAAGCTTTTGAAGTACTGGCTTCTAGGTTGAACGACAAAAATTTACTGGAACAAGGAACCAAAATTACCTTTTACCGTACAAGAGAAAAAGATCTGCTACCATTCTTTTCTCAAGAAGACAATCTTGTATTTTGTCACGAAATTAGGGGACTCATGAAAGAAATGGGACTTTCTGAATATATTCCAGATGATTGGCGCCTATTTATTGACAGTTCAAAGCGAAGTTTAAAATGTGTCCTTCTACATAATGGGAATAAATATGGTTCAATACCACTAGCTCACTCAACGAAACTGAAAGAAGAATATAATACCATAGCTTTGGTCTTGCAGAAGATAAAGTATTACGAACATCAATGGATGATTTGTGTAGACTTAAAAATGGTAAACTTTCTTCTTGGGCAGCAAAGTGGTTACACGAAATATCCGTGTTTCTTGTGCCTCTGGGATAGTAGGGACAAAACACACCACTGGGTTAGAAAAGATTGGCCTCAGAGAGAAAACATGGACGTTGGGGAAAAGAATGTCATTAACGACGCTTTGGTTGAAAGATGGGACATGCACATGATGGCAGATTACTGCTGGAGTTTAAAAAGGGACTGTTTAAAAAAACATTCAAGAATGTCGCGGAAAAGAAGCTTTCCAAGTGTTGAGTGACTATTTCATTTCTTCAATGTTTTTTTTTTGTTTGTAAATACGACATAATATTGTATTTTGTATAACTAAAATAAAAATTTCGTATCTGCTTTTGTTTACTACACTTACGGATTTGAGTTACAATAATGTAACTTATATTTCTCTAAAATTGTATATCTTAAAAATTTGAGCTCCTAGGTACAAATGAATACGTTATTTGAATCCAGGACATCAAATTGATATAGAATCAGCTCAAAAAACCTCGACACCAAAACAGCTGTTCCCCTGTGTTATAGAACTGTAATAAATTTCGCTGTTAGAATAAATATTTAAATAAAGGACAATAATAAATTAAAATAAAACAAGTCTGTAGCCAATTGATTAATCCGCTGCTCTTTTTAACCTAATTTTACCTATAGTTTCGATTACAATATGAGATACGCCACAACATTCATTTGCAATTTGATACAGATGCATCCGATTATTTTTACTTAACAAAACCCATACAGGTAGGCCGAAAATCGTTTTCTTGCCCGGCTATCCAAAGGAGTAGCATTTCATTTATCTTTTTTATTTCACAAACTTTTAAATTTTTCGAATGTATAATTTTATTTAAAACAATTTAAGAAAATTTCAAACGGAAAAATATTTACATTATCTTTTGTTCCTCAATATAAGGCATTCCATCCATTCACATCACTTGCTAAATAAAAAAAAAAAAAACTTCGAAGTTCCAGAATAGGTACTATAATACCTTTACAAAAATTGTTGCTAAGTGAAGACACATTAGACCATCTTTATTAGACTGAAGGAGTAATATCTTAAGAGTTTTCAAGTCTAAGCTATTTTTTGTGCAATTAAGTAATATTTCAACAGTAAATTTGGTAAAATATGTCGGCCGCCTTTAGGTCGCTCTATCTGAAATTATTTTTCACACAATCTAATGAAAGAATAGCAATAGTTAATAATATTAATAGTATTTTCACCAGTACTTAAATGTTGCACTACATTATGAAACGCAGTTGAAGTAAAACAGAGAAGTTGCAGATCGTCGTGGCTGAAATTATGTTTTAGAAAACCTAACAGCATTTTTAATGCAACATGATGACTTAAAGCATTCTGTGCAATAACGTTTTCATTAGGATCTAATAGTAACAGGAGTTCCTTGAAAGCATTTGGTTCTAAATGGGATTTAGCAAAATTTGACAATATTCTTAAATATTTTCCTTAAATTATCTAGTTTTAGCAAAATATCTTCAACAGTTTCTTTGCCGAAATTTTATTCAGTGCAGTTTAATAAAGGGTTTAAAATTTTACGATTAAAAATACCGCTTGTGTAAAATTGTTTGTTCAAAGAAGTCAAAATATTCAAATACTACCAACGAACAAGGTCGTGATGCTGAATCATTCTCAGTCAATTTTGACTTAACTCAGCTTATTGACGAACCAACACGGATCCCTGATCGAGACGGGGAGTTCGCCAGTCTTCTTGATCTGTTTTTAACCACCAATCCGGAGATTTACACGGTCACCGTAAATCCGCCATTAGGTTCTTCCGACCATAAACTGCTTTCTACATCGAGTATCTTACCAATCAGTGACAGAGAGGCGCCTAAACCGCGCAAGATTTGGCACTACAAATCTGCTAAATGGGAAGATCTCATGGAATATTTTCGAACTTTCCCTTGGTTAGACGTTTGTTTTCGATCCGACGACCCATCTGACTGCGCCAGCGAGGTTTCCAATGCAAAGAAGCTGTTGGTTCTAAACATCTTGCTTACCGACAATGGCGTGAAAATCGTAACACCTTTGTTCGTGCCCGGAACAGATGCAAAGAAATTATCGACGAAACCAAGGAGGCACCCAATCAACGAATTAGAAACAAACTTCTTGCTTGTCCCAACAATTCCAGGTCCTTTTGGTCAGTCGCTAAGGCAGTTAGTCAAAATTTCACCAAATCCACTATACCACCACTCACACGACCAGATAATTCTATTGCAACGACATATGTTGAGAAAGCGAACTTGTTGGCTGAACTCTTTGCCTCACATTCTACTGTCGATTTCCAAGGAAAAACACCACCTACTATTCCCATAGCGCAGTCAAGGATGCCCAATATTGTCTTCAGACATCTTATAATAAAACGTATTTTAATGAAGCTAGACACCAAAAAAGCTTCTGGCACTGACGGAATACCTGCCATAGTTCTCAAAAACTGTGCTAGGAAACTAACACCAGTTTTCTGTAGACTTTTCAACCTATCCTATAGAAAGGGAATATTTCCTTCCTGCTGGAAATATGCCACAGTTCAGCCGATATCTAAAAAAGGCAAGAAGACCTTGCCAAATAACTACCGACCCGTCGCACTGGTTTCAATAATATCGAAAATCATGGAAAAGGCTATCAATCAGCATCTTCTAAAATATCCTGAAGGATTCAACATTATTAGCGATCACCAATATGGCTTTCATAAACATAGATCAACTGGAAATCTTCTGACTTATGTAACATATGTTTGGAACAACGCAATTGAACACTTTGGAGAATCTCGAGCGGTTTCTCTTGACATATCCAGGGCACTCGATCGTGTTTGGCAAGATGGACTCTTGGCTACGCTACGCTCTTATGGTATGTCTGAAAAGTTCTGTTTGTGGCTCTCATGTTTCCTCAGAGAGCCTTCTTTACGAGTTGCTGTCGATGGATTTCTTCCTAACACCTTCACTATCAACGCCGGTGTGCCCCAAGGCTCCATACTGTCTCCTACTCTCTTTCTCATTATCATTAAAGATCTGCTGGAAAAGACCGGGAATCCAATTTACAGCTTTGCAGATGACAATACGCTTATCTCTTTATTCACTTTGAACGCTGGGACACCGGTTACTCAGACGAATATCCGCAGACAACACGAAGTCATTCAACTTAACAAAGACCTGGAAGAAATTCTATCTTCAGATGACCAAGTGGAATTTAACGCTACAAAAACCCAGGCGGCAGTTTTTCCTAAAAAAGTTAACGTTGCTGGACCCGACATAGTTATGTCGGGGCACTCCATTCCTCTAACATCGTCACTCAATTTATTGGGCGTTAATTTGGGAGCAAATATGTCCAGGCATGAACATGTTGCAGGCATAGCAAGGAGAGCTTCTCAAAAGTTGGGAATATTATTTCGAACCAGAAAACTTTACACTCCACAACAACTGTTAATTCTTTACAAAGCTCAAATTCTACCAAATATGGAATACTGCTCCCATGTTTGGGGCTTCGCTCCCAAATCCAATATTTGTTGGATTCTATTCAGAGAAGAGCTGTTCGTCTGATTGGAGACCCGGAAATGACCGGCGGTCTTGTTTCGCTGGAACATCGAAGAACGGTTGGCAACTTGAGCCTATTCTACAAGTATTTTCATGGAAAGTGTTCGAAGGGTGTAGCCCGCTTAATTCCTCCCAGAGCGGTGCATGTTAGAAACACACGTCGCGCTAATACTTCACATCCGGTGGTTCAGCTTGTTACTCCTCGTACAACGCTTTTCAAGCAGTCTTTTATATGGTATCCCTTTGGAATAATTTGCCCAGGACTGTGTTTCCCACCGAGTACAATTTACAGCGATTCAAGAACAATGTGAATCGATTTTTTCGCGCACATGTCGCTCTTGTAGTGCTTTAGGGACTTCCCTGCAGCACGTGTGCTAGACCCATCAAAAAAAAAAGAAAAAAAAGGATCGAATTTTTACGAAAATTTTTAGCAAAATCTCGAAAGTTATTATATTACTCTTATTAGAAAAAAAGTTTGTTGGAACATATCTCCCATTAATAGTAGGTAATTAATTACATCCCTATCACTGTCTAGAACACTCTTGCTTAGACAGTTAGTTTTCATTTGACTGTTCTGCTAAAACAGTGAAATTTAGTTTTTGCCTTCCCCAATATACTGAATTAAATCGAAATGGTTTCTGGCCAATTTGTAAAATACATATTCTCCGTAATGGTATTTATGAATATGTAACTTAAATATTGCTTCTATGTAAATATTTTATGTATTATTTTCGATATGACTTGTTGCAAGTAGCTCATTGTTCAAAACTACCTCATATATTCGTTCTAAAATTTCAATATTACTATTTTAACAACAAACGGCCCATATATGTAAACAGTTGGTGCCCACAGAAACTTTTAAACTTTTTACCCTGTCAAAGAGTATTACCGTGCTTAATCACTTTTCAATTGTTTCTGTCATTTCTTCCGAACGCATATTAACCAAATTTCTCTTTATCCTTACAGGAACATCTTAATCGTTGTTTCTTGCATTTACTAAAAGGCTTTTTAATATATTCTCATTTTTTTCCTTAATAATGACAAGAAACAAAACTTCTTCTAAATTCCTAATACTTTTACGAAGCTCGTGTTTAAAGTACCGTTTCAATATTAAAAAATACAAGGTGATTTTTTTAACATTTTTATTTTTACATAAACGTCCGGATCTTATTGTATCGTAAGACCAGTTTTTGTATTTCATCCTCATAGAAATGTGCCGCCTGATTTGCTAACCACTGCCGCAGGGCTGCTTTGGCGATGTCGTCGCTGGCGTAGTACTGACCGTAAAGGTGCTTCTTTAGATGTAGGAACAAATGGTAGTCACTGGTGGCTACGTCTGGGCTATACGGATAGTGATTTGTTCCCCGCCACATGATGCGATTCGATTTTGGATGCGGTGAACCACGTGTGGACAAGCATTGCCATAAAGCAAAACAATCAATCTATTGAGCATGCCATGCCTTTTGTTTTGGATTGTACGACGCAGTTTATTTAAAGTTTCCCAATATATCTAAGCATTTGTAGGGTCCTCCCGAAGCAAAAAATCTACAGGCCTATCCCAAAACAAAGTACACTTTATTTTTCGGGCTGATACTGTTTGCTTAAACTTTACTTTTTTGGTTGACGTTGAATGCCCCCATTCCCTGGACTGTTATTCTGATTCCGGTGTTACGTGAGCATACCAAGTTTCGTCACTAGTGACAATTTGGCCTAAAACTGGTCACCTTCGGCACTGTACCTCTCAAGGAAAGTCAAAGCACTGGCTAAACGATTAATTTTTTTACACCTCAATCAGCATTTAGGGTACCCAGCATGAGCACAACTTCCGATAAGCATTCTGCCACAGTTTCATAAAGCATACTGCTTGAAACTTAAACTTAAGAAAAAACCTTAGATAATGAAAACATTTTAAAGTGTCTTTTTTATCAACTTTCCGCACCATTAGCGACGGACGGTAGCCCACTTCGCCCCTCATTGTGCACGTTTGTACTATCATCTTTGAATGCCCTAACCCATTTTCTTACCATTCCATCGGTCATAGCATATTCGTCATACACTTTACTAATCTCCCGATGAGTTTCAACCGCTTTCACGTCTCTTGCATGTACGAAACGAATTACAGCTCGTATTTCAAAATCCGCGGGATTTTCAATGGTCTGCGGCACAGGTATAAACAAATGTAAATTCGGACGAATACTTCCGTAATAGCGTCTGTTACCAGCCAGTAGATGCAGGTACTTGACGAATAGCGACCGTAACGCTGCAGCGGGCATATTTCAAAACAGTACTTACTTAAAAACTGCACCTCATATTACTTAATATATTATTAGCAGTATTTTTTTAATTTAACAAAATATGTTGTACCACACCATTCTTTTGGAGGACTTTTATTAATACAAAAGTTTTATCTTCATATTTTGCCTAGTCTCATCGAAACCATCAAATTTACACTACTACATGAATTACAACTCTAGGGTAAATACACTGGTTGCTAAAGTTTCCAAGGAATAAATCAAGAAATTTCCTGAAAAAGTATGTCTCTGCTTGATTAAAATTACATTACATTGCTAATATAAATTGAACTGCTTTTACAATTTGCCATCCTGAAAAATTAATAACTTCCAGAATTGCAGTGTGATCATTACGACCACTCCATTGGAATTAGTTCATTTAAAACATTCTGTAAAGTACCAGTAAAAGTGGATTTTTCTATTCCAGGGTCAGCTGCAACTATAAATGTATTTTAGTGTTCCGTATGGAACACTTATAAGATCATTTCGGTGTTCGTATGTCTGTCTGTCTTTCACCGAAACTATTTGACATAGAAAGTTGAAATTTGGCAATAATATATGAATTGATGGCCTATGAGCCATGTACTTTTGAAAGTTAAATTTTGACTTAAGGGGTTAGTTTGGGGGGTGAAATCGGGAAGTGAAAAAAAATTTTTTTTACCAGGTCATCGAGTGGGGTGTCAAACGAAAGCTTGTAAGATGAGTTTAAAAATATATATAATGTAATACCTACGCACATTTATTTTTGTATTATTTTTAAAAAAGTGCGAAAAATCGCTGTTCCTCCCCCCTTATCTCGAAAAGTACTGATCAAAAAACTTTGAAAAAATTCTGAAATATTCTCTACAGGGTGTAGTTTGAACGAAAATTATCACATTACCTTTAATAATTTATGTGTAATATAAAAAAAAAAACATTCAAGGTCATCAGTTTTCACTAAAGATCGGAAAAAAAACTTTGTTGAAAACTCATTTGGGATATGTTTTGTGAAGTCACCGATCATTTTATACTTCCGTTTTTATTGTAAAAGCAATCAACGTACGGAGCACCAATTGTCCAATTGCGCAAATCCAACTTGCAGTTGACCGGTTATTTTATTTGATTCAATACATTAAAATAAAAGAAAATCTCTTTCTTCAAAATGAAAATCAACATTTAGTTATTTATTAAGGAGGCATTGTTTTTTATAATATTATTATATATTATTAATGAATAGTATCACCACCAAAAATATAGCTCCTTAAGGAAAAAATTAATGAAGATATTCTTTTTGGCTTTTTGGCGACTAAATATTCACTGAAATGTTCCAGTTATTTTTGTTTTTTTTTTTTAAAACATACATATGTATTCCAACCAATTCTCTGAAATATTTTAATTGTTACTGTAATGTATTTAGTGTATTTATTAAGGAGGGCAGTCATGTTTTTTGTCTGTCTGTCTGCCCGTTAATGCGCTTATACCTCGATTATCCGATTTATGATTTTTTAAATTATACATAATGAATATTATCATATATTTATATAATTTTCATTTTCGTTAAATACAAAAAAACATACATTCTACTTTTTATTACTTTAAGGAATGAGCTATTTTTAAAAGTCCAGTTAGTCTATTTAACTAGCATCAGCAACTGAAATATATTTTACGAAGTATATAAAATTAATGTGTAAGACGATAATAGTGAATTAAGTCTTTTTTAGGCTTTTTGGCGCACTAAAAAGAATACAATTCGAGGTAAATAAGAATTTGTTATATAAATATTCTCTTTGTTCGCACATATAACATATTTAAAAAGGAGAATAATATTTTTATTACGAAAACATCACGATACAAAAGGGAAGTATAACGTTTAAAAGTTGGTTTAAGGAAATTACTTGTCCCTGAAATTATCTTTTCTTATATATCTAATAAGTCTTTAAATCAGTATAACTTTTACATTTTCCAGTTTCTTAAAAAGCACATGGAAATTTAATTCATATTTCTTAGGACAGTTTTGGGAAGAACCTACAGTTATGAGTTGTTTGTTATAACTCTAAGACAATAATGCAATTATTCTTAAGTAAAATATGTTTAAAGTTAACGCCAAAGTATTTTTGTTGGATTCACCAGTAATTACAAATAAGTTATGACTTGTACAGAAACGGAAAGACTCAAGAACAAGGTCCCTTACATTACTTATGTGTAGCTGATCCTCCGTCACGATAATATAACTATTTCTTAATGCTCTCTAATGTGCAATATATTGTAAAGTTTCAACTACTTTAATAGATGTTAGCAACGTGGCATTAGATACCAAGTGTAATAACTTGTTATCTATTTTAATTAAAACTTAGTGGCTACAGTTTTCTGAAATATTATTAAAATAATTTGCAGAATTTTTAAGTTTCTCAGGATAAGTTATTGATAAGCTAATAGTCATAATAGAGTAAATTTGCTGTTCGATTGATTCCAAAAATTCTTCTCCGTTGTTAGTAAGGAAATATTTACTTTCTCATTTTTTATAGTGCTTAAACCATTGTAAAAGTTGACTTCTAAAAGTATTGGTAGCTAATTCCGCATTTAACATTCCATATTTGTCACCAAACTCTTGTGTCATTAATATGTTTAATTGTTTTTCCTTCGAAAATTTTGTATATTGTATATATGTATCTATAGGGTGGCGCATAAGTAACGTTATGATTTAATAAATGAATAAATTTTTTGTTAACGTCTTTTTTTTTATTTTTTTTTTCAGAATTAACTTTGAAAATCTAGGGAAATTTATGTTGGAAAAACTCAGCACAGAACAAAGAACCAAAGTTGTTCAATTTTATTATGAAAGTCAGCATTCGATTATTCAGACACAAAGATCATATCAAAATTTCTTTCATGTTCGAAATGCACCTAGCGCTCCAACAATTTACCGATTGGTTCAGCGTTTTCGGCAACAAGGGGCTGTCTGTGCTGGAAGACCTCGTGCAGTTCGAAATGATGTGAACATTGCTAGGGTGCAAGCAAGTATTGAGGAAAACCCCGAAACTTCCACCAGGCGACGTTCTCAGCAGTTGGTGATGTCTAAGCGGTCTTCGCAAAGAATTTTACATAATTTACACCTTTTCCCATATAAGATTCAATTGGTTCATGAGTTAAAACCAAATGATGCACAAAGACGCATTCAATATAGTCGCAGTTTGCAAGAATTGTGCCTAGAAAACAACGAGTTTATTCACAAACTCATAATGAGCGATGAGGCCCATTTCCACCTCAATGGTCACGTGAATAAACAAAATTGCAGAATATGGGGCACCCAAAATCCAAGAATAATTGTTGAACATCAAATGCACCCACTTAAATGCACAGTACGGTGTGGAATAACTTCAGAAAAGATCATTGGACCATATTTTTTCGAAAACGACGAACAAGTTGCGGTTAATGTGAATAGCATTCAATACCAGGCAATGATTGAAAATTTTTTAAGGCCCGAGGTAGAGAACAATCCAGAATTGTGGTTCCAACAAAATGGAGCCACAGCTCACACAGCTCGTCCAACTATGGCTCTCCTGCGCGAAATTTTTACCGATCGAATAATATCGCGTTTTTCTGATTTTAACTGGTCACCGCGTTCGCCCGATTTAACGGCTCCCGATTTTTTTTCTTTGGGGTTACCTAAAGAGTAAAGTATATGCCAATAAGCTAAGAACCATCCAACAGCTTAAGGCGAATATCCGAGAAGAAGTAAGGGCGCTGGGACCTGAAATTCTAAGAAAAGTTATGGGAAATGCTCTGGAAAGAGCACGTCAGGTCGAAGCAAACAATGGGCACCATTTGAAAGATATTATCTTCAATACATAATGTGAACATATTTCCAAACTATATTCTAAATTTTAATAAACGCCAACGTTAAATAAAATCAGAAAGAAAAAAGTTATTCATTAAATAAATCATAGCGTTACTTATGCGCCACCCGATATATATAATATATAGCTTTTAAATTTACCCTAATATATTTTTATTTTATTTGTTTTAGCATTATCACGTTACATAAAAACTTTAAAAAAAGAAAACAATTTAAAGGAAAAAATTTGCTCTAATTTTAAACTATTATTTCCTGTAAAATATTTTCGTTAAGGAATGTACCCTTAAAGAAATCGTTCTCTATAATTTTATAAAAACAATCAAAATATTTATATATCAGGTATGTCAATATTTTGAAAGCGACACCTATGGAGCATAACTTGAACCAAATATTGAACACCATTTTGAAGCTTCATCTGTCATATGAGCACACCCTAAATTTCAAGTCGATCTATCAAGTCATTTATTGTTTATCAACTGGTTAAAGTAGACGTGTTTAAGTATTTTTTTAAAAATGAAAAAAATCGAATCTCGTGCAATGATAAAATTCTTTGTTTTGAATGGTTTATTGGCAACTGAATCCGTGGAAAGTTAATGAAAGTGATAAAGGAGTCCTACATTTCCAACTGTTCATAGATGGATTCTAGAGTTTGCACGTGGTCGTACAAGCGTCAATGATAATCCGCTTTTAGGACGTCCCAAAAACTGCAACAATTGAAAAAACTGTTACGCAAGTATAAGATATGGTAATGGAAGACCGTCGATTAACCATGGACTATTTAGCTGAGGCTATAACCATCTCACATGGATCAGTACATGAGATCTTAACTATTGTTTTGGGTACGAGAAAGCTATTCACAAGATGAGTGCCGCATTTGCTAACATCAGAACAAAAACGCACTCGAAAGAAACTTTCTAAACAACATTTGGCTCGTTTCACAACGAACAACTTTGTGCATTGATTTGTAACTATAGATGAGACTGGAGTTTACCAGTATAATCCTGAACAGTGACAATAAACCGCACAGTAGACTGAGCCCGGTTATTCAGCTCCAAAGCAGCCACAGTGGTCAAAGTCGTCTAGAAAAATTATGGCATCAGTTTTCTGGGATGCAAAAGGAATTTTGTTAATTGTTAATTCAAACTGGTAAAACAATCACAGGAGAGTATTATTGCAACCTTTTGGACCAACTGGATGAGAACATTCGTGAGAAAAGAAATAAAATCATGTTTCATCATGACAATGCACCTGCTCACAGAGAGACTTTGGCAACGGTAAAAAACTGGTCAGATTAAAGTACGAATTGTTAAAGATCCACCCTATCTCGCCAGATTTGGCTCCGTCTGACTTCCATCTGTTTCCAAACCTCAAAAGATTTCTATGTGGAGAGCGCTTTTCAACAAACGATGAGGTGATGACATCTGTAGATGGGTATTTTGAAGGTCTTCCGGAAAACCACTTCAGAGAAGGGGCAAATGAATTGGAAAATCGCTGGAAAAAATATATTGAGCTTATAGGAGATTATACTGAAGAACAAATGTATTTTGACTCATTAATTCATCTTGTTTCACATCCACTTTCAAAATTTATTGACTGACCATATAGAGTAAACGAAGCTTCTTCATTCGGGCTGGATAATTCGGATTCTTTAATGTGTTTTTCATCTGTTATATCTTTAGTTTGTAAAAATCGCCAAAACCGTTGATTATGATATCTTTGTGTTTTAGAACTACATCATCGAAATTTTCTACTTTAATCATTCTAGTAGCCAAATGAAAGGACTCATATTCTCTGTTTGCTCTATATAAATAAAGCATAAGTGATATAATATGAAAGGTTATTTTCTAAATATAGTTCATCACAATCCGATACCAAATCATATCGTTTTTGTGTAGATAAACCAGCTTCCATTAAATCATAGTTCCTTGATTTTTATTATCAAAATTGGGCTGTTTATGGGAGGTAAACATATTTTCTAAAGAAGTCCATTCTATGTTTTGAAAAACAGTTTTTAAACGTTTATCAAAAAGATGATAATGTGTCTCTCCTGAATCGTTTTCAATACTTATATTGGCACTGTTCTCTAAAAGTAATTTAACAATTTTTGCATTATAACTGAGGTCCAGGAGGTTTTTTTTTATGTAGAACACCATGTAATTAATTAGTGTATTATTCTTATTGTTATTGTCTCTTGCAATCATGACATAATTAAAGTCAAATGCATCGGTATTAAGCAAACATTACAGTTCGTTGTATTTGTTCTTTTTGGTAGCGTTAAACGCCTCTCGCTGAAAATAACACTGGATGATTTCCATATCATCTGATGAAGAATTAATATGAAATAAAAAATGCAACATGACTTATGAGCTATTAGAATTATTATGCAGTAAAAAATGCCTCGTGGTAAAAGTGATATGTTTTTGGTTGGATATTAGGATTAAAAAATAAGTTATGTTATTATTATTATTATTATTGTACTTTTGTTCTTCTTTCTCACATTTGGTCAATGTGGTTCCATGTTTCGCTGACGGGCTTAAGCCAAATCAGCACAAACACTATTACCAATGTGTATTAAGGAATGACTTGATAATACTACATATTTTCAAATCACTGACTTCTGAATGTTTTTGTGTATGTTTGTGTTAAGTCCTAATTGTACTAAGTGTGGTGTGAATGTTGTTAGTGTGGGGCCTGTTGGTGATATGACGACAATGATGACTTTTTCTTGTTTCCATAGCTTTTTTATTTCTGTTTCAGGGTCTGTGTATTTGGAGATTTTTTTCTGTGTATGTTGTTTGAATGTTTGTGTCGTTGGGGACAGCTATGTCAATTAGATACGTGACTTTTCTTTTTTCGTATTAAAAAGTAGTATCGGGTCTATTGGCGGGGACTGTTTTATTTGTATGAATATTGATGTCCCAGTAGAGCTTGTAATCTTTATTTTCAATTATATATATACTAGCCGTGCACGCGGCTTCGCTCGCCTGGACTTGATTCACCTTTATCATCACTGCTTATTTGTTATGTTTATATTATTATATAGCTCAAGGGGCCTTAGAGGCTCATGGCTTGGTTGCATACTTGTCTCCACTTCTTTTTGTCTCCTGTTAGCTTTTCCCAGTGCGGGATTCCCATCAACTCCGGATCTTGCTTTACTGCCTGAATCCATGTAGATCGAGGTCTACCCTTGCCTCTTCTTCCAACCACTCCTCTTGTTAGGGCTTGCTTTGCCTGTCTTTCTTCCTTCATCCTTGCCACGTGTTCCAACCATCTTAATCGCTGGCTTATTATGATTTGGCTTATAAGGGGTTTCGTATATAGGCATTTTAATTCGTAGTTTGTTCTTCTTCTCCACAGTCCCTCTTCTTTCCTTCCTCCGTAGATTCTTCTCAAAGCTTTCCTTTCCCACACCTCCAACGTCTCCTTTTCTCTTGCATTCAGTTTCCACGTTTCGCATCCATATGTCACCGTGGGTCTGACAACTGTCATATATATTCTTTCTTTTGCTTTTCTTGATACATTCTTTGATTTCAATATTGGATTCATTGCCCCCAAACATCTCTGTACTTTCACTATTCTTTCTTGTATCTCCGTCCTTTCTTGTCCACTCTCTGTTATTGTTACTCCCAGATAATTAAATTTGTCTACTTTTTCAAACATATATCTTTTTCCTAAGTTGTTTATTATGTCTAAACTTTTGTTGTTTTTATTATCCTTCTTCTTTGTAATTTCCATGTATTTTGTTTTTTCCTCATCCTTCCCCTTTCTTCTATCCTATTTATGGTTTTTTTGAGGTTCTCTTCTCTAGTACCAAATTAAATAGACATGTCGACACTGGTTCCCCCTGTCTTAATCCTCTCTTCACCTTAAACTTGTCTAATACTTTGCCCTCAACCAACACTCTATTTTCTGTGTCATTCAGGATCATTGTCACCATGCGAATCAATTTACTTGGAATTTTTAGGTCTTCCATTATCTTGTAGAGTTCTTTTCTATTTACAGAGTCATATGCTTCTCTGAAATCCACAAAGACCAAGTGTAGGGCCAAATTTTGTTCTAAGCTATTATCTTAGATTTGCTTAATCGAAAATATCTGGTCTCTAACCGATCTATTTTTCTTGAATCCACACTGGTACTCTCCAAGAATAGACTCGGCTTTCTCTGCTAGTCTGCTTTTGATAGTCAACACTACTATCTTGTACACGACGACCAGTAAGGCTATTGGTCTATAATTAGCAATATAGTTTTTTTCTCCTTTTTTGTATATTGGACAAATGAGCGACTCTCTCCAGCTCACTGGCAGCTTTTCTGTTTCCCATATTTCTTGCACCAACCGGTATATTTCATTTTCGAGATCTACTCTTCCAGCTTTTATCAGTTCTACAATTTCCATCCGAGGCCTTATTTATTTTTGCGTTCTGAGTATTTCTCTTATTTCTTCTTTGCAGGCTTTATCTGTCCCCTCCTACCCTTCAGTTAATTTTGCTTCCTATTTCTCATTCAACTCATTTTCATCTCCATTTAGTGTTTCTTTAAAGTATTCCCCCCATCTATTCAGTCTTTCTGCGAAGCTTACTGCTAAACTTCCATCTTTTTTCCTACATATTAGCATTTTGTCTCTGTTTATTCCCTTTGTATTTTATAAGAAAAAAACACGTAAATCGAATAAATGGTTCTTGACTGCTAAGCGCAGTAATGGATAGTCAGACAGACAGAGAGACGTTACGTTTTATATATATTATAGATTTTTTTTGACATATATTAAATTAAGAATTTAAAAAAAAATCACGTAAATCGGATGAGTGGTTCTCGAATGATAAGCACACTAAGGGACAGACAGACAGAGAGACTTTGCGTTTTATATATATTATATAGATTATTATTATTATTATATAACCTGGTCAGAAATCATATATATGAATTTAAAAAATCACGTAAATCGGATAAGTGATTCTCGAGGGATAAGCGCACTAACGGACAAACAGGCAGACAGAAATACGTTGTATTTTACATATATTATAGTTATAGATTATTATTATTACTATATAACCTGGCCAAAGAATATATGTATGAATTTAAAAAAAGCCTCGTAAATCGGATAAGTGGTTCTCGCCTGATAAACGCACTAATAGACAGATAGACAGACAGAGAGACATTGCATTTTATATAAAATATAAATTATAGATATTCTCTGCTACATAATATTGTTCCAAATTTAATAGTTTAGGCTGTGTACTGCAAGGAAACGCGCTAGCGGCAAACTTTTTTCCGACTTCATTCACTATTATCGTCACTGCTCATTTCCTATGCTACCCATCGTAATAAAATATGGCCTATAACCTGGCCAGAGAACATATGTATGTTTTAAAAAAAAAAAAGTGCGTAAATCGGATAAGTCGTTCTCCAGTGATAAGCGCACTAACGGACAGACAGACAGACAGAGAGACGTTGCATTTTATATATATTATAGATATATATATATATATATATATATATATATATATATATATATATATATATATATATATATATATATATATATATATATATATATATATATATATATATATATATATATATATATATATATATATATATATATATATATATATATATATATATATATATATATATATATATATATATATATATATATATATATATATATATATATATATATATATATATATATATATATATATATGTATACAGACACATACACACACATGCACGCACGCTCGTACACGCACGCTCGTACACGCACGCGCGCGCACTCACACACACACACGTTTAACAGAAACATTTATGTTTTCTACATAGTTTCAATTTTAAGGGACATTTTATGAACAAACTTCAAAAGTAACAACTATAGGAAAGAGAGTATACCTTTGAAAAAATTGTTTTAATTACCATTTCTTAAAAACCAAAATTTTAGTGGAAATACGTGGACGACACATATGTTATCTACTCTTATCTGAATCCTAACACACGCCATCCTCCTTCTCAAAAAATACCTGCCATCAAGGCATTGGTTTCTAAGCATCCATTAGTATATGGATGTTTGATCCCATGAGAAGTAGAGAAACTGACCTCTGCTTCCAGAAATAATGGAAATTTAATTGATGTTGTTAGAAATTTCGCCAAACATTTTGATACTCCAAAACAAGTTTATATTAAGAATCCACTGGTAAATAGGGTCTTATGTATAGTATACTCTAACTAAAATAATTAAATTGCTTAAAAGTCAGACAGTGGTACAATTTTTAGAAGTTATAAGAAAATTAGTAAATGCTTCAAATCACCAAAAGGCACAAATCCTTCACAAACTAGAGTAGTGGGATAGTTTATATGGGAGAAACTGGAAGATCGATCAATATTAAGGAGAATTAAATAGTATGAAAGATGTGAAAAAGAAACAAATTGAACATTCAGCTGTAGCTAAACATCAACAGTCAGCAATGTAAGAAAACCTTAAGTTCGTGCGTCAGTTTCCAGTTTCCACACGAGAAAAATTGATAGACAACCTAACAACCGGAAGAAATATAGAAGTGACGGTTTGCGTCATATG
The DNA here is from genome assembly GCA_019049505.1 of Pachyrhynchus sulphureomaculatus. Taxonomy (NCBI): domain Eukaryota; kingdom Metazoa; phylum Arthropoda; class Insecta; order Coleoptera; family Curculionidae; genus Pachyrhynchus; species Pachyrhynchus sulphureomaculatus. The sequence goes on along the minus strand of CM032446.1, from coordinate 148,846,354 downwards.
TAGAAACCGATTATTACGTAGGGATATGGTTTTGTGAACACCAGTTCAATATAATCACTTGATGAGTGCATCTTCGGACTTATTTAGTATTCTAAGAGCCAAGAATCCTGGAGTTGTCAGATACAATCGAAATAGCAGTCGCACCTGTTCGAATTTCAAAACCCATGATTTCTCATACAACTAGAACTTTTTAAATCTCTCACCCATATCAAATATCCACCAATTACATTTTCGAAAAGATATTTCATTTACAGACATCTTAACGACTTTATAGTATAGTTAATTATATTATAATTTTGAAACATTATATGTATATTTTATGCATTTCATCTTTATCAGAGACAACAGAAAATGCTTTAAGATTTAACGTGCCATAATGCGATATACAAGCAGCCTTGAATCTTATGACCACACCTAAGCTGACAGACGTTTTGCAATCCCTTGGGCGTCTCCATCATAAGGATATTCAAGTAGTTGATCCCAAAGGACTAAAGATACAGCTTCCTGTTTTACCTTACAATGACTTGCACAATGGGAATATCCTGAAAAGAATACGACAGTGTCGTAGAAATGCTGAAATACGTTTATGTATAAATCGACTTTTTATTACGATGTGATATGTTTGAAATGTTAATGCTTGTGTGAGTTCAACTACAACAGTTGAGAAAGAGAGTCTGGAAGAAGCCATATTAGCTATAAGCTATTGCGAGTACTCGAATAAAACGCAATTTTCAAAATTGCTCTATACTCTATAACCTATAAAATTATATAAGAAACTGTTGAACAAAATTTAAAAAAGCTTTTAAGATTATTAAACTTTTTTTTTGATAATATCGTACAAGTAAAGTTTTTTTAAGTACATATGAATGAAAAATCCTTGTAGACATACCGACTGCTGAAAATTCATCTTAAATAGTGGATCTCAATAATAAAGTAAAAAAAAAATCGATCTTTTTACCAGTGCGCTCAGATATACAAAATATGTCAAATTTACAGTGCCCTATACATTTAGTGGGTAATACAATAACTAACATTTTACCTTATGTTTAATGACAAATCAAGACTGTAAATAAAAACTGCATTACAGATTCACATCATAGAAAACACTGCACCACTTATAAATTGCACTTTTAAAATTCAACACACATTGCAGGCAAGATATATTATTTTTGTCGGAAAAGAGGAAAGCAAATAGATCCATATCTGTTTACTTAGTATATTTTTATTAAACCGCTCTATAATTTAGAACAATATTTTTTCAAAAACGATTAACAATGCCAAAATGAACTGTCAGATCAAGGACCTGATTCTGCTGTATCCGTGTTACCAGGTCAATTTTCCCTTTTGGTAGACCGCCTGAAGTTTTTCGGTATACGTGTTTATAAATATTTTTATAAGGCTTTTTTAATTTGTTCATTTTCTTAATTTAAAATAATTAAAATTTTATAAAACAACCGACATTTGTGAGTACGGGAAGAAAAAAGTGAATGAAGAACAAATTGAATCAAATGTTCGCTAAAATCCTAGCATAATAAATATTTCTTTTAAACAGATTATATAAGAAAATTTTAAATTTGTATAATTTGATATCCTGCTAATAAAATTTATATATATATATATATATATATATATATATATATATATATATATATATATATGTATATATATATATATATATATATATATATATATATATATATATATATATATATATATATATATACAGTAGAATCTCGATTATCCGAAATAATATGGACCAAAGTGATTTCAGAAATTTCGGTTAATCCGAATTATTTTACAGAAGTTTAGAATGAATACAACATTGCAGATTGACTTAAAAACATTTATACGATATGCTATTACGTACATAGGTATTTATTAAAACAAAGAATAGAACAATTAGTTTACTTATTTTATGTATATGTACGGAAAATCGAAAAAAAAAGTTTTCATTCTTAACTTTAATGACTTAAAAATGAGATAATTTTTAACTGCACTCGTTTTGCGTTAGTTCTGTTTTTGGCTGCAATGTCTCTCTAACGTTTGATAAGCAAAACGTCCGCGGCAGTTGCATTTTCTTGTTGTTCTACATAAGTTAACGCTTTCTCTAGGGCCTCTAGTCCTTCTGAATGCGACATTTTTACTGGTATATTGTCAGTGACTTCTACTTCGTTATCATCATCGTCATCACTGTCTATTTTAGTAGAATTTTTGCATACACTTTTAATTAATTCTTGGTCAGTCATTTCATCTTCCACATTATCACTGTTTAACAAAACATCGATTTCCGTAACACTTTCACATCCTGAAATTTTTCTAATAATTTGATGTAAACTTTCATTATCTTCTGTTTCTGCCTCTGAGTAATGTCTCTCTTCTTGTGGAATCAATTTTGACCAAGATTTTTCCAGAGTACTACTCTTTACTTGATTCCAGGCTGAAGCTATCCAATATATAACATTTTTCAAATTTATCTTTTTTCGGCAATCAATAAGATTGCCACCTTCATCTACTTCTTCTAAAATATGCTCCAATAACAAACGCCTGTAATTGCGTTTTAAATTTTCCAGTACATCCTGATCCATAGGTGAATGAGAGAAGTTACAGCAGGAGGCAAAAACATTGCTTTTATTTCCCGACTTTCAAGTTACTCCACACTTGGGTGAGTGGGGGCGTTATCTAGTAAGAGAATACATTTTCTAGGATATCCATGTTCTTTTAAAAAAGTTCCACTTTGGAAACAAAATCTCCAAAAAACCAGTCTTTAAATAGAGTCGCGTTTATCCAGGCATTGTTTTGATTTTTATACAAAACATGAAAAGCATTGCGTCGAATATTCTTAAAGGTCCGTGGATTTGCTGACTGCTGACTTACCAATACATAAGAATGGGAGTTTGTGTCTTTCTTCATTACTGCATACAAGAACAATAATAAGTTCTTTGCTACGTTTGTAACCAGGTGCTCCAGCTTCCGTTTTTGAAGCTAAGGTATTTGACGTCAACATTTTGTAGTTCAAGCTTGTTTCATCACAATTATAGATTTGGTCTGGTTGTAAACCATGTTCTTTCATAAGCTGCTCAAAATTCTCTGCAAATTTTTTTGCAGCAAATACATCAGCCGACAATCTTTCTCCACAAACTTTCAGTTGACGTACACCATGTCTTTTTTGCCACCTGTCTAGCCATCCATCACTTGCAGAAAAATTTACAGGCGCTTCAATAACCGGCAACTCTTCGCTTAAAACTCACTGCCTTATGTTTTTAAAATTATTCCTGAAACTGGTATTCCACGTTCTCGATTCTGTATAAACCATAAAAATAAAGAATCATCCACTTTTTGATATACACCACCTTTCATACTTTTTTGTGCCTGTGTGGGGGATGACAAAACATTACACCATTTTTCAAGTTTTTCCGATTTTTTCTCCACTCTGAAACAGTACTCACGGCTACAATTAAATCCTTCGCTATATTTTTAAGAAGTTCACCATTATCTAAACGTTGAATTGCTTCAAGTTTCTCTTTTAAGGTAATAACAAAACGTTTACGCTTATTATTATGACGCTCCATTTTGTAAAATATCTATTAAAACAAAAACTATTACCTCTGCGATAATAATAGACGTAATGAGTAACTTATAATACTTATCGACTAACCAAAACATAGACAGCGGTGAAATTCTAGACGAAGGGGAGTCCCCGACCCGTTAAGGAAACCACTCATCGTCTGTTTCGAATAATGAGAATTTTTTCGTTTAATGGGAATACAATTTGTTTTTTAACAATTTGTTTCGGATAAGCAGATAATCGCGATTCGGATAATCGGGATTGTACTGTATATATATATATATATATATATATATATATATATATATATATATATATATATATATATATATATATACAGATATAAATATATATATATATATATATATATATATATATATATATATATATATATATATATATATATATATATATATATATATATATATATATATATATATATATATATATATATATATATATATATATATATATATATATATATATATATATATATATATATATATATATATATATATATATATATATATATATATATATATATATATATATATATATATATATATATATATATATATATATATATATATATATAATATATATATATAAATATATATATATATATATATATATATATATATATATATATATATATAGATATATATATATATATATATATATATATATATATATATATATATATATATATATGTATGTGTAATGTATGTAATTACTTACTCCAGATTAGTAGAAACAGAGCTTCAAATCTGCAAATTGAGCCTTGACGACTGCTGCAGAGAAAACTGCCTACCGTCAGGAAAAGATTCGAAGGAAACCACTCATCGTCTGTTTCGAATAATGAGAATTTTTTCGTTTAATGGGAATACAATTTGTTTTTTTAACAATTTGTTTCGGATAAGCAGATAATCGCGATTCGGATAATCGGGATTGTACTGTATATATATATATATATATATATATATATATATATATATATATATATATATATATATATATATATATATATATATATATATATATATATATATATATATATATATATATATATATATATATATATATATATATATATATATATATATATATATATATATATATATATATATATATATATATATATATATATATATATATATATATATATATATATATATATATATATATATATATATATATATATATATATATATATATATATATATATATATATATATATATATATATATATATATATATATATATATATATATATATATATATATATATATATATATATATATATATATATATATATATATATATATATATATGTATGTAAATTACTTACTCCAGATTAGTAGAAACAGAGCTTCAAATCTGCAAATTGAGCCTTGACGACTGCTGCAGAAAACTGCCTACCGTCAGGAAAAGATTCGAAGGAAACCACTCATCGTCTGTTTCGAATAATGAGAATTTTTTCGTTTAATGGGAATACAATTTGTTTTTTTAACAATTTGTTTCGGATAAGCAGATAATCGCGATTCGGATAATCGGGATTGTACTGTATATATATATATATATATATATATATATATATATATATATATATATATATATATATATATATATATATATATATATATATATATATATATATATATATATATATATATATATATATATATATATATATATATATATATATATATATATATATATATATATATATATATATATATATATATATATATATATATATATATATATATATATATATATATATATATATATATATATATATATATATATATATATATATATATATATATATATATATATATATATATATATATTATATATATATATATATATATATATATATATATATATATATATATATATATATATATATATATATATATATATATATATATATATATATATATATATATATATATATATATATATATATATATATATATATATATATATATATATATATATATATATATATATATATATATATATATATATATATATATATATATATATATATATATATATATATATATATATATATATATATATATATATATATATATATATATATATATATATATATAGATATATCAGCATTAGCTTATTCCATCCATGGTTGGATGTGAGCCTACCTAAGTTGTCTCCAATGAGCTTTTTTGTTTACTTTTTGCATCCAATCGTGTCCTGCTAATCTTTTTATCTCGTCCGTCCATCTTGTCTGTGGACTACCCTTGCATCTTTTGTGTTCTCTAGGCCTCCATTCAACTGTATGGCGTGTCCAATTCCACCATAATATACATACATATTCGTTGCATTACATCTGTCACTTTTGATCTTCTTCGTATCTCGATATTAGGAATACGATCTTGCTCTTTAGGTTATCTGAAGTTTATTCATTATACTTTTAATTGAAGCCCACGTTTCAGTGCCATATGTTAATACCGGCACATATTGATCGAATACTGTCGCTTTTATTGTATTTGAAATGTCCAATTTAAATGTAGATTGTAATGTTCCGAACGGAGACCAAGCTATCGAGACTCTTCTCTCCAAATCGTCCTTTAAATTATTTTTTGATATTTCGATTTTTTGTCCTAAATATATGAATGACCTTTCCTGTCATCTTCACTTTCGTTGTTCAAATATTTTGTTTTGGTGAAGTTTATTTTTAGAGCTATTTCTCGAGACTTGTCATTTAATTCCATCAGCATTTTTTGTAATTCTTCTCTTGTGTTGGCAATCAGAGTGATATCATCTGCGAACCTTAAGTGATTTAATCGTTCATCGTCCATTAGTATTCCTTTTTTTTCCCACTTTTACGATTTGAACATGTCTTCTAGAGTCAAACTGAACAGTTTTGGGGATATCGAGACGCCTTGTCTAATTCCTCTTTGAATTTTGATTTTATTTGTTTTTTCTTCAAGCATTATTTGTGATGTGGCATTTTTATATATATATTCAAGAAGAGTTATGTACTTTCATCGACTCTGCTGGTACTTAAGGCGTTAAGGATTGCCCATATGTCTACCGAATCAAATGCTTTTTCGTATTCAACCATTGTTATCCACAAGGTGACCTTATATTCATTTGCTTTTGCATGGTCCAAAGTGCTGTATTCCCGTCTAAATCCCGCTTATTCACGTGATCGATAATTGCCTGATTTGTTCGTTAATCTGTATGATATGATTCTACAGAGAATTTTGTATAGTACAGATAACAGGCTGATGGGTCTGTAATTCTCCAATTTAAATTTATTTTCCTTTTGAAATATAAGCACAATCAAGGGGTTTACCCTGTTAAGTGGAGTTTGAAGTAATTGACTTATCGATGCACCTCCATACTTCAGCAGTCAAGGGTGCTTTTATAATTCGATCTATTTCTGCAATTTGCAAGTTTTCCAGGGTTTGTCTTTGAAGCTCTGTTTTCACTAATCCGGAATAAGTAAGTATATATATACGTATATACGAGTATATATATATATATATATATATATATATATATATATATATATATATATATATATATATATATATATATATATATATTCTAGACTATTAGTTTTTCCCTCTGTTACAAGTTGACTACGCCTTTTCATTAGTTCTGGAGTATGTTTTGATAATTTGCCTCTGCAGCAGTAGTCAAGACTGCTTTTACAATTTTTTTCTATTTCTGCAGTTTGCAGGTTTTCCAGAGTTTGTCTTTAAAGCTCTGTTTCCACTAAGTGAGTATATATAAATATAATATATATATATATATATATATATATATATATATATATATATATATATATATATATATACGTATACGTATATATATATATATATATATATATATATATATATATATACATATATACGTATATATATATATATATATATATATATATATATATATATATATATATATATATATATATTATTTATATATTTATATATACTCACTTAGTGGAAACAGAGCTTTAAAGACAAACTCTGGAAAACCTGCAAACTGCAGAGATAGAAAAAATTATAAAAGCAGTCTTGACTACTGCTGCAGAGGCAAATTATCAAAACATACTCCAGAACTAATGAAAAGGCGTAGTCAACTTGTAACAGAGGGAAAAACTAATAGTCTAGAATACCGAGAACTACAAAAAACAATACGGAGAAAAATAAGGAAGGATATTAGAAGATTCAATGAAGCGCATATAGTTGAGACAATAGAAAACAATAGTAATCGAAAGGTATTGAGATGCAAACTGAATCCAGGAAGAAAGCATATATTTAAATTACAGAACGATAAAGGAAAGATAACTATGAATAGGAAAGAAATCACTGATATCGCTGAGGAATACTCTAGAGATCTATATAGAACGAAAATTCCTGAACCAAATATATCACAGAAATATCCAGTGCGCCCCCCAGCCAATGTGGGTTCAGAAGAAATACCTGGATACTACTTCAGATGAAATGGAACACGCCATCTCTCAAATGAAAGGGGGAAAGGCCCCAAGCGAGAATGGGATTATACCAAAAATACTTCAAAGAGCGGGAAAGTGTCTCTACCTAGCACTAGCTGTTCTGTTCATCAAAAGCCTACTGGTACTATTTCACATAAAAGCGGTAATTATCGTACTACACAAGAAGGGAAGTATAAAAAACCTATCCAATTATATACCAAAAAGGCTTTTATCGCATATTTACAAACTCTTTACAAGAATCATAACAGCCTCACAAAGAAAAATGAAAGTTCATTACCACAAACCAAAATACATGGATCTAGTGTATTTTTCGACGCTGAATTCGAATCTGGAATAAAAGATTTTTTGTGTATTTTTTTTGGCTGAAAACATCCCTTGAAATGGACTAAAACTATAGTAATAATGTAATGACTCTTAATGAAATTTAAAAAATGGCAGATATTTTATAGTCTAGAGAAGAAAATATGCATTCAAACCACCGCAGACTATTTCTATTATTTAAATCAAAATCCACCCTTATAAGGAGCGAAATGTACCTCTAAAACTCAAAAAACGCACGTGAGTTCAAATAACATGTAAAATGGACAAATTCTTGTAGCTCTTAGAACAAGATATCTGAATCTGGTATGAAAACCACACGCTACTCTTAAAGGGTTGAGACTCACCCTTATAGGATGTAAAAACCCCACTTACGGAGGTATCTCATAAGTTTTAATAACGACGACAAAAGTTCAGGCTTTTGTAGTTTTAGGCAGGGTGAACCAATATGGAGTAAAGTCACTTAAACCTCCGATATACGACTATAAATTACCATTAGAGAGTGATAGAAACTACCCCTACGCTCTAATAATGCACATGGATGTTATTGAAATTCGGAAAGGATCAAGTACTTTTATCTCATTGTGCCAATGACTCAGACAACTAGATCATCTTCCTAATAAGGTCGAAAATCATCCCTAGTAGGGGAGAACTACCCCCTGGGATAGATGGATCTTAGAAATTCTAGCATCTGAGAAAAAAATTCAGGCTTTCGTAGGTTTGGGCAGGATGGATAAATTCAGCCTGTACTTTTTTTCTCAGAAGCTAGAACTTCCAAGATCCATTAATTCCAGGAGGTAGTTCCTCCCCCTCCTCCTAGGGATGATTTTCGACCTTATTAGGAAGATGATCTAGTTGTCTTGAATGTTTGGCGCAATGAGATAAAAGTACTGGATCCTTTCCGAATTTCAATAACATCCATGTGCGTCATTAGAACGTAAGGGTAGTTTCTACTATACTCTAAGGGCAGTTTATAGTCGTATATAGGTGTTTCAAAAGAATCTACTCCATATTTGTTCACCCTGCCTAGAACTACAAAAGCCTGAACTTTTTTCGTCGTTATTGAAACCTATGAGTTACCTCCGTAGGTAGGGGTGGATTTTACATACTATAGGGATGAGTTTCAACCTTTTAAGAGTAATTGTCACACCAGATTCAGATATTTTGTCCTAGGAGCTACAAGAATTTGTCCTTTGTACAGGTTATTTAAACTCGTTATTTGAGTTTTAGAGGTACTTTTCACTCCCCATAAGGGTGAATTTTAGTTTAATTAATAGAAATAGCTTGCTGTGGTTTGAATGCATATTCTTTTCTGTAGACTATAAAATATTCAATTCATTTTTCACACTTCGTTAAGAGTCCTTACATTATTACTATGGTTTTAGCCTATTTCAAGGGATGTTTTTGGCCAAAAGAAAAAAAAAATGACACGATAAATCTTTTTTTTTTAACTAAGGATTCGAATTTAGCGTCGAAAAATACACTAGATCCATGTGTTTTGGTTCGTGGTAATAAACTTTCATTTTTTTTTTTTTTGTGGAGCTGTGTATTTAATAGCCTCGCCTCGAAACTAGACCAACCAAGAGAGCAGGCGGAATTTAGAGTGGGTTATAGCACTAACGATCATCTGCAGAGTCAGTTACAGAAAATTGTAATGGATACAAAATATTGGCTTTCACGTTCATAGACTAAGCTTTCGAGAGCATTGAACTATGGACTTTACTTGCAACAATGAAAAATTGTAGAATAGATGAAAGATATACACAACTAATTACAAATATTTATTAACGTGCAACATATCAAACAAAATAAATATAAGATGCCGAGCCAGACAGGGGGACACCGTATCCCCAAAATTATTTACCCTTACACTAGAAAATGTATTCAGACAATTACACTAAAAACAACAAAGGGCTTAACATCGATGGTGAATATGTGAACCACTTGAGATTTGCGGATGACATAGTGTTGATTTTCGCCGAACTGCTGGAAATGGTGGACGAACTAAAGATAACATCAGCACAAGTAAGACTTCGGATGAATATGGATAAAACTAAAATCATGACCAATATTTGCATACAAGACCAGCTACCAGTAGAGTGGGTCGACCGATATATCTATTTGGGAACAGGTAACCAAATAGCAGAAGTGGACCGCAGAATAATAATGGCTTGGGTTACGTTTAGCAAACGATATATTTCAAGGCCAAGGTGTTCAATCAATATGTCCTGCCTGTGCTAACACAGAAACTATGACCTTTCCGAAAAAGTCAGCGTCTAAGTTTAGGGTAGCTCAAAGGTCAATGGAACGCCGAATGCTTGGAACAAGCCTTAAAGATACAAGGTGCAACGAATAGATTCGTAATAAGACGAAAGTGGCTGACGTAGTAAAGAGAATTGCACGGCTGAAGTGGAGATGAGCGGGACACATTGTGAGAAAGGCCTATGGAATGTGGACTAAGCGCTTACTGCAGTGGAAACCGAGACCACCAACAAGATGAGGGGATGATATCAAGAAGACATGTGTATATATATATATATATATATATATATATATATATATATATATATATATATATATATATATATATATATATATCTTAAATATTTCCCAAGAATTACAGATCAAGTTACTAGTATTCCTGTATACAATGTAACAGCTATTATAATTTATTTAGCTATCACAAGGAATTTTTTTATCTCTTCTATTCAACTAGTTCCGGTTACTGTTCTTTTTTTAAATTTGCTCATTCTAACTCAAGCAAAATAGATCTATTTTTGTACATTTTTGGACATTCTATTTAAATATGTTAATAATTAGATGTAAATAGCTTTAAAAAATATCTATTTTAATTTAATAAAAGCACAGCTGTAAACAAACAAAAGAAGGTAAATGAACAAATTCGTAGAAACATTGCAGGTTCGTTCTTTAACAGAATGCAATTTCATTTTGTCGCATCAAAGCTTTATCCCTTCGTTTCAATTATCTAAATTAGAGTAAGCTGCTTCCTCTATCAATTTTCTCTGTAAACCCTATACAAGAACATACAACCAAATCCTTGTATACACTTTGTTATCGGCTTTCAATTTAATCTGTATTGCTTCGACTAGAAGGTAGATCTTTCTCTTGATAATACATGATAGATACGATAAATTCTCGTTTTAATAAAAAATCTGGATAGCTAGGACTATATCGATAAATATATATATATATATATATATATATATATATATATATATATATATAATATATATATATATAAATATATAATATATATATATATATATATATATATATATATATATATATATATATATATATATATATAAATATATATATATATATATATATATATATATATATATATATATATATAATATATATATATATATATATATATATATATATATATATATATATATATATATATATATATATATATATATTCAGGTTGATTCACGATGTATGACCTATTGGATGGATCAATTTTAAATTTTGCTCGTATATGTTAGCGAACATGCTCTAACTATCTTAAATATTTTCAGCTATTCACTGTTGCCGCTTCTATTGGAAACTTTGATATTTTTAGTGGAATATCCGGTGTCTTATATCATTTTTGGATTTCCTCTCTCTTTGTGATTAATTTTTTTTGTACTATTCTATACCTATATTTTACAGTTTTCCATATTTTAATTATTTTCTCATTTTTAATTCAGAAAACAATGCCTAATTAAAAATTAAGAAACCTACGCTTCCAAAATTTCTAGAAACTCAACTCCAGGTTGCGATTAATTAATACCCAAACCTATTCACAGAAGACAGGGTGGTTCAGAAACAACTTTGTGTCACCTCGTTATTTAAATTGAACAATCTATACATTATTTTCCTTTCAAAAAGCTACTGGAATTTGCTATTTTTAGTGTTCCGTACGGAACACTTATAAGATCACTTCGGTGTCTGTCTGTCTGTCTGTCTGTCCGTCTGTCTGTCTGTCACACCCGATTTTCTCCGAAACTATTTGTCATAGAAAGTTGAAATTTGATAATAATATAGGAATTGATGGCCTCATCAAAGCTGTGTAGTTTTGAAAGTCAAATTTTGACTTAAGGGGTTAGTTTTGGGGGGTAAAATCGGAAGTGAAAAAAAAAATTTTTTTAGTAGGTTATCGAGTGTGGTATCAAATGAAAGCTTGTGAAAACAAGAGTAAAATATATATATATATATATATATATATATATATATATATATATATATATATATATATATAATTTAATACTTGCGCACACTTTTCTTTGTATTATTTTTAAAAAATCGCGAAAAAATCGCTGTCCCCCACCTTATCTCGAAAAGTACTGATTAAATTTTTAAAAAATTCTGGAATATTCTCTCTCTAATAATTTATTTGGTATATAAAAAAAAACAAAAATTTCTAGGTCATCAATTTTCAGTAAAGATTGGAAACAAACTTTGTTAAAAACTCATTTGGGGTGTGTTTTGTGAAGTCACTAATCATTTTATACCACCGTAACAACATGTTTTATTTTAAAAGCAATCAACGTACGGAACACTAATTGTGCAAGTTCAACTTGCACTTGGCCGGTTATTTCATATATAATATTCCTAAACTAACTTGAATATTTTTTGAATTATAATCATTTATTTAATAAACATATAAAATATTGTGTTTAAAGTGGAGTTTTAATTAGGTAGCCTTTGGAATTATATTACTTGAGTCTGACGTTTTGTCGTTATTTATGAGCTTATAATATCTAGTGAGAAGTGGTAAAATAATTATTCAACTACAGTTCTTATGAATTTATTTATATTACATGGAGAGTGTGATAAAAATATCAACCGTACTTCCAGAAGGTTCAATGAAATGTATCCTGATTTACCAACAATGGCTAATAAGAAATTTGGACAAATTTCGCAAACGGTTCATATTTGAAAGCACCCAGCAGAGGCTGGTAACATCGTTTTTAGAAATTATAAAAAGAATGCTCTTTGATACATCACTATTATATTTGTTACGCTTCTATGCTTGAATTAACACGTATGCTGAAAAGTTTTTGGTCTGACACAAAGATATCGCCCTTTTCAAAAAAGCAATATGATTTTTAGGAAGTATCAAACTTCAAACGATACGTGTCAAAATTTCATGACATTTCGACGATTAGTTGCAGTGATTTTAATGACGCTACTTTTGATATTTTTAAAACAGTGGAAAAAATCGATTTCGTGTGTTGTTTAGACACTGTTTTTTGATGGGAAAAAATACCGTTCAAGCAAAGCAATGACCTGATAAGTGTTACGGGGACTCCCCTAGAAAATCGCTCATTATTTACGGTCGTACAGACATAAATGACGCTGAACACTTTGGACGCCCAAATGAGGTGGTTAAACCGGGAAACATAAAAAAAATCCACAAAATTGGTTGAGATGACCGTAAAGTGAAATTGTGTGCTATAGCTGACACCCTAAAAATATCAAAAGAACATTTCATATTTTGCATGAACATTTGGGCATGAAAAAACTCTGTTCAAAATGGGTACCGCTTTTGCTCACGGTCGACCAAAAACAACGTGTTGATGGTTCTGAGCGCTGTTTGGACCTGTTTAAGCACAATTAATAGGATTTTTCATGCGATATGTGACGACGGATGAAATATAGATCCACCACTATATACCGGAATCAAATTGGCAGTCAGCTAAGTGAACTGCAGGCGGTGAACGCCACCTATAGCGTCCAACGACACAACAATCCGCTAGGAAGGCTTTGGCCTCTATATTTTGGGATGCGCATGGAATAATTTTCATCGACTATGCTGAGAAGGGAAAAACCATCAATAGCGAAAATTATTAGTGCGTTTAAAGGCAGAAATCGCAAAGATACGGTCCCAAATGAACAAGAAAAAAGTGCTTTTTCATCAATTCCGTGTCACAAGTCAATGGTTACGATGGCAAAATTGCATGAATTGAAGTTCGAATTGCTTCCTCCTCCCCCGTATTCTCCAGATTTGTCTCCCCAGCGACTCTTATCTATTCAAAAAATGTTCGCGGGAAAGAGATTTGGCTCCAATGAAGAAGTTATCTCCGAAACTGAGGCTTATTTTGAAGGCAAAGACAAATCCTTCTACAAGAAAGATATAGAAATGTTACAAAAGCGTTGGATCGATTGTATTGCTCTTGAAGGAGACTCTGTTGATGAATGAAGTCGAATTTTGTAAATAAATGTGTTTTAAGTAGCTAGACCAAAAGCCTACGTGTTATATATATATATATATATATATATATATATATATATATATATATATATATATATATATATATATATTTGTTTTTTTTTTTTTTTTTTTTTTTATGGGTCTAGCACACGTGCTACAGGGAAGTCCCTAAAGCGCTACAGGAGCGACACGTGTGCGGAGAAAGCGATTCGGTGGTGTACTCGGTGGGAAACACAGTCCTGGGTAAACTATTCCAAAGGTATGATGTTCTCCATATAAAAGACTGCTTGAAAAGCGTTGTACGAGGAAAAACAAGCTGAACCTCATACGGATGTGAAGCATTAGCGCGACGTGTACTTCTAATATGCACCGCTCTTGGAGGAATTAAACGGGCCACATCTTTCGAACACTTTCCATGAAAGTACTTGTAGAATAGGCTCAAGTCGCCAACCGTTCTTCGATGTTCCAGCGAATCAAGGCCGTCGGTCAGTTCCGGGTGTCCAATCAGACGAACAGCTCTTCTCTGGATAGAATCCAACAAATGCAGTGTATGTTTGGGAGCGGAGCTCCAAACATGGGAGCAGTATTCCATAGTTGGTCGAATTTGCGCTTTGTAAAGAATTAACAGTTGTTGTGGAGTGTAAAGCTTTCTGGTTCGAAACAATATTCCCAACTTTTGAGAAGCTCTTCTTGCTATGCCTGCAACATGTTCATGCCAGGACATATTTGCTCCCAAATTAACGCCTAACAGATTGAGTGACGATGTTAGAGGGATGGAGTGCCCCGACATAACTATGTCGGGTTCTGCAACGTTAACTTTTTTAGAAAAAACTGCCGCCTGGGTTTTTGTAGCGTTAAATTCCACTTGGTTACTGTCACCCCAAGATAGAATTTCTTCCAGGTCTTTGTTAAGTTGAATGACTTCCTGCTGTCTGCGGATATTCGTCTGAGTAGTCGATGTCCGAGCGTTCAAAGTGAATGAAGAGATAAGTGTACTGTCATCTGCAAAGCTGTAGATTGGATTCTCGGTCTTTTCCAGCAGATCGTTAATATAAATGAGGAAGAGAGTAGGAGACAGTATGGAACCTTGGGGCACACCGGCGTTGATAGTGAAGGTGCTAGAAAGAAATCCGTCAACTGCCACTCGTAAAGAACGCTCTCCGATGAAACATGAGAGCCACAAACAGAACTTTTCAGACATACCATAAGAACGTAACTTAGCCAACAGCCCATCGTGCCAAACACGGTCAAATGCCTTGGATATGTCAAGAGCAACCGCTCGAGATTCTCCAAAGTGTTCAATTGCGTTGTTCCAAACATGTGTTACATAAGTCAGAAGATCTCCTGTTGATCTATTTTTACGAAAGCCATATTGCTGATCACTAATAATGTTGAATCCTTCAAGATATTTTAGAAGATGCTGATTGATAGCCTTTTCCATGACTTTCGATATTATTGAGAGTAGTGCGATTGGTCGGTAGTTATTTGGCAAGGTCTTCTTGCCTTTTTTAGGTATCGGCTGAACTGTGGCACATTTCCAGCAGGAAGGAAATATTCCCTTTCTGTAGGATAGGTTAAAAAGTCTACAGAAAACTGGTGTTAGTTCCCTCGCACAGTTCTTGAGAACTATGGCAGGTATTCCGTCAGCGCCTGAAGCCTTTTTGGTGTCTAGCTTCATCAAAATACGTTTTATGATACGCTGTCTGAAGACAATATCGGGCATCCTTGACTGCACTATGGGAATAGTAGGTGGTGTTTTTCCTTGGAAATCGACAGTAGAATGTGAAGCAAAGAGTTCAGCCAACAAGTTCGCTTTCTCAACAGGTGTCGTTGCAATAGAATTATTCGGCCGTGTGAGTGGTGGTATGGTGGATTTGGTGAAATTCTGACCAACTGCCTTAGCGACTGACCAAAAGGACCTGGAATTGCCGGGACAAGCGAGAAGTTTGTTTCTAATCCGTTGATTGTGTACCTCCTTGGTTTCGTCGATAATTTCTTTGCATCTGTTCCTGGCACGAACAAAGATGTTACGATTTATGGTGTTAGGATCTTCACGCCACTGTCGGTATGCAAGATGTTTAGAAGCAATAGCTTCTTTGCATTTTAGGTCAAACCAAGGCTTGCCGTTGGAAGGGCATTTCTTCGAAAAAGGGATGTAAGCATCCATACCGGCCAAAATAACATCGGAAACCTCCCTGGCGCAGTCAGATGGGTCGTCGGATCGAAAACAAACGTCCAACCAAGGGAAAGTTCGAAAATATTCCTTGAGATCTTCCCATTTAGCAGATTTGTAGTGCCAAATCTTGCGCGGTTTGGGCGCCTCTCTGTCACTGATTGGTAGAATACTCGATGTCGAAAGTAGTTTATGGTCGGAAGAACCTAACGGTGGATTTACGCTGACCGTGTAAATCTCCGGATTGGTGGTTAAAAACAGATCAAGAAGACTGGCGAACTCTCCGTCTCGATCAGGGATCCGTGTTGGTTCATCAATAAGCTGAGTCAAGCCACAACTGATTGAAAATGATTCGGCTTCACGACCTTGTTCGTCGGTAGTATTTGAATATTTAAGCCAGTTGATGTTATGGACATTAAAGTCGCCCAGGATGGCAATTTCGGCATTTGGATAGTTAATTTGTAAATGATCTATGGTGTCTGCAAGAGAAGCGAAAAGTGTTCTAAAGTTTGTATCACTTGGTAGTCGATAGAGGATACAGACGAACCTTGTGGTTGGTTGAGTCGTTATTTTTAACCACATAACATCAAAGTTTGGGGGCTCCAGGGCCTCTTCTCGTTGGCAAGAGAGGTCGCTTCTGAGATAAAGACAGATTCCAAAGTTACGCCTAAATCGGGAATAGAAATCGTACCCAGGATAAAGATAGTTTACTGTGCTGGTCGATGAACTGACCTTAGTTTCACAGAGAGCGAGTACATGAGGTTTATTTGATTGCAGGTGTTGGTGCACTGAATTTATGTTCGAATTTAAACCTCGTATGTTGCAAAAATCCATTTTGAAATTCTGTTCTCTGCATGTCGACGCCCCTGAACCAGCCCCCACCCGGAGATCCGAACGGGGGGCTATTTTACCTCCGGAATTTTTTGTATCCAGGTGCCTCATCATGCTATTTGGTCCCACAGACCGGGACATCGGCACAGCCACGAAACGTTAAGCAACTTCACGCAGCTTAAGCTTGTTGTAAGTTGAGTGTAAGGTTCTTTTATCTTGGTAAAAAAACAGAAGTACTCGAATCTGTACACATTCAGTTGACGCCCACTGCAATAAACGAAAAAAAACAGATGTAAATAACCTAAACCGTATCTACCTACCAGTCATATAAAGTCCTTCAAGTTAAGTGGTTTGTTTGTAGAAAGTAAAAATGTGATTTTGACAGTGATTTATAATTAACACAACACACAATGAACTACTTTCTAAGGCAAGGCCTTCATTAATGTATACAGTTAAGTGTCTTAAATTAAAAACTACGAAAAATTACAAATATTTTAACCCCGAAATACACAACAAACTGATTAATTACTTATCTATATTTAATCCTTCTAATGTCATCTTTTATAGCAAATTTTGAAGAAGACCTCTTTCGAAGGTCGAAACGTCAATAAATATATACCAGATCCAAGAATAGTTTTATTGATCTAATTCCAAGAACACGTAAAATATAATATGTATATATATATATATATATATATATATATATATATATATATATATACATATATATATATATATATATATATATATATATATATATATATATATATATATATATATATATATATATATATATATACATATATATACATATATATACGTATATATACATATATATATATATATATATATATATATATATATATATATATATATATATATATATATATATATATATATATATATATATATATATATATATATATATATATATATATATATATATATATATATATATATATATATATATATATATATATATATATATATATATATATATATATATACATATATATATATATATATATATATATATATATATATATATATATATATATAATATACATATATATATATATATATATATACATACATATATATATATATATATATATATATATATATATATATATATATATATATATATATATTATTTATTATTTATTATAATATGGGAAAGTTAGAGATTCTGAGAGATAAGGCGACATATTTGGTGAATAGCCGGAATAATGATAGATAAAGAGATATAAGCCTCTGTATTATGGGAGAATTCGAGATTATGGGAGATAAGGAGAAATATTTGGAGAATAGCCGGAATAATGATAGGTAAAGAGATATAAGCCCCTGTATTATGAGGGAATTCGAAATTATGGGAGATAAGGCGAAATAATTGAAGATAATGCGGAATAATGATAGATAAAGCAATATATAAGCCTTTATAATATGGGAAATATATATATATATATATATATATATATATATATATATATATATATATATATATACATATCTATGTATATATATATATATATATATATATATATATATATATATATATATATATATATATATATATATATATATATATATATATATATATATATATATATATATATATATATATATATATATATATATATATATATATATATATATATATATATATATATATATATATATATATATATATATATATATATATATATATATATATATATATATATATATATATATATATATATATATATAAAGACACTGGCCTTAACAAGAGGAATGTAAAATATGTAACAAATTTAAAATAAAATCACCTTAGAAGCACATGGTTGTTCGTATCATATATAACAAGATGAAGTAAACTATGTCTATATTCCTTAAAAGTATTTTTATCGAAATTTTCTCATGTTTCCCTAATAAATACTAACAATAATGTGGATTTTGTTGAAAGAAACTATCCTAAACTCACCTAACAGTAAGTAGTGTAAACCGTAGAATACTGATAGTCTACTGTATTTGTAGCCCTGAAGAAGAAAATGAAATATTTTCGGAAGCTTGGCGTAGCTAAAAAGGTGGTAAAAACCTTTTAGCCCTATTCCCATAATCGCTTACCCCAAGAATTTCAAGTTTGCTGTTTAACTAATCTGTAAAGACTACCCATCAAATCGAAATATATATATATATATATATATATATATATATATATATATATATATATATATATATATATATATTATGTCGTTGGTTCTTTATTTTTAAATAAATACATTATTTATTAGGTACGAACCCCTATTACGCCCCTTGAGTATATTCTTACTTTTGAGATTATATTGAATGGATATTAATACTGAGTTTGTTTAAAGAACATAAAATAAGGAAATCAACTAGCTCGTTTTCTGGCAGAGATAAATATAAGAGGTCGTTTTTGTACTCCTTTTGTAGATGATATCTCTAGCTGTTTAAAATTTAGTTGTACTGTTTTGGACACCATTCATTATATAATAAAAGAGAATCTAAGAGAATCTAGTTCAGCAAATTAAAAAATACTGAAGAGATATTGAGTTGTAGGTAGATAATTAAATAAAATACAACTTATACATTTTACATTAAATCCACCCTTATGATTAATTAATCTAAATAAATAACCTTTTATGTGATGAAAATGTACACGTTCACAGACAGTCTCTGATTTAAAAGTTTGAAAGGTGGTGTATAGTTTTTCGTATACCAATTTTTGGTTTAGAGAACGGCTTTAAAATGGTACTATGCTAAAAGTTGGTCGCAGGTTCAATGCTAGTGAAACTAGTTTCGGAAACACACGTGTAAAATAGATTCCAGGAGCACACGTGGAAAATAATTTCAGAAACACACGTGGAAACTAGTCTTCAGGAACACTCATTATGAGAAGGAACTAAGTTAGTTATACTTGCCGACTTTCAACTTTGCCTTTTCTCGTGGGTTTCTTATTACAATATTACCCCACACACTACCCCCTGGCTTCCATTTGGGTGACCGATCAAAACTTCACCCTAAATATCTTAAGATGAGTAGAATATTTCTGGAAGGCGGAAAAAGCCTCGAACTGTTCCAAAATTTCCGGTTCTACACTATAAACCTTCTCTTTGCGTAGAAGTGAAATCTTTAAAATCAACTAGTTCACTTAAGGAGTATAAAATGAGATAGGAGAGTTAAACTCGAAACTTGATAGACAGGGACGGAAGATGCTCGTCCTAGTTAGAATTTATACATATTCAAGGCAAATGAAATTAAAAATTAGTACAATTTCAGTTACACTGCTCAACATAATATGAAAAATGTAATAAAATTCAGATAGCTATACAATGCTTAACTTAAGTTAACAACCAGTTTAGTAACATGATCCTAAAATTTCGAAATATATATATATATATATATATATATATATATATATATATATATATATATATACATGCATATATATGTATCTACAAGGTATTATGAAAATAGTGTAATATATTTAAACTGGTATATCCTTCTAGAAATATTGACTGCAGAAAATTCATCTTAAATACGTGAGCTTAATAATAAAATAGAATATCGACCTTTAAGTTTTTTGGATTTTTACCAGCTCAGTTATACAAAAAAATGTTGTCAAATGTACTGTGCCCTATACGTTTAGTGGGTAATTCAAAAAATTAACGTCTTACCTCATGCTTACTAATAATTGAGCAAGGCAGTAAATAAAAACTAGATTATGGATTCACGTTGTAAAAAATGTTAACCACTTATAAACTTCGTTTCAAAATATTACTTTTTCAATACGTATAAAATTCAACACACATTTCAGGCAAAACATATTATTTTTGTCCAAAAAGGGAAAAGCAAATAGATCCACATCTATTTACTTATTATATTTTTATTAAAACGAACTGTTACTTTAGAGGAATAATCTTTTTCACTAGTTTTCCTTCCTTTTATTTATTACCTTATTATTTAAACGATTACAAATCATAAACGAACAAAAATGTCAGATCAAGGACGTGAGACTGTCTGTATCAGTGTTGCCAGGTCAATTTCCCTTTTTGATAGAACGAAATTTTTTGGGATGCGTATGTAAAAATATTTTTGCAACACTTAAGTTTAATGCAAAAGTATTTTTCCTTTGCTCGTTTTCTTATTTTAAAATGACTAAAACTTTATAAACCTTAAGTTTTCATTCTTTTTTATAAATATAATAGCATAATCCAGAAAAACCAATAATACTTGCTTGCGAAATGTAAAACAAAATTGTTTTGCATTTGTATTAAAAATAATATAATAATTTAGTTTGCCAGAATTGGTAAGACCATTAAGAGATATTGGTACAATAGTTCCCTGTTTTGGTGACGCTTTGAAATTTATATTGTCTTTTCGTTAGCTTCAAGCAAGCTAGCAAGTCTCGAGGCATAGTGCAATTAGAAGTAAATACTTTATTGTTCACACTAGTAAAATAAGAAAAAAATGAATGAAAATTGATATTAACAATGAAGTCATGGTGTCACTCTAAATATCTTGCAATCGAATGTTTGTTAAAGTTTTTGTTTTATTATTGTTGTATTATAAACTTAACCTCTATTCGAGAGTAATTTCTAAATTTATTTTTAATTTTGGCATTTGGGCCTCTACACGATGTTAATAATTAAAAATGACACATTTTTCAAGTATTGTACTACAATGAAACTGCAGAGAAATTTCTAAAGTGCTAAAGTAAAGGCGCATCTCCAGAAAAAATGATTCACGTTAGTCTTGAATCGCTGCAAGTAATCGGCGGGACACACGTTCTGGGCAAATCTTTCCTTGATATTAAAGATTTTTTGAAAAGGGTGTTAGAAAGAGTGACAAGCTTAACGTCATAAGAGTGTGATATATTATTGCTGCGTGTATTCCTAACAAGCACCATTCTTGGAGGAATTAAACAAGCAAGATCAATCTAAAGCTTTCCATGAAAGCACTTATAAAATCGAAATATGGGAGCATCGAATGAATTTGAGCCTTGAACAGGATTAAAAGTTGTTGTAGAGTATAAAGCTTTCTACTATGGAATAATATTCTCAGCTTTTGAGAAGATTCTTTGCTATACAGGCAACATGCTCACGCGAAGAAATATTTGCAACCAGGTTAATGCTCAGCAAGTCGAGTGACGATGCTGGAGAAATGGAGTATACCGACATAACTATGTCGGTTTTTACAACGTTAATTGTGTTGTAAAAAACTACCAAATGAGTTTCTATAGTGTTAAATTCTACTTAGTTACTGTTACCCCAAGATAGAAATTCTAAGTTAAATCACTTCCTACTCTCTGTGGATATTTGCACCAAAGTAGCTGATTTTCGAGCGTACAAGGTAAATGAATAATAAGCTATCACTGGCAATGATGTAGGATTCCTAGTTCTTTCCAGCAGATCGTTAATGTAAAGGAGAAAGAGAGTAGGAAACAGTGTAAAGCCCCGGGGCATATCAACGTTAACCGTGAAGGTATTAGAAAGCAACCCGTTAACTATGACTCGTAAAAAACGCTCTATTAGGAAAGTAACAAGTGGTTCTCTCAAAAGGCATTGTTGTAATAGTATTTCTAGCGGAGTGAGTAGTAGTATGGTGGATTTCGTGAAATTTTGACTAATGACTTTGCCGACCATCCAAGAAGACCTGGAATTGTTGAGACAAGCAATATTTTTGGATTATGTGCCTACTCGGTTTCGTCGATTATTTGTTCGCGTCCATTGCGGATACGAACAAAGATGTTACGCGTAATAACAATAGGGTCGGGCAAAAACAGCTTCTTTGCATTTTCGATCGAAGCAAAGTTTGCCGCCAGAAAGACATTTCTTCGAAAAAGGCTGTATGCTTCCATACCTTCTAAAATGACATCAGCAACCTCCTTAGCTCAGTAAGCTGGATCATCAGATTTAATACAAACGTCCAACCCAGGAAAAGTTTGATAACATTTCGTGAGTCCTTCCCATTTAGCCAATTTGTAGTGCTAAACCTTGCGTAATTTAGGAACATGTCGCTTATTAGTAGAGTAATAGATGTCAAAATAGGTTTATAGTCGGAACAACCTAACACGAATTTAAGTTAGCAGTGTAAATATCTGAATTAGTCGTTAAAAACAGGTCCAGAAGACTAGTAAACTCTCTATTACAGTCAAGAATCCGTATTGGCTTGTCGATAGGCTAAGTAAAGCCACAGCTGATTAAGATTGAGCGTCATGGCCTGGTTCATCCGTAGTATTTGAATATTCAAGTCAGTTAATTTTGTGGACATTAAAGTCGGCACTAGAATAATTAATTAATAAAGCAAGAGGCAAAAAGACGGATTCCAAAGTTACTCGTGAATCGGAAATATAAGTTGTACCCAAAATAGAGAAAGTTGACAGTGTTGATCGATGAGCTGACCTTGCCTTAGTTTCGCAAAAAGCGAATATATGAGGTCTTTTTTCTGCAGGTGTCGGTGCACTTAACTTCTATTCAAGTTTAAACCTCATATATTGCAAACATTAGCTTTAAAATTTCGATCTCCTAGAATTAATTATTGTCCACTAGCACCGCTAGTAGAAATGACTGTCCACATAGCTGCAAAGTTAGAATATACTCAAGCATGCTGCAAAGTTAAAAATATTTTAAAATTGGTTCAAATAGCCCAAAAATAAAAATAAATTAGGTAAAAGTATGACCCATGGTATTTTATTAGTTGCGTACTGAAAACATGCTATTTTTCTCTTTTCATCGGCATAAAACAAAAGAAAGTCAATAGATGCAACCAGTCGAACTCGATGTCGTTATAAGCTAAAGCAAGGTCAACTCTCCTTTCCGCATGTCATAATTTTATTCGATGTTAAACGGGAAATAATAATTTCTCACACGATCCTATGTTGTTGCGTTGGAATTTTCGCTTGTCTGGATTCGCCCTTACAAGAATACAAATTGCGGTCAACTGCCATCCCGAGCAAACTACTACTAAAATTTCCCTTCTCTGGAATGTCAATTTCACCGATTTGACAAATAGGAAAAATATATTTGATTCACATAATCAGAATACTCTTTAGCTAATTATTAAACAGTACTATCGATCTTAGGATAATATAATTAATTTCTTAGGCAATTTTGGAAGATTATTTTTTGGTTTTGACAACTATATGCTTGAACTATATATTTCACTTAGCATGTTTCGTAGTATTCAGTCAATAATTAACTTCACCACTTTTTCATGAATTCAATAATCTTCTACTGAATTTTGGCAACAAATGTGTCAGTCTGTGACAATTGTGCTTTTAAATGCAATTCTATTTACATTCTTGTTGAACTATCCATGTATCTTTTCAATATTCCTGTAAGCAGACCTAAAATATCTAATGTTGAGGCCGAGTTGGTTCACTATGTAGACAAATATAGAACAACTCTATATTTTTAATTTGCAATGACGGGAGTTATGTTTGTCGCTAATATTCAATATTATTCCGTCCACTAATTAGTCCAACCTATTATTACTAGTTAGGTATGATGCATTTATAAATCATTTTTGTAGTAGTAGGAAATTTTTGTACATGATAATAGAAACGAACATTTAAATGCAAATTTTGTTTTTACTCTAAGGATATTTTAACCATTCCCTGCCTAAGTCTCGCTATTACTGACTAGCTGATTTATTCATTGTAAATAATATATTTACGGCCTAGGTTTGTATCTTTCATTTTATCTTTGTGAATTTGTAATACCGTACGTAATTCAGGTGTAGAAGCCGGTGATTTAGTTACTTTTTGTGTTGATGTGTGCTTAAGAACAACAGTTTCTTAGTAAAGTATGGGAATCCACTTCTATGATGAGGAATATATACCACAGTATATTATAAAAAATATGTTTTGGGTAAAATGGTCTTATTTCTAGATATTTTTTTACTGATAAGGAATAACTTGTTAAACTTAACAAAAGAGAAGTAATTATCATTTTAATTACTTGTTATGCATATTTGGTTAAAAAAGAAATATGCGTTAGGTAAATATTAACTATAGTTATTACATTAAAAACAGGTTTCCGATTTTTTAACTAGAAAATTCCGTTAATTTATAAAAATAGTTTTTAACAAAATCAGGTTACTTTAAGAAAGAAATTTATATGTAGCAATATTAATCATGCTCAAATTAAGAAAAACGTGTTGAACCTTAGTCTACGTCACCCAAGAAATCACCCATTTCAATATATTAAACTATTTCCATAACACACTCTATATATGTATATATATATATATATATATATATATATATATATATATATATATATATATATATATATTATATATATATATATATATATATATATATATATATATATATATATATATATATTGTGTATATATATATATATATATATATATATATATATATATATATATATATATATATATATATATATATATATATATATATATATATATATATATATATATATATATATATATATATATATATATATATATATATATATATATATATATATATATATATATATATATATATATATATATATATATATATATATATATATATATATATATATATAATACTAAACAAAACTATAATGGGAAATGCATATTGAAATTTTTAAAGGATTGTACTTGAGAATCATGAAAAGGTCCGTAATTTTTTTCTATTGTTTAACTATTATATGGAAAATAATTAAATGGGACAAGTTTCGGAAAATTAGATAATTAATCAAATTGAATTTTCCAAAAATTCTTTAATTTTGGACAAAATTCATACAAATTGAAATGTATCGATTTTGATTTCGTCTTCGTGTAAGCTTTTAGTATTATAAGAGCAATTTTGCGGGATCGCTAAAATGAGAAATACTAAAGTATTTTTCATTATTATGTTCCGTGTAATAAATTTTATCAACAAGTCACAATCTTTAAATACGATTCTGAGTTTATATTGCATCTTTTTGAAAGCTCTTTCAGTCCTGAATGCAATCATTCCTCACATTTGAGATATAATTGAACGACTGGCATTTTTTTAATGCATTGGTTACTAAAATGTTCGTAATAGCGCTCTGGGAAACCGCAACTTCCTTACAGGGGCGCAACGAACTAATATTTATTTTTACTAAACCTTATAAGTACAAGATATTAGCTAATTCGCAAGATGTATTTATAATAATTTAATTTAGGGTGCTGTAGAGAAACTTGGATTCAATAAAGCGCAGTGATTCGAAAAAGATCTAATGAGTAAGAAAGAAATGCGGATATAACTTTTATGTCGAGATTAGTGGCTGATACATGGTTGTATTTAGGACTTAAAAAATGTTTTAAAAAAATGCTAAGAACCTAGGTCCGTACTTATAAATTTTCACTATCACCTAAAATATAAACCAGGTATAATGAAGAAAAACGTAAATTCTGTATTCCAAATTTTACAATAAAACCATAGAATCTACCAGCGATTTTCCACAGTTAGTGAAAGTAAGTCCACTAAAAATAAAAAGAAAATGCGGAAATGATAGGCCCTATGATATAAGCCATGTTATAATGAAAAATACAAAATATAAATTTTGTATTCCAGATTTTACAATAGAGCCAAAGAATCTGCCAGCGATTTTCCACAATCAATGAAAGTAGGTCCGCTACAAACAAAAACAAAATTTATAAAATATAATTGTAAGGAAAAAAAATAATATACATAAATTCTATATTTCATGTTTTACAATAGAGCCGTAGAATATATTAGCGATTTTCCACAAAGTGAACGAAAGTAGGTCCACTAAAAACAAAAACACAATCCAGATATCGTTTTTTTTACCAATATCTTCGAAAATAAAAAAAGGTTTTTCTTTTATTTTTAAATACCCAAAACCAGGAAGAGGCATATGCCAAATTTCAAGACAATTTGCGAGAAATTCTAAACACTTGCTTATGTCATTCCTAATGTCAAAGTTCAATAGCTTCTGGAATAATAACCTTGGTCAAAGAGTCAATTTTGAATGTTCCGTATGGAACATTTATAAGACTACTTCGGTGTCCGTCCGTCCATCCGTCTGTCACATCTGATTTTCTCCTAAACTGTTTGACATAGAAAGTTGAAATTTGGTACTAATATGGGAATTGACGACCTCATCAGAGCTGTGTAGTTTTGAAAGTTAAATTTTGGGGGGTGAAATCGGAAGTAAAAAAAAAAATTACTAGGTCATCGAGTGAGGTGTCAAATGAAAGCTTGTAAAAATACGAGTTCAAAAATATATATAATATAATACTTGCGCACATTTTTCTTTGTATTATTTTTAGAAAATCGCTGTCCCTCCCTCTTATGGGCGTTTTCATATCTACTGTCAACCACACCGACACGACACCGACACGACGCCGGGCCCGATACGACACCGAGGGAACGTGTTCACACTTGCACGACATCGCCCGGACACGACACCAACAAAGTGATATAAAAAAAACGAGGAAAAACATTTTTTACTAGGTCTGTTGAGTGCCATGGCAGCTGTTAATAAGTTATATTTGAGTTATTTGTTACATCTTAGACGTAAAAGGCTAAAATATAGTTAAAGCCTGCCAACTTTTTTGTTGTAGAATTTTATTTTTATTATTTTCGTTGGTTTTATATCCCAAAGATGGGGTTTAGTTTCCATAAGTTCAATTAACGTGACAATATGAAACTTGAAGGTCATGGTATCAGCTTTTACCATTTCAATTAAATTTATAAAAATTGGGACGACACGAGTGGAGAGACTGCTCCGCGACGACAGCCGGCGACTGCAACGATACGGCACCGACATGTCATTAAGTGTGAAACCGCTCTCATTTATTTAAATGTTATTTCTAATCCACCGGCTGTGTCGGTGTCGTGTCGGCAGATGTGAAAACGCCCTATCTCAAAAATTTTGAAAATATTCTGGAATATTCTCCACAGGATGTAGATTGAACGAAAATTATCACGAGAGCATTACCTTTAATAATTTATCTGGTATATAAAAGAAACAAGAATTTCAAGGTCATCAGTTAAGTAAAGATAGGAGTCAAACTTTGTTGAAAAGTCATTTTGGGGTGTGCTTTGTGAAGTCACTGATCACTTTTAACCTCTGTAACAAAAATTTTTATTTCAAAAGCAATCAACGTACGGAACACTAATTGCGCAAGTTCAACTTGCACTTGACCGGTTATTTAGTTTTAGTCGATTTTCCAAGATATCATTTAAAAATAAACCAAAAAAATGTAATTTTTGTTGTATTTGTTATATGTTTTCTAATAAAGTAGGCAAAATTATGACAACAGCACTTTTTAAATTTAACGGATTTAATTAAGCTATATGATTTTGAAAATTTTAAGGACCATTAACTAACCTTATTGGGGTACTATATCGGACAAAGCTCTATTTATTATTAACGTAACGTATAGTAAAAAAAATAGCCGGTCAAGTGTAAGTTGAACTTGCGCAATTAGTGTTCCGTACTTTGATTGCTTTTAAAATAAAAAATTTTGTAACGTAGGTATAAAATGATTAGTGACACAACACACACCACAAATGAGTTTTCAACAAAGTTTGTTTCCGATCTTTACTAAAAACTGATGATCTAGAAATTTTTGTTTTTTTTATATACCAGATAGATTATTAAAGATAATGCTCTCGCGATAATTTTCGTTCAATCTACACCCCGTAGAAAATATTCCGGAATTTTTTCAAAATTTTTTGATCAGTAATTTTAGAGATAAGGGTGGAGGACAGCGACTTTTCGCGATTTTTTAAAAATAATACAAAGAAAACTGTGAGCAAGTTTTACATTACATATATTTTTAAACTCATGTTTTTACAAGCTTTTTTTTGACACCCCACTCGATGACCTAGTAAATTTTTTTTTTCACTGTCGATATCACCCCCTAAAACTAATACCTTGAGTCAAAATTTAACTTTCAAAATTACACGGCTCTGATGAAGTCGTTAATCCCCATATTAGTAACAAATTTCAACTTTCTATATCAAATAGTTTTGGAGAAAATCGAGTATGACTCACTCACAAACTGACAGACACCGAAGTGATCTAAAAAGCACAGAACAAAACAAGAGGAAATAAAGTACTGAATAAACTTGTGTGACATTACGAATAAAAATTTTTAAAAAAATGACTGCTGAAATGAATTAACAAATGTTATTTTAAATCGAAAGTCCTTATTTCCAACTTGTAGGTTAAAGTTTATTTATTTTACCTATGTATTTTTAAAATTACTTTATGTAAGGTCACGATTAGAATTGTGTGTCTTTGGTCTCACTAAATCACAGCTCATCTTATAAAAATTGAATTATTTTTTTTAATAGTAAGCTACAATTACGTCATACTTTTCAGTAGTTTAGTAGTTCCAAACGTACTGTCAAAGTCTTAAAATGCTTTAATGCCAATATAACTTGCGTAAATGAATTAAGCAGCGTTTTCTTGTATTTCTTTCTAATCAATGTAAAATATTATTCCGACGTAATTATAAATTACTCTTTGCTGCTAAGGGGAAGTATTATATTCGCGAGAAAGTCACCTTCCCAGATTTTTGCATTTCTCCACATTTTAGGGTTCTTAGATCACAAAAAATAGCTATGCATTTCCATCGGTTTGTCTGTTTAGTTTGTTTGTTGACAAGATAACTTTCAAGCGAAATGATTTAATTTCAAATTACATACATATAATAGCTGAAGTCGGAAAAGGATCCCGCACTAACCTTATGAAAAATGGCTTTTGGTGGATTTGAACGAAACTTTCGGAAAATGTAATTTACGCGATGCTGAATAAAATATCTCATGGCCCCAACTTTAACCTATGAGCCGTTTTCGTTCTAGGAAGTCTAATAAGTGTAATAAAAATTGAAGAAAATGAAATTAAGGACATGAATATTGACGATGATGAAGACATAATGAGTAATTATTGCACTTATCCATTCGGCAGTAGAATACTTGAATCATCTACGCATGTGGCGAGTGTACTATGGTTTTTGGGATATTCCAGGTATGAACAAAATATAAGGTATCCATCGAATGCACCCTTGAACGATGTATTAGATGCTGAAGAAAGAGCACCACAACGCAATCGATTAAATTTATTGGATATCGATGATAATTAATAGCGTACTCTTACACATACACACACACAGAGATCATCTCTGCCGGGTCCACGTCATTGATCCTGCGCAAAGAGCGGAACGGCAATTTTTATTTCGCTTATAAGAATTCTTAGAATGAAAACGGCTCGTAGGTTTAAGTTGGGGCCATGATATATTTTGTTCAGCATCACATAAATTACATTTTCGCCAAGTTTTGTCCATGGAAATGGTTTTCGGTGGATTTGGACGAAACTTTGCGACAATGCAATTTATGCGATGCCTAACAAAATATCTCATGAGCCCGACTTTAACCTATGAGCCGTTTTCATTCTAGAAAGTCTTAAAAGTGAAATAAAAATTGCCGTTCTGCTCTTTGTACTATCCAGGATTAACGACGTGGATATGGTGTGTTATGTTGTGGATAGCTTTCAAACCACAAGAAAATGAAATTAAAAACATGAATATTGACGATGATGAAGACATAATGGGTTATTATTACACTTGCCAGTCCCAAGCTAGAACGTTTAAATCATGTGCATTGCGAGTGTACTGTGGTTTTTAGGATATTCCAGGTATGAACAAAATATAAGGTATCCATCGTAAACACTCTTGAACCATGTTTTAGATGCCGAATAAAGCACACAACGCAATCCATTGTATTTAATGGATATCGGTGATGATTAATAGCATACGTACACACACATACACTCACACACACACACACACACACACACACACACAGGGATCCTTCTCCACCACGTCCACGTCATTGATCCTGGATAGCCCAGGGAGCGCAACGGCAATTATTAATTCACTTATAAGACTTCCTAGAATAAAAACGGCTCATAGGTTAAAGTTGGGGCATGAGATATTTTGTTCAGCATCGCGTAAATTACAGTTTCGTCCAAATCCACCGAAAGCCATTTTCCATAAGGTTAGTGCTGGGTCCTTTTTACGTATATATATCATATCGTAATATTTCCTAATTTTAGGATTAGCTAATAATAAATGAGTATTTATAGTCAAAGATATAAGGGGTTAAAAGTGGCGGAGGGGTTATATGTTACATATCATAAATAGAGCTTAACAGGCGATTAGACGAATTGGTATATATTGTATTATAGGTCCTCTCCAGAATTCTGTGAGTGTGTGAGTCGAGTAATCCAAAAATTGTTTTATTTCTTACATTATTTTCAAGTGGGGGTTTAAATCGTGGAATCTGAAATTTGTTTTTTTTTATTCTTTTCGAAACCGCTTTTGTAATAATTATGTTACCATCATCTATCATCTTAAATACTGACTTATAGTGCTCAGAAAAGTTATTTTTATTAATTCAGTAATTATTTTAGCACTACATGTTTACAAGGTAAGTACTGAGTGAATCACTTTGCTCACTTTTTAATTTTGAACTATAATAATGGTAAACAATTGCAAATTTATAGGACGGCTAATTTTTTAAGAGTGAGTCATTGTGGACTGTTTAATTGCAACCTATTTATTGCTACAGTTTCAAAATGAAGCCATATTGTTTTATGAAATTTGTAAACAATTACTAAAATTATTTTGGTTACTTCACTAGCTAGCATATAAGAATTATAATCATCATCATCATTAGCTTATTCCATCCATAGACGGATGAAAGCCTCCGCAAGTTGTCTCCAATGAGCTCTGTTGTTTGCTTTTTGCATTCAATCGTGTTTCACTAATCTTTTTATATCGTCCATCCATCTTGCCTGTGGTCTACCTCTGGATCTTTTATGTTCTCTAGGCCTCCATTTAACAATACGCCCGTGTCCACCTGTTATCATTCATTCTCTCGCGATATGCCCCACCCAATTCCACCTTAATATACATATTCGTTGTAGTCAACGTCACAGTAAGAACTATATTAAAAACAAATTCTTTTTTAGTTCTATTAAGCGTCAGTTTAAAAAATCGAAAAAGAAAAATAACTAAATCCAAATACCACAAATGGATATTTTAAATGATAAGTAGATAGGCACAGGAAAAAAAAATTCAAATTCGTAGACGTTAAGGACATTGAAAAAGGCATAAAAAAACAAAAAATATATGAAGTAATGCAACAGTACCCCTCTCCCCTATCTCTTTCACCCCGTATGTGTTTGACAATTAATAATTATCTATAAAATTTGTCCATTATATCCACCAAAAGTCAGAGAAATCTTCAGAATATTATTGATACATAAAATATTTGACAAAAAATCGGAAATTGTTAATATTCGTCACATGAATGTTGACTACATCATCATCACCATCAATCAGTCCCGATCTGTCCATTGTCGGACATAGACCTCCTCAAGATCCTACCACCTTCCTCTGTCCTGTGCAGTTACTATCCAATTTCCAGAACCACTCTTGATATCATCGGTTCATCTTGTCTTGTCTTCCCCTGCTTCGTCTATCCGTTCTTGATCTCCACTCCAAGATCCTCCTTGTCCATCTGTTGTCCTTTATACTGGCGATATGCCCCGCCCATCTCCACTGTTATTCTGCGAATCTCTTCATTTCTCATCCTGTCTCTTAGGGTAATCTTCATTTTACGTTGTGTTTGTTGCAGTTTAAGTTTCTAACATTTTACTATTCAACGTGCCACTTTGTGAGATGTCAGGAAAACATTATTTGGTATTGATGTCTACCTATTAAAACTATTCTTTTGTTAATTTAACTCTTTTAACCTTCTGGTAATGTATTTGCGAGATTTACTAACCATGGTGGGATGATTAGTTTCTAAATGACGTTTCAACTTAATTGGTAGTAGGCACTTTGGTGACAAAACTTTCATACACACTGCAACGTCACGTCACCATCGACTTGTGTTTATTATTATATTTTCTATGTTTACGCTTCTTCACACTCTTGTCACTAGTTGACAGTGTGCCCATTTATCATGTCACTGTCATAAGGTTTATATCCGTTTAGTAAAAATCGATCCATTTTTAAAAATGCATACCAGAAGAAATACATCAAAAACTTTACTTGACTTAATCACAGTAATATTCGGTTGATATAATCTCCAAAAAAACGCAACCTTAAGACCTCACAAAAGCTACTGCTATTTTTATACGAACATAGAGAACCAAGAAAGTTTGAGAAACTGCTAAATCGAGAAACTTAATTATTATAGAGTGCCGTCTAGTATTGATTTGTAGGGGATTTTGCAAAGATTTATTACTGAGTGACTGTTTTATATCAAAACTTCTAGATGTCTCTAGATTATAATAAATCAAAAATGGATACAAAATAATAAAAATATTATTTCTACACCCTTGGTCGATTTTATTATATTTTGAGTATAATACTTTGGTATAAGAAAATAAAATCTACCTTCTAGTTTGTTTTTATACAATCATTCAGTATTATCATGACCAGAACCATTGAGATTAAATGTTTGATACTTCATGTTTTGTTATTTGGTTTTTCCATGGCTGTTACTTCTTTCCATTTAAATGACATTCCAAACAGTGGCCTGATCTACCTTTAATTTCTCGAAATACCTCAGTATCAAGTATATTCCATTGCGATTTTTGTTTCATAATGATCTAATCAATAGTGGATTTCAGGTATACGCACCCCTATATTTCTTTTCGTCGGTATGAAAACTATTAAAGTTTTTCAGCGAACGTTGTATCACATAACCCTATTGTTCTTTCACCGTGATCATTTACAGTTTCTTCTTCATTGCTTAGCATCATCTTGTCCCTAGTTTTCTTGTCCTAGCGTTCGTATATGCACTCATTAGTAATTCCCGTTGACTTCCGACTGCGATTAATACCTCATACAGTTGTTCGTTGATTTGAATTTTTCGTTTTCTGGGACATTTGCTGCAAAATTCTACGCAATGATTATTGTTGTTTTGTGGCCTTGAATGTCTAAATTTGCTGTTATAATTATTTTAGTTGCGGCTGTCAAATATTTTAGCTTATTTTTTAGTTTCTGATTCATTAGTATACTTCATCAAATGTGTAAATAAATTTATTAGGTCTATATTAATACACCTATTGATATTTTCATCTGTTTCGTTCCTCTGACGATTATTTGCTCCTAGATGGTCTGCTTTTTTCTACAACTATGGAGCCCTAATTGCCAAATTAGTTATCCGCCCATGGCAATTTGTATTTTCCATTTTCTCGTTGGTGGTACTCCCCTATTAGCTACCTGGGAATGAAAACAATGAGAGTCACCAATTTTTAAAACAGTTTAGAACTGCATTATATTTGTTTACATAAGGTGATTTATTAAAAAAAGTTTGGAAATTACAACTACCAAACTCTACATATTTTGCAAAACTTATACCAAAGAAACATAGAATAATGATCTGTTTTGGTTCTGATACATTTAAAGCTGATAGGGAATAAATATTAGAGTCTAAAAAAAATAGATTACTTCTAACGAAAAACTTTCCTTCTTATATTACAACATTCTGATATTCGCTTTGTTATAGAAAATAATTAGCCCTATATTGCTTTATAGTTAAAGGATTACGTTGTTTCCGTACTGATATAAACATGAAATGAGATATATTTGCTAACAATAAATGCGGCTGCTGGATAAATATAACTCTGCTGATAAGGCTAAGCTATGCCTAAAGCTAGGTTATTACGATTTTGACGTTAATCAATTGGGGTGAAGCAGTCTAATAGTCCTTGTACTATAATATCATTCGATATATCAATCACAATAAAAATATTCATATTATTATATAGGGAATATATAGGTAAAGCGTTATATGTCTAGTACTAGTTTATATAGTTGGAATTAACAAAT
>CM032446.1:148716522-148810772 GCA_019049505.1 Pachyrhynchus sulphureomaculatus | reverse complement strand
GATTAACGACGTGGATATGGTGTGTTATGTTGTGGATAGCTTTCAAACCACAAGAAAATGAAATTAAAAACATGAATATTGACGATGGATGAAGACATAATGGGTTATTATTACACTTGCCAGTCCCAAGCTAGAACGTTTCTCTTTAAATCATGTGCATTGCGAGTGTACTGTGGTTTTTAGGATATTCCAGGTTATGAACAAAATATAAGGTATCCATCGTAAACACTCTTGAACCATGTTTTAGATGCCGAATAAAAGCACACAAACGCAATCCATTGTATTTAATGGATATCGGTGATGATTAATAGCATACGTACACACACATACACTCACACACACACACACACACACACACACAGGGATCCTTCTCCACCACGTCCACGTCATTGATCCTGGATAGCCCAGGGAGCGCAACGGGCAATTATTAAATTCACTTATAAGACTTTCCTAGAATAAAAACGGCTCATATGGTTAAAGTTGGGGCATGAGATATTTTGTTCAGCATCGCGATAAATTACAGTTTCGTCCAAATCCACCGAAAGCCATTTTCCATAAGGTTAGTGCTGGGTCCTTTTTACGTATATATATCAGACATATCGTAATGAGCGTGTTTCCTATTTTAGGATTAGCTAATAATAAATGAGTATTTTAGTCAAAGATATAAGGGGTTTAAAAGTGGCGGAGGGGTTATATGTTACATATCATAAATAGAGCTTAACAGGCGATTAGACGAATTGGTATATAAATTGTATTATAGGTCCTCTCCAGAATTCTGTGAGTGTGTGTGAGTCGAGTAATCCAAAAATTTGTTTTAATTTCTTACATTATTTTCAAGTGGGGGTTTTAAATCGTGGAATCTGAAATTTGTTTTTTTTTATTCTTTTCGAAACCGCTTTTGTAATAATTATGTTACCATCATCTATCATCTTAAATACTGACTTATAGTGCTCAGAAAAGTTATTTTTATTAAATTCAGTAATTATTTTAGCACTACAATGTGTTACAAGGTAAGTACTGAGTGAATCACTTTGCTCACTTTTTAATTTTGAACTATAATAATGGTAAACAATTGCAAATTTATAGGACGGCTAATTTTTAAGAGTGAGTCATTGTGGACTGTTTAATTGCAACCTATTTATTGCTACAGTTTCAAAATGAAGCCATATTGTTTTATGAAATTTGTAAACAATTACTAAAATTATTTTGGTTACTTCACTAGCTAGCATATAAGAATTATAATCATCATCATCATTAGCTTATTCCATCCATAGACGGATGAAAGCCTCCGCAAGTTGTCTCCAATGAGCTCTGTTGTTTGCTTTTTGCATTCAATCGTGTTTCACTAATCTTTTTATATCGTCCATCCAATCTTGCCTGTGGTCTACCTCTGGATCTTTTATGTTCTCTAGGCCTCCATTTAACAATACGCCGTGTCCACCTGTTATCATTCATTCTCGCGATATGCCCCACCCAATTCCACCTTAATATACATATTCGTTGTAGTCAACGTCACAGTAAGAACTATATTAAAAACAAATTCTTTTTTAGTTCTATTAAGCGTCAGTTTAAAAAATCGAAAAAGAAAAATAACTAAATCCAAATACCACAAATGGATATTTTAAATGATAAGTAGATAGGCACAGGAAAAAAAAATTCAAATTCGTAGACGTTAAGGACATTGAAAAAGGCATAAAACAAAAAATATATGAAGTAATGCAACAGTACCCCTCTCCCCTATCTCTTTCACCCCGTATGTGTTTGACAATTAATAATTATCTATAAAATTTGTCCATTATATCCACCAAAAGTCAGAGAAATCTTCAGAATATTATTGATACATAAAATATTTGACAAAAAATCGGAAATTGTTAATATTCGTCACATGAATGTTGACTACATCATCATCACCATCAATCAGTCCCGATCTGTCCATTGTCGGACATAGACCTCCTCAAGATCCTACCACCTTCCTCTGTCCTGTGCAGTTACTATCCAATTTCCAGAACCACTCTTGATATCATCGGTTCATCTTGTCTTGTCTTCCCCTGCTTCGTCTATCCGTTCTTGATCTCCACTCCAAGATCCTCCTTGTCCATCTGTTGTCCTTTATACTGGCGATATGCCCCGCCCATCTCCACTGTTATTCTGCGAATCTCTTCATTTCTCATCCTGTCTCTTAGGGTAATCTTCATTTTACGTTGTGTTTGTTGCAGTTTAAGTTTCTAACATTTTACTATTCAACGTGCCACTTTGTGAGATGTCAGGAAAACATTATTTGGTATTGATGTCTACCTATTAAAACTATTCTTTTGTTAATTTAACTCTTTTAACCTTCTGGTAATGTATTTGCGAGATTTACTAACCATGGTGGGATGATTAGTTTCTAAATGACGTTTCAACTTAATTGGTAGTAGGCACTTTGGTGACAAAACTTTCATACACACTGCAACGTCACGTCACCATCGACTTGTGTTTTATTATTATATTTTCTATGTTTACGCTTCTTCACACTCTTGTCACTAGTTGACAGTGTGCCCATTTATCATGTCACTGTCATAAGGTTTATATCCGTTTAGTAAAAATCGATCCATTTTTAAAAATGCATACCAGAAGAAATACATCAAAAACTTTACTTGACTTAATCACAGTAATATTCGGTTGATATAATCTCCAAAAAAACGCAACCTTAAGACCTCACAAAAGCTACTGCTATTTTTATACGAACATAGAGAACCAAGAAAGTTTGAGAAACTGCTAAATCGAGAAACTTAATTATTATAGAGTGCCGTCTAGTATTGATTTGTAGGGGATTTTGCAAAGATTTATTACTGAGTGACTGTTTTATATCAAAACTTCTAGATGTCTCTAGATTATAATAAATCAAAAATGGATACAAAATAATAAAATATTATTTCTACACCCTTGGTCGATTTTATTATATTTGAGTATAATACTTTGGTATAAGAAAATAAAATCTACCTTCTAGTTTGTTTTTATACAATCATTCAGTATTATCATGACCAGAACCATTGAGATTAAATGTTTGATACTTCATGTTTTGTTATTTGGTTTTTTTCCATGGCTGTTACTTCTTTCCATTTAAATGACATTCCAAAACAGTGGCCTGATCTACCTTTAATTTCTCGAAATACCTCAGTAATCAAGTATATTCCATTGCGATTTTTGTTTCATAATGATCTAATCAATAGTGGATTTCAGGTATACGCACCCCTATATTTCTTTTCGTCGGTATGAAAAACTATTAAAGTTTTTTCAGCGAACGTTGTATCACATAACCCTATTGTTCTTTCACCGTGATCATTTACAGTTTCTTCTTCATTGCTTAGCATCATCTTGTCCTAGTTTTTCTTGTCCTAGCGTTCGTATATGCACTCAATTAGTAATTCCCGTTGACTTCCGACTGCGATTAATACCTCATACAGTTGTTCGTTGATTTGAATTTTTCGTTTTCTGGGACATTTGCTGCAAAATTCTACGCAATGATTATTGTTGTTTTGTGGCCTTGAATGTCTAAATTTGCTGTTATAATTATTTTAGTTGCGGCTGTCAAATATTTTAGCTTATTTTTAGTTTCTGATTCATTAGTATACTTCATCAAATGTGTAAATAAATTTATTAGGTCTATATTAATACACCTATTGATATTTTCATCTGTTTCGTTCCTCTGACGATATTTGCTCCTAGATGGTCTGCTTTTTTCTACAACTATGGAGCCCTAATTGCCCAAATTAGTTATCCGCCCATGGCATTTGTATTTTTCCATTTTCTCGTTGGTGGTACTCCCCTATTAGCTACCTGGGAATGAAAACAATGAGAGTCACCAATTTTTAAAAACAGTTTAGAACTGCATTATATTTGTTTACATAAGGTGATTTATTTAAAAAAGTTTGGAAATTACAACTACCAAACTCTACATATTTTGCAAAACTTATACCAAAGAAACATAGAATAATGATCTGTTTTGGTTCTGATACATTTAAAGCTGATAGGGAATAAATATTAGAGTCTAAAAAATAGATTACCTCTAACGAAAAACTTTCCTTCTTATATTACAACATTCTGATATTCGCTTTGTTATAGAAAATAATTAGCCCTATATTGCTTTTAGTTAAAGGATTACGTTGTTTCCGTACTGATATAAACATGAAATGAGATATATTTGCTAACAATAAATGCCGGCTGCTGGATAAATATAACTCTGCTGATAAGGCTAAGCTATGCCTAAAGCTAGGTTATTACGATTTTGACGTTAATCAATTGGGGTGAAAGCAGTCTAATAGTCCTTGTACTATAATATCATTCGATATATCAATCACAATAAAAATATTCATATTATTATATAGGGAATATATAGGTAAAGCGTTATATGTCTAGTACTAGTTTATAGTTGGAATTAACAAATATACATATATATTAAAAGTTATAGTGTGTAAACGACGT
Source organism: Pachyrhynchus sulphureomaculatus (assembly GCA_019049505.1). Taxonomy (NCBI): domain Eukaryota; kingdom Metazoa; phylum Arthropoda; class Insecta; order Coleoptera; family Curculionidae; genus Pachyrhynchus; species Pachyrhynchus sulphureomaculatus. Next base: position 148,806,308 of record CM032446.1, on the reverse strand, counting down.
TGACAATAAAATGTTGGAAGAAATTAAGCGATCTTGATTTTTTTAAATGGAAAGCCCTGTATATTATTTTATTTTTGAGTCCTACTGAAGATTCTAGATATTATTTGTCTAACATACCATATGTCTAATTTAAACTGTTTTGGAATTATTGATATTTGAAATTAAGGAGATCAAATTAAAAAACAAAAAATTTTAAGCTGGCTTGTGTCAGAGATTTACTGTCAGGTAACGACTTAAACACGTCAAGAAATAATTTATTAACGAAAACGTTTATTGCTGCATTTTCTGAAACTGCAATTTGCGTAGTATCATAATGGTACATTTTATAGAAACTAAAAAAATCACTTTGTTAATGATGGTTGGTTACGGAGACCATAAGAGAACACAACAGGAGGTGTGTGATCTTTTTAACGCAGAATATCCGAGTCGAGAACCTATTACCCAATCCGTAGTTAGCAAAATTAAAACGATTTAGACAATCAGGTCATGTTAAGGATCGTTCTAAATCCGGACCTCCAAAAATTAAAACAAGCAGTAATAAAAAGTATATATTATTGGAAATTACAGAAAATCTCCATACAGCCACACGTCAACTTTGCCTAGACCACAACATAAGTAAAGGTACCTTAAGTCGTATACTGAATGAAGAAAAATTGCATCTATATAAATGCATTCTATTGCAAGAATTATCTGAAGATGACTACAACAGACGCCTTGAATTTTGCGAGGTTATGATGGAACGAATCAATAATGATCCTAACCTAATTCATAATAGTGTTTTTTTCTGACGAGGCCACATTTTGTCTTAACGGAAGAGTTAACAAGCATAACTGCCTGTACTGGTCTACTGAGAATCCCCACTGGATAATCGACAGTCATTCTCAAAGACGACAAAAGATAAACGTGTGGGCAGAAATTTGTGGACGTCATATCATTGGTCCCTTTTTTATCGATGGAAATCTTACAAGACAGCGGTATTTACAGTTACTCCAAGAGTAAGTTATTCCAACTTGTGAGGTCTTTTTCCCGATTAAAATAATTTGAATACCCCTAACAGGACTCCGCGGTATCAACAGGAAGGAGCACCTCCTCACCATGAAATCAATGTTCGTAGATATTTTGATGCGATTGTTCCTAATCGATGGATAAGCAGAAGAGGTGCTGTAGAGTGGCCTGCAAGGAGTTTCGACCTTACGGCACTCGATTTTTTTTTATGGGGTCATTTGAAAACCAAAGTCTACCGAAGTCGACCTGAAACTGAAGTAGGTTTTACAACAAAGAATTGAATATGAAGTAGCACAGATCACCCCGAATTCTCTGCAGAACTCTGTTCAGGTTGTTTATGATAAATTGGGTCATTGCCTCACTGTTAACGGTAGGCGTTTTGAGCAATTGTTACCTTAAAAACAAGCCTAGAGTATTTATTAATAGTATTTTGTATTTTTTTTATTTTGAAATTCAAATGACAATAATTCCAAAACAGTTTAATTTAGACATATGGTGTGTTAGACAAATAATATCTAGAATTTTTGGTAGGACTCAAAAATAAAATAATATACATGGTTTTCCATTTTAAAAAAAAATCAAGATGGCGTAATTTCTTCGAACTGACCCTATAACTTTTATTTAAACATTTTTTTGATACACTGATTAATAAATGCTGCGGAATCATTATTCCATGGGGCACCCTGTATATAGGGTGTTATGGAATCACTGCATATATTGAAACTAACGCCTTCTTGTAGCAAGACCGATTGCAGCCGAACGTTAACAAAAATGTGAAATCTACAGTGTTGCTCAGATTTAACTAGACCTTTCCCAAAAAATTTAATTAAAAAAAAAAATGTAAAAAATTGTTACCTAACCTTACTTTGACACCAAAAAAATAATTACACAAGTTTTATATTTCAATATTGTAATTTTTGAAGGAGCACTATAAATATGTTTAAATGTTTTACCCATTCAGTGAATTTTTAACATCACTTAGTAAAATTTTAACTCATGTAATGCACTAAAATTTAATTTGTTTATGATTTATTCGGCGGTCACAACAAAGGAATTGTTAAGGTAGGTTAAGAATCCGCTGTCCTTGCAAACTAGTTGTATGAGTGAGGATTGGGCATAAAGATTTTAAAGTTTCCTTTAAAACTTTAGCGTTAAATCCCGAAGTCGAGAGTTCACTATTTAATTGTGGCCAACTATTCGGTGACTGCGAAAATTACTTTGGAGAAGAGTTTTCTTTATCTTCATCAGGTTGCTGAACAATCTGCTTGTTTTCATTATTGATAAAAATATAAGCGTCCTTGTAAGATCAACGTGCTCTCATTATTTGAGTTTGCTTGAGAGAGACAGAGAGAGAGAGAGCATTCATATTTTCAGCTACTTTAAAGAAATATTCGGGAAAGATGTTCCTGTCCACAGACCAAACTCCACCCTCTTTAAATCCGTTCACAATGGTACCAATGATAGCAGCTCTTTGGTAAGCATCTGCAAATAAACTTGCAACTTGATATTGCATTACTTGATGATTTGGATTTGTTCTCAATCATTTTTCGGTTGCTTGAATATGACTGTACATAAGTTTAAAAAAAGGGACGTCCAGTGGCTTATGCCGTTGAATAGTATAGCGCGGCAGTTGTAACATTATTATCCCATTAGCCGGTGCTATGTTTAACGCTTCCAGGTTATTCGAATGTGGTATATATCCATTAAGCAGAAGTAAAACTTTATTTTCAAGGGTCGGCTTTACTACGCTTATAAAATATTTCATCCAGTCTACAAATAAGTTTGAGTTAATATAATCAGTGTCTGAAATGGTGACAATAAGTCCAAGAGACGTGCCATTCCTCAATTCAGGATTTTGTCTCATTCTTTTGAATATAAGCATTGGTGGCATAAATTGTTCAGCTATACTGGAACGACACACGGCTGTTGTATTGACTCCTCCTTCTCCGCTCGTAATTGTGCCGATTTGTTTCTTTCCTTTTTGACTTTTTGTGGTTTTTTTCGGAAGGGTAAAAAAATTCCCTTTCATCGAAGATAAATATTTTAGTAGATGTCAATGCATTTTTACCAACGAGTTTTTCAAACAGATTATAAAAACCGTTAACGCATATAAAACCCATTTAGTATATTTGATGATATGTTTAGTCGCCTAATGCTGAAGTTCAGTTTATCCAACTCTCCCCTGCTTTGCTGCACAGGGCGTGTTGCCCCCCCTCCCCACTAAAAACGTCAAAAAAACGTTTACTTAAAATTATTTACAGGTAAGATTTTAAAATAATCCGTTTGTTAGGTCGTGGGTAAAGTGATATGATTATCAATGTCTGGTTTGTTAAAGATATCCATGGGCTAATGTTTTAATTAAGTCTAGTTGAACATAACACCAAGTGTGACAGTTTGTAAAGGTACATGAAAGATTATTATTATACGTTGGATACTGCAAAACAAAATGAAAATAAAATTTTACGATCTAGTTAAAAAGTAATTTTGTATGTATAAGAGTAATTACGTAAAAAGTACTTAATTGTTTTAAACAACGTTATATGTTTTTGACAAAATTAACTTTAACTTACAAAAAAGAATAGCAAAATATCAAAATCGTTTTACAGAAAATTTGTGTGCCTGGTCTGCATGTAATTTAATACGTCAAGTAGTCAAGCGATGTGTTTAAAATTTCCGTTGGATCAGTTAATCTTTCTCGTTCGATTCATTTCAAAAGGTAGATCGTTCTAGCTTGGAAGCCTTTCTTGAAGTCCGGAATTCCCTGGAATAAAGCTCTTTTGATATTACGTTGTGTATGTTCCTCAATTTGTCAAATTTTATCATTCTGTTTTGTAAATCTTGTTCTGGACAAAATTTAAATTTATCACTATTTGGTAGATGCACTTAGTGAAAACGGGTTACTATAGAATTTCTTATTGCCAAAAAAATATCTTTTATTCTATTATTTTTTTGATTTGTTTATTTTAAATTTAAAAATCTATAACCGTTCGTTAAGAAAACCGTAAGGTTGGCAACATAGCCCTTCCATGTGCGGGTTGATTTGGCGGTTAGATCCATTTTTGCCCCATTTTTAATTTTTTTTCAAAAATTTTCGAATTTAAAAAAAAAGTATTAAATATGCTTCCACATGAACCCACGGGCCACCCGTTTCAATATATGTATGTATATGTATATATATATATATATATATATATATATATATATATATATATATATATATATTGCAATGCAAACAAGAAATTATTTTAGAATATATGCCAATATGCTTTACATAAATATATATTACTCTAATTGATGAGGTACATATTATTACATTATATATATATATATATATATATATATATATATATATATATATATATATATATATATATATACAAATATATATATATATATATATATATATATATATATATATATATAATATATAAAATGTCTGTCTGTCTGTTAGTGCGCTTATCACTGGAGAACTACTTATCGATTTACGTACTTTTTTTTAAAAACACACATATGTTCTCTGGCCAGGTTATAGGCTATATTTTATTACGATAGGTAGCATAGGGAATGAGCAGTGACGATAATAGTGAATGAAGTCGGAAAAAAGTTTGACGCGCCTTCCCTTGCAATACACAGCATAAACCATTAAATTTGGAACAATATTATGTAGCAGAGAATATCTATAATCTATAATATATATAAAATGCAATGTCTCTCTGTCTGTCTGTCTGTCTGTCTGTCTGTCTGTCTGTCCATTAGTGTGTTTATTACGCGAGAACCACTTATTCGATTTACGTGTCTTTTTTTTAAATTCATACATATATTTCATGGCCAGGTTATATAGTAATAATAATTTATATCTATAATATATGTAAAATGCAACGTCTCTCTGTCTGTTTGTCTGTCCGTTAGTGCGCTTATCCCTCGAGAATCACTTATTCGATTTACGTGATTTTTTAAATTCATACATATGTTCTCTGAACAGGTTATAGATATATATTTTATTACATCTGTAATATATATAAAATGCAACGTCTCTCTGTCTGTCTGTCCGTCCGTTAGTGCACTTATCACGAGAGAACCACTTATCCGATTTACGTGCTTTTTTTTTTAAACATACATATGTTCTCTGGCCAGGTTATAGGCTAATTTTTATTACGTTAGATAACATAAGGAATAAGCAGTGACGATAATAGTGATTCAAGTCGGAAAAAAGTTTGCCGCTAGAGCGTTCTCTTGCAATACACTGCCTAAACCATTAAATATGGAACAATATCATGTAGCAAAGAATATCTGTAATATATATAAAATGCAACGTCTCTCTGTCTGTCTGTCTGTCCGCTAGTGCGCTTATCACTCGAGAACCACTTATCCGATTTACGTGTTTTTTCTTTAATTCATACATATGTTCTCTGGCCAGGTTATATAATAATAATAATAATCTATATAATATACCATATATAAAACGCAACATCTCTCTGTCTGTCCGTTAGTGTGCTTATCATTCGAGAACCACTCATCTGATTTACGTGATTTTTTTTAATTCTTTATTTAATATATGTCAAAATCTATAATATATACAAAACGTAAAGTCTCTCTGTCTGTCTGTCTATCTATTACTGTGCTTAGCACTCAAGAACCACTTATCCGATTTACGTGTTTTTTTTTTTATAAAATACAAAGGAAATAAACAGAGACAAAATGCTAATATGTAGGAAAAAAGAAGGAAGTTTAGCAGTAAGCTTGGTAAAAAGACTGAATAGATGGGGGGAATAATACTTTAAAGAAACACTAAATGGAGATGAAAATGATGAGTTAAATGAGAAATAGGAAGCAAAATTAACTGAAGGGCAGGAGGGGACAAACCAACCCTGCAAAGAAGAAATAAGAAAAATACTCAGAACCCAGACCCCGGGTAGAAATTGCATAACAGCAGTAGTGATCAAAGCTGGAGGAGTAGATCTGGAAAATGAAATATGCCGGTTGGTGCAAGAAATATGGGAAACAGAAAAGATGCCAGTGAGCTGGAGAGAGTCGCTCATTTGTCCAATATACAAAAAAGGAGAAAAAACTATATGTGCTAATTATAGACCAATAGCCTTACTGGATGTCGTGTACAAGATAGTAGCGTTGACTATCAAAAACAGACTAGCAGAGAAAGCCGAGTCTATTCTGGGAGAGTACCAGTGTGGATTCAGGAAAAATAGATCGGTTACAGACCAGATATTTTCGATTAAGCAAATCCAAGATTATAGCTTAAAGCAAAATTTGGCACTACACTTGGTCTTTGTGGATTTCAGAGAAGCATATGACTCTATAAATAGAGAAGGACTCTACAAGATAATGGAAGAACTAAAAATTCCAAGTAAATTGATTCGCATGGTGAGAATGACCCTGAATGACACAGAAAATTGGTTGGTTGAGGGCAAAGTATCAGACAAGTTTAAGGTGAAGAGAGGATTAATCCAGTGTCGACATGTCTATTTAATTTGGTAATAGAGAAGATAATCCGGGAGTCAAAAATAAAAACAAATAGAACGATATACCAACAAACCTGCCAATGCTTGGCCTATGCGGATGATGTAGCAGTAATTGCAAGAGCAAAAAGAACCTCAAAAAAGCCATAAGTAGGATAGAAGAAAGGGGAAGGATGAGAGGACTAAAGATAAATGAGGAAAAACCAAAATACATGGAAATTACAAAGAAGAAGGATAATAAAAACAACAAAAGTTTAGATATAATAAACAACTTAGAGAAAAGATATACGTTTGCAAAAGTAGGCAAATTTAATTATCTGGGAGTAACAATAACAGAGAGTGGACAAGAAAGGACAGAGATACAAGAAAGAATAGCGAAAGGACAGAGATGTTTGGGGGCAATGAATCCAATATTGAAATCAAAGAATGTATCAAGAAAAGCAAAAGAAAGAATAAATACGACAGTTGTCAGACCCACGGTGACATATGGATGCGAAACGTGGAAACTGAATGCAAGAGAAAAGGAGACGTTGGAGGTGTGGGAAAGGAAAGCTTTGAGAAGAATCTACGGAGGAAGGAAAGAAAAGGGACTGTGGAGAAAAAGAACAAATTACGAATTAAAATGCCTATATACGAAAACCTTATAAGCCAAATCATAAGAAGCCAGCGGTTAAGATGGTTGGGACACCTGGCAAGGATGAAGGAAGAAAGACAGGCATAGCAAGCCGTAATAAGAGGAGTGGTTGGAAGAAGAGGCAAGGGTAGACCTCGATCTACATGGATTCAGGCAGTAAAGCAAGATCCGGAGTTGATGGGAATCCCGCACTGGGAAAAGCTAAAAGGAGATAAAAAGAAGTGGAGACAAATATGCAACCAAGCCATGGGCCTCTAAGGCCCCTTGAACTATATAATAATATAAACATAACGAATAAGCAGTGACGATAAAGGCGAATCAAGTCCACGCGAGCGGAACCGCGGGCACAGTAGTATATATATATATATATATATATATATATATATATATATATATATATATATATATATATATATATATATAAATATATATATATATATATATATATATATATATATATATATATTATATATATATACATATGATTATAATTAAAAGCATAAAAAAAACAATGATTATCAATATGTATAAAAAAACGAAAAATGATCATTCGGCGAATAAGTAATGTGAAAAAGTCATTTAAAAAAAATATAGATGCCAAAAAAAAATTATTTTGCAGAAATTTATACTTTAGTTAATGTCAATTATAAAAGAAAAGTAAATCAAAATTTAAGTTTAAAACTGAGGATATAATTATTTATTACATTATAAAATTATCAGTAAAACACACTTCTTATCTATTAAAATATTTATAAATAAAAATTAATTTATAAATAAATAAATAATAAATATATTTGAAATAGCCCTTCTCTACATAACTAACAAAAAGGGTATTCTCCAAATTGTAATGCGCATGTGTACCGATATATCTGAACAAAGTAATTGACTTACCCTGAATATGTACACACTATTTTCAAGTTTAAATATTGTATAACCTTTAGTGGCTTATTGCGGCAGCTAAAAATTATTCAAACTGAAAGTTTTAACATTTACTTTTTATTAACAAAAAATTTCTATTGTTGACTCGGTAGCCCGAATATATTTTATTAATTTTAAGATAATAATTAAAATTATCTGCTGAATAACGTTTTCCAAAAGAATTATCGAAAAAAAAAAAAAACTTTTTTGAAAAAGTAAACTTTTTAAATAAATAACCGGTCAAGTGCAAGTCGGACTTGGTCGGACTTGCGCAATTAATATTCTGTACCATGATTTCTAAAGTATTCTATAAAATTGAACCACACATTCATCTTCAATATAATTTACCGAGAATATATAAAACGCGAGACATTTTTGTAGTAAAAGTCCAAAACAAATAATTACTATCTAAATATTTGTTTAATTATAAACAAATAAAAAAAAAATTTGTCTCGGTACCTGTCCGGTCACCATTCGTCATGATAATTTATTTTATCTGTGATTAGTCAAATGCTTATCTGTAATTGGTCAAATGTTTAAGGCAGTAATGACTGAGAAGTATATGGGTATATTACTGATTGTACCGAATATGAAAGGTGTAAGTACTGATATTTTATAGCTGTCTCGTCGCGCTTAAATTCGCAACTTTCCACGAAAGAAATATCCACCATATTGTCAAGCGTGTGATAATTTTCGCTTCCGCGTTTTTTGGCAATTTTTTAAAAATAATATAAAAAAAAGTTTGCGCTAGTACTAGATCATACATATTTTTGAACTAGTGTTTTCATTTGACACCCAACTCGATAACCTTGTAAAACTGTTTGTTTCATTTCCGATTTCACCCCCCAAGCCTAACAAATTTTAGCTTTCAAACCTAGAAGGCCATCAATTCCTGACAAATTTCAACTTTCTTTGTCAAATAGTTTCTGAGAAAATCGGGTGTGACCGACAGACAGACGGTGAGACACCAAAGTGATCTTATAAGTTGTCCGTACGGAACACTACCAGTAGAGGAACCTTATCGAGAGCACATAAAAATGGTCAAGTTTAAAATGACGTACTACATTGATGAGGGCTTAGATTTAAATTATAAGTTTTTTCTACTTTTTGTTGTTAATTTTAGTCATAGCACATTTTTGCAAGAAGCTGTCAGCTGACTTAAGAATATAATTATTGAGTAGCTGGCACTAAAAAACACATACAAAAAGGCAATCAAAAACTCATATTTTCTATTTATGTTTTTTAGGATAGTAGTGTGTCAAAAATGAATACCACATATGGGAAAATAGCAGTGGAGATCTAATTTACATAAATAAATTTTAAGTTTCCATAAGTTCTCTTTCATCAATATTATAATAATATTATTTTAAAATACCCTTATACAATCTTGTAGTATACTGAGGTAAATTCATATATGTTATTCCCTAAGGCATAAAATTAAATAAACTCATACTTACGTTAGCGACGAAAAGGACTACAAAAAATTAAACATCATTTTAAAACCTCCTATTTTCATCGAATATCCAGAAACGCAATCAACACAAAGACATAATAAATGGGATTTCTCTGCCATCCGCCTATTTCAGGTTTTCCAAAATACAAAACGTCGATACGTGTTCCCAAACGGTGATATATTAACACTGAAATGTCCACCTACAAATTTCATTTTAACTACCAACCATTAGGTTTTAAGTTTAAAGGATTCGTGAACGATTAACTTTAAATTTGTTTCTAGCCTTTTTCGGTAACTAATAATAGTAGTGGTTAGGACTTTATTTATGCATACAAATGAGCAAATACCTAACAAATAGATAGATTTTTGTTTGTATTTGTGCCATACGACGCACAGTGGAACCAAGGCGGCGAAAAGTCGATTTTATAAAAGTATGTGGAGAAGGATAATAAACACAAAAATTTGAAGAGAGATGTCTAAATTCAAAGAATCAAGTGTAATTTATTATGTTTACCTATTTGAATAGAGTATATATAGATCACTCAAATAAATTACCTCTGATAACACATTACATTCTTACGTTTTTATTTCATATGCTGCCCACATTTTTTAAGAACACTATGCTATATACATTTTTTAATTCAAAGTTTGATATAATAGCTGCACTAACACGTATTGGTTTCGTTTCTGATGCGAATATTTACGTGCCAAATTAGATAATGCCACAGAACCAAAAATCTTCATAAAAATTGTATCTTTATTTAGGCGCAACTATTTATCTACACTTTCCTACAATCTAAAATTAATTTTTATTAGAAGCTTACATTGTTATTTATCATATCCAAATGGTTTTAAGTGCGATGAACTGCGATTATGAGTACAATTAAATCATATATCCACGAACGTACAATTTGACTAGGTGAAAAAAGGGATATAGATTCTCATTTTCGCCACACTGCGAAAGGTTAAAGTTCTGTCAGTAGACGAAAAACTGCCTGTTTTATACAATTTCCTTTTAGGAGAGGCAGATAAAAATTCTAAATGCTAAATATAACTTGAAATATAGAGAAATTAAATTTTATAAAGATAGATATAGTGCACTAGTTTTTTTTATGAACTCTAGCTGTGTAGCGTATATATTAAGCCCTGAGAAAGAGTCATTCATATGCGGAAGGCGTGTATATAAATGTCTTAATTCACAATCAATATACGAGAGTTGTCTGAAAATAATGGTTTTGACGAATAACACCATCTTTATGTTGAAACTTTTCAGACTACTCTCGTAACATATTTGAATTATCGCCGAACTATATATAATGTCTTTACGAAGATACGAGTATGTGTCTAAGCATGAAACAAATGATTATTATGCAATCTTTCTATTGCGAAATTTTGTCCGCCATTTTGATTAATTATGATATTTCTATAATTTATACCTTTTGAAATCTTTATATTTTCTAAATTTGAAAGCATACATGTCAATTTTCGAAAATTCCATCGCCATATTAAATCCGCCATTTTGAATTTTTGAAATCTGACAGCGTATTTGAATTCAGCGACCCTAAAAACCTATAATAACATGCATGATGTGAAGATCCGTCTGTTCCCCGAATTGCGTGACTGAAAAGGTTAAATATATGTGTTTATATGTGAATTTTACACAAATATATTATTTTTAATTATCATAATGACACACAAATAGTTTATGTGATCATTCATTGCATATTTAAGAAGTAATATAATTTTTGCCGCGAATCGGGCAAATGGCTCCACTGTGCGACGTACCAATATACACGTCATAAACTAAAAGTATTAATCTCATACACGCATGTGTATTAATACTAAATAGTTTTAGAACTGTTTCTTTTAACAATGAGAAAAGAAATTAATACTAAAGGGTGTTTTTTATAGAGGTATAAAACTTTAAGTTGGCAACACTTTTTTAACTGGCGGCCATTTTGTCAGCTGTCAAGTGATTTATGTTTAGTTTGGTTTGGCATTTCAACATGAATAGACTGACGCCTGAACAACGCTTCCAAATTGTGCAAATTTATTTTGAAAAACATGGTTCTGTTCGAAATACGTATCGCGCACTACGTCCATTTTACGGTCAACATAATCATCCATCAGAGCAATTAATTCTATTAACTATGGAACGTTTTCGCACCACGTTTACTCTAAATGATAATACGCATCCACAGAGACGTCGTACAGTGAGTACAAAAGAAGTCATTGCTGCTGTAGAGCGTAGCGTAGAGGAAGACCCGAATCAGTCTATCCGCCATCGTGCACAGGAATTGGATATGTGTCCATCCACTTTATGGAAGATTTTGCGGAAAGATCTTGGTTTACGTGCTTACAAAATCTAACTCGTGCAACAATTGAAGCCACACGATCACCTAGCAAGGCGTAGATTCGGTGAATGGGCCCAAAACAAGATTGCCGTTGATCCCGATTTTCACAAGCGAATTTTATTTAGCGATGAAGCTCACTTTTGTTTGAATGGTTACGTCAATAAACAAAACTGCCGTATTTGGAGTGATGATAATCCTCAAGTGTATGTTGAGACACCGTTACATCCAGAAAAACTGACTGTTTGGTGTGCTTTAGGGGCTGGTGGAATCATTGGTCCGTACTTCTTTAAAAACGATGCTGGTCAGAACGTTGCACTCAATTGTGACCGCTATAGAGCCATGATTACTGACTTTTTCGTTCATCAATTGAACAACCATGATGTGCAGGAGCTGTGGTTTCAACAAGACGGCGCAACATGTCACACAGCTCGTGCCACAATTGATTTATTGAAGGAAACGTTTGGTAACCGCATAGTTTCACGTTTCGGACCCGTGAATTGGCCTCCAAGATTGTGCGATTTAACGCCGCTAGACTATTTTCTGTGGGGATATGTGAAGTCGCTAGTCTACGCCGATAAGCCTGAAACGATTGACCACTTGGAGGACAACATTCGTCGCGTTATTGCCGCTTTACGGCCACAAATGTTGGAAAAAGTCATCGAAAATTGGACCTCCAGATTAGACTACGTCTGAGTCAGCCGTGGCGGTCATATGCCAGAAGTCATATTTAAATTATAATGCCAGAAGATTATCTTTCGAAAAAAGTAAATTTCATGTCAATTTAAAAAATTCATCTTTGTTTTATTCCATTTCAAAGTTCTATACCTCTATAAAAAACACCCTTTACAAATAAATATATAGCGAAGTCATTCCTATAACATAGATGTATAAAAAAGACAAATATTTTTGAATTTAACACAACATACATATATATATTTGTAAAACTCGTAAATTTTTGTGAGCAGACACACAGACTCAATTATTTATTACATTTTATTAAGTAAAAAAATACAAGAAGTCCCATCAGAAAGTTTATTTTTAAATTAAAAAATTGTACTAGCAAACAAACTGACAATTAAAAAAACCCTTACTATCTACATCGACCCTTATCTAAATACATTTTTTCTAAAATTACTTCTTAAAAACATTATGCCATATGAATCAACTGTTACGTTTCCTACGCATTATGACCGAAATTCAAAAAAGTGTTTGCGCCCTTAAATTATTACGTACGCTGAAAAGTTCTTGGTCTGACACATAGATGCAGTGGCATACCTAGGGTGGGGCAAGTAGGCCACGTGCCCTAGGCGCCATTCGCAAAATTCGCAAATTATTAATTATAAAAATCAAAATAAACCAACAACATAATTCATATTCAAATGTTTTGTAAGATTTATGACTGTTTTAGATAATTTACGAAGGGGCGCAACTTCGAAGCTCGCCCTAGGCGCCATTCCCAATTGCTACGCCCCTACATAGACATCGCCCTTTTCAAAAAATTAATATGATTTTTAGGAAGTACCAACCTTCAAACGATATGTGTCAAAATTTCGATTAGTTTATAAGTTTCAGTGGTTTTAGTGACGCTACTTATGATATTTTCAAAACAATGGAAAAAATCGAATTTTGTGTGTTAATTGAACATTGTGTTTTGATGGGAAAAAATACCGTTCAAGCAAAACAATGGCTTGATAAGTGTTACGGGGACTCTGCCCCTGGAAAATCACTCATCATTTACTGATATGCTGAATTTAAACGCGGTCGTGCAGACGCAAATGATGCTGAGTACTCTGGACGCCCAAATGAGATGGTTACACCGGAAAACATAAAAAAATCCACAAAATTGTTTTGAATGGCTGTAAAGTGAAATTGCGTGAAATAGCTGACACCCTAAAGATATCAAAAGAATGTGTTGGTCATATTTTGCATAAACATTTGGGCATGAGAAAGATCTTTTCAAAATGGGTACCGCGTTTGCTCACAGTGGACCAAAAACAACAACGTATTGATGATTCTGAGCGCTGTTTGGACCTGTTTAAACGCAATAAAAGCGATTTTTTCATACGATATGTGACAATGGACGAAACATGGATCCACCACTACACACCGGATTCAAATCGGCAGAGTGTACAGCAGCCGGTAAAAGCCGCCCGAAGCGACCAAAGACACAGTCGGTTGGGAAAGTTTTGGCCTCTGTATTTTGGAATACGCATGGAATAATTTTCATCAACTATGCTGCGAAGGGAAAAACCATCAACAGCGAATACTATATAAAGTTATTGGTGCGTTTGAAGGCAAAAATCGCAGAAAAACGGTCCCAAATTTACAAGAAAAAAGTACTCTTTCGTCAAGGCAATGCACCGTGTCACAAGTCAATGGTTACGATGGCAAAATTGCATGAATATTCGAATTGCTTCTTCATCCACCGCATTCTCCAGATTTGGTCCCCAGCGACTATTATATCTATTCGCAGACATCAAAAAGATTCTCGCGGGAAAGAGATTTGGCTCCAATGAAAAAGTTTTCGTCGAAAATATGGCCTATTTAGAAGGCAAAGACAAATCCTTTCTACAAGAAAGGTACAGAAATGTTAGAAAAGCGTTGGTCTGATTCTATCGCTCTTGAAGGAGACTATGTTGATGAATAAAGTCGAATTTTGCAAAAAAAATGTGTTTTAAGTAGCTAGACCAAAAACTTTTCAGCCTACGAGTTAATTAAGATAACTGAATGAGATATTGATTTAAAATTTGGTATACATATAATGTTTCAAGTAGGAATGGAACCTATAATTTTTTAGCTATATCACTTAAATAGAAATGGGTGAAAGGGGTAGAAGTCAATACATTTTGTATAGTTTCATTACTAATACGAGAATATTTCCTTTTCTGCTTGGGAAAACTGCAAGCAATAATAAAATATATAAAGGGATAAAGGTAGGGAGGAGACGGTTAGACAGGTTACTTAGTGTGTGTTAGTCCTTTTCCGGGTTCTTAGAGTCGTGGAATCTAAACATTATTCTATTTTTTCCTTATTTCCAATCTTAACAAAAATAGTATGTTAAGGAATGTTATTATAGAGTAACGTTAAAAAATATGTACACGTTTTTTAAAATCCATCCAAAATTAAATTAACGAATTTACAATATAAACAGTGAATTATTTTACAGTATAGGCAAATATCTTTTGAAGAGTTGATTGGTTGGTCCGTTGCTTTGTGACAGTACATTTTAACAATAAAATTACTTAATTACTTTGTTAACAGACACTAATATATACTTATATATTTTTGTAAAGATTTACAACTGCGTGATCGCGAATTCGTAGTACAACTACATTTTCAAAAGCTTATCTAAGACTAAATTAACAATTAAAATTAACAATAAAATTAACAATAAAATTAACAATAAAATTAACAATAAAATTAACAATAAAATTAACAATAATTTTATTGTTAATTAGTCTTAGTTAAACGTTTGAAAATGTAGTTGTACTACGAAATCGCAATCACGCAGTTGTAAATCTTTACAAAAATATATTTGGTGTCAGTTAACAAAGTAATTAAGTAATTTTATTGTTAAATATTTTTTTCCCAAATATACTTTAGTGTAGTTTACTTGCACCCACAGTTGGTTAATAAATCCGATGAGGTACCCTCCCCTTCTTTTAAAAGGGTAATCCCTTCCCTTTGTCGTTCCTAATAATCTTTCGTGAATGTGATATTAACGAGTCTGATATTAAAAGTATAAAAATTTTTTCAAAAAAACCATTTAATTTGCCAGAAAGCGAAAAATGATCGTTTGGCCAATTGATGATCTAAAGACATATATATATATATATATATATATATATATATATATATATATATATATATATATATATATATATATAACATGGGCTGAAAAGTCCCGGGCCTAACACATAGATGGCGCTAGTTTTATTGCAGTCACCTTTTTTTCAGTTAATACTAACCTTCAAAAGACAGCAGTTAAAATTTCATGATATTCTATTCATTAGTTTGTGAGTTATTGTGCTAAGAGTGACGCTACTTTTGTTATTTTCAAAACAATGGATCAAAAACAATTTCGTGTTTTAATTTTACACTGCTTCTTGATGGGAAAAAATACCGTTCAAGCGAAGCAATGGCTTGAAAAGTGTTATGGGGACTCCGCTCCATCAGAAACAACAATAAAACGTTGGTTTGCTGACTTCAAACGTGGTCGTAAAGACACCGATGATGCAGAACGCAGTGGACGTCCAAATGAGGCGGGTAACACCAGAAAACATCAAAAAAATCCATAAAATCGTTTTGAATGATCGAAAAGTGAAGTTGCGTGAGTTAGCTGACATCGTAAAGATATCAAAAGAACGTGTTGGCTTTATATTGCATGAGCATTTGACTATGAGAAAGCTCTGTTCAAAGTGGGTGCCGCGTTTGCTCACTGTTGATCAAAAACAAGAACGTGTTGATGATTCTGAGCAGTGTTTGGCCATGTTTAAACGTAACAAACCGGAATTTTTGCGTCGATATGTGACAATGGATGAAACATGGATCCATCACTTCACTCCGGAATCAAAACGATCGTCATCTGAGTGGACAGCAACTGGTGAACCTCGTCCAAAGCGCCCGAAAGCACAACAATCGGCTGGAAAGGTTATGGCCTCGGTATTTTGGGATGTGCGTGGTGTAATATTCATCGACTATCTTGAGAAAGGAAATACCATCAACAGCGAATATTATATAGCGTTATTGGAGCGTTTGAAGGCCGAAATTGCAAAGAAACGACCGCATATGGCAAAGAAAAAAATTTTGTTTCATCAAGACAACGCACCGTGTCACAAGTCAATCAAAACAATGGCAAAACTACATGAATTGAACTTCGAATTGCTCCCACATCCACCGTATTCGCCAGATTTGGCTCCCAGCGACTACTGGCTGTTCGCAGACCTGAAAAAAAATGCTCGCCGGTAAGAAATTTCGCACGAATGAAGAGGTTATCGCTGAAACTGAGGCCTATTTTGAGGCAAAAGATAAATCGTTCTACAAAAGTGGTATTGAAATGTTAGAGCGGCGCTGGAATGATTGCGTTGCTCTTGATGGAGATTACGTTGATGAATAAAGCTAATTTTGAACCAAAAAAACCGTGTTTTCTTTGTTAGGCCCGGGACTTTTCAGCCCATGTGTTATATATATATATATATATATATATATATATATATATATATATATATATATATATATATATATATATATACACAGTAGAACCCCGGTTATCCGAGGTAACGTGAGGGGGCACCCTCCTCGGATAACTGAAAACTCAGATAATCCGAATTTGTTTTTTATTCATTCAAAAAATAAAACTAATACATTAAACCGATGTATTAACGTTTTTAACATATAAATAGGTACATACAGGTATATTATAAAACAATGAAATAGGTATCTATGCGCTTCTGTTTCATATTGGATCTTCTTCTTCTCGCTGCAATGTTTCTCTATCTATTAAGAAGAAGCAAATCCGCTGGGGTTCCCTCTGGTTGTTGTTCGATATACCTCAAAGCTTTTTCCAAAGAAGCAAAACCTTCTTGATGAGAGATCTTAGTGGGAAACTGTTTATCCACCGCCGCCTCGTCATCGTCATCTGATTTTTCGGTTTCCTGAAAGGCATTCGTTATTTCTTCAATACTCATTTCTTCTTCTAAATCATCTGCTGTAATCCATTCACAATATCTTCTGTTGTCACATTTTCGCAAGCTTTTAATTTTTGCATTAATTCAAATAAACTTTTTTCTTTTTGTTCTATCTCGCTGTCAAAATTTGAACATGGCTTCTCAATTTCAAAGCTAATTCATTTAATGGAGTATCATCTTCACTGTCATTATAGTGCTCAAAATCAATAACTTTTGACCAAGATTTGTGGTAGTACGCACAGAATCCCAAGCTTGACTTACCCAGTAAATAACATTTTTCAGTGTAACCTTTCTCATCGCATTGAAAATATCCTCCTTTTCTGTGTATTCTAAGAGATGTTCAAGATATAAACGCCTATAATTATTTTTTAATGTTTTCGAGAATGCCTTGATCCATTGGTTGCATTATGCTGGTTACATTTGGAGGAAAAAATTTTACAACAATTTCGCTCACATGAAGTCCTTCTCCAGGGTGAGATTATCCATTAACAAAATTGCTTTAATAGGAAGACGGTTTCTGTTCAAAAATTTAGTCACAGATGGCACGAACTCTTCTTCAAACCAGTTAGTAAATAAGGTCACATCCATCCATGCGCTCTTCTGACTTTTATAATAGACTGACAGAGGTGAGATGTCTTTTAAAGCTCTTGGACGTGCAGACTTGCCAATCACCATCAGTGGGATTTTGCACTTACCAGATGCATTGGAACATACGATTATAGTTAATCTTTCCTTACTTCGTTTGTGCCCAGGAGCTGATTTTTCCTGTCGAGATGCCAGTGTTTTTGATGGAAGCATTTTATAATTCAGACCAGTTTCGTCACAGTTGTAAATTGGATCCACAATCTTCGATTTGCTTTTTAAAGTTCTGCTTAAACTTCTCAGTTGATGACACATCAGCAGAAAGTTTTTCACCACATACAGTCAGTTGTCGTACACCATACCGTTTTTTTCCAGCGGTCCAGAACTGGTGGTAAACTGATCTGTCTCTGGGAATTGCCTACTAATCATTATTTCTTTTCTGTTGTAAAATTGGACCTGACAGAGGCACACCTTTTGATCTCTGTTGGTTAAACC
The DNA here is from genome assembly GCA_019049505.1 of Pachyrhynchus sulphureomaculatus. NCBI lineage: Eukaryota > Metazoa > Arthropoda > Insecta > Coleoptera > Curculionidae > Pachyrhynchus > Pachyrhynchus sulphureomaculatus. The sequence continues at coordinate 148,787,706 of CM032446.1, read as the reverse complement.
ACATGAATAAAGCTTCGTTAACCTTTTCATAGTCGCCGATTTTCATTGATTGTCTTCCTGAGGACGAGGAGGCTTGATTTATACACCACTCTTCTATTTTTGTGCGGTTTCTTTTCCAATCTCCAACTGTTACCTCACCTACTCCATAATCTCGTGCAACAACTTTAATTGTCTCTCCTGCTTCAATTCTTCTGATGACTTAATTTTTCTTCAATAGGAACAACGATTCTTTTACGCTTGTTTTGCTCCATTATAATACGACAAACAAAGCAGTTCGTATTAATTACACTTAACTACCAGAACTCCAACCAAATAAATTATGTGAGTATACTCGTACTTCTCAGTAGTAAACGCTATAACGCACTGCATTCACGCAAATTTACATGCTGAAAGAGTCCAAAAACATAAATAGGGAAACCCCTCACACGGGCCAGGGGATTCCCGGAAGGCCCCGACGATTTTAAATGGAAATATGTACATACATATTTTATTTGGTTAATACGCAGCATAGACGCGCGTACCTCGGATACTCAGGTTCTTAGATTGGCTCGGTTAATCCGGAGCTCGGATAATCGCGACTCGGTTAATCGGGGTTCTACTGTATTAATATATATATATATATATATATATATATATATATATATATATATATATATATATATATATATATATATATATATATATATATATATATATATATATATATATATATATATATATATATATATCAAAACATAATCATTTGGCCCATTAGAAAAATTAAAATTGTCAATTATAAAACAAAAAAGAAAAGAAAAATTTGTGTTTCAAAAAATTTATGTCCAATTTGTTATTGTAAATATATATAATAAAAAGTTAAAACATTATTAATAATTTTCACACACTTTTGTACAAAATTGTATATTCAAGACCTCAGTTTTCAGATGAAAGTACTTACATACCTAAAGCCGTTTCCTTAACTTAAGGCTTTTAAACCAGGGCCTCCATTGCTGCTCGCAACATTATGTTATGTTAGGTTTGGAGTTAGGTACATTAGCTTATTTTAGGTTAAAGTTCGCTACATTAGGTTATGTTAGCATTGGAATTCCTGGTTTAAAAGCCTTAAGTTTAGGAAAAGTTCATCTGATCATTTTCCGCTTTGCATATGGTTATAAAAGTTTGATCTTCTTGGTGCAAATGGCTAAAAACTATATTTATTGAAAAATAAGTACAAATCATAGTCAATAATCAAAAATCCACCCAGACAGATCAATAGAGAAATCAAAAACGAAGATTATAAAACATATTATTGAGATTCCTTGTAAATTGCCTAACTGAGAATCATTTTATTGGCTAAAAAGGCGTTTTTTGGAAAAAAAAGCAATATAACATATATTAATAGAGAAAGCAAGAACGAAGCTTTAAAACAAATGAGATTCCTTGAAAACTGCGGCCAGAAAATAAAATTGTGTAAAAGTTACATCTTGCCGCCTTTGTGCGCCGGTAAAACGCTCTAAAGTCTGTTGTTGTTACACTCTGTACCTTCCACATGATGTGTTCACGCAATAAGCCAAAAAACAGCCAATATGTGAGAAAAATTTTGATAAATATGGGTTCAATTTTGTGTGGTAACAGTAGAAAATTTAAACAAACAAAATTAAATAGTCAATATATGATGAAAAATAATTTTTCAACAAAAGTACTTAATCCTAATATGTATTAAGTATATTGACCTGAAAAGGGCGGTTCATGTACATAAATGACAAATAGTATTTGGGAAAATTAATGATCCCGTTCACGCCTTATGATGTTACGGTATATATGAAAAATTGAGGTATTTTAGCGTTTAATGGAATCGCATTGTTGTTTTAGACTAAAACATTATCAACAGTTCTAGAGAAAATAGACAGCCTAATAAATTGAAATGTATTGAATTATTATAACTTTTTCCTATAAATTCGTCTAAATTTTTAAATGTTAGATATTTTATTTCCCCTAAAATAAAAAAAAAATTCTGACATAATTAGTTCCAACGGTGTTGTATACACGTAGACTGAAAAGTTTTTGGTCTAGCTACTTAAAACACTTTTTTTGCAAAATTCGACTTTGTTCATCAACATAGTCTCCATCAAGAGCGATACAATCAGTCCAATGCATTTCTAATATTTCTATATCTTTCTTGTAGAAGGATTTGTCTTTGCCTTCAAAATAGGTCTCAATTTCGGCTATAACTCCTTGGCTGCAGCCAAATCTCTTTCCCGCGAGCATTTTTTTGAGGTCTTCGAATAGACAATAGTCGCTGGAGGCCAAATCTGGAGAATACGGCGGATGAGGTAGTAATTCGAACTTCAATTCATGCGACTTTGCCATCGTAACCATTGACTTGTGACACGGTGTATTATCTTGATGAAAGAGCACTTTTTTCTTGCTCATTTGGAGCCGTTTCTTTGCGATTTCTGCCTTCAAACGCACCAATAACTTTATTTAATATTCGCTATTGATGGTTTTCCCTTCTCAGCATAGTCGATGAAAATTATTCCATGCTCATCCCAAAATACAGAGGCCAAAACCTTCCCAGTCGATTGTTGTGTCTTTGGTTGCTTCAGGCGGCTTTCACCGGCTGCTGTCCACTCAGCTGATTGCAGATTTGATTCTGGTGTGTAGTGGTGAATCCATGTTTCATCCATTGTCACATATCGCATGAAAAAATCCTTTTTATTACGCTTAAATAGGTCGAAACAGCGCTCAGAATCATCAATACGTTGTTGTTTTTGGCCCACTGTGAGCAAACACGGTACCCATTTTGAACAGAGCTTTCTCATGCCCAAATGTTCATGCAAAATATGACCAACACGTTTTGATATCTTTAGAGTGTCAGCTATCTCAAACAACTTTACTTTACGGTCATCCACAACAATTTTGTGGATTTTTTTGATGGTGTAACCACCTCAGAACATTCAGCATCATTTGTGTCTGTACGACCGAGTTTAAATTCAGCATACCAGTATATGATAAATAATTTTCCAGGGGTAGAGTCCCCGTAACACTTATCAAGTCATTGCTTTGCTTAAACGGTATTTTTTCCCATCAAAAAACAGTGTTTAATCAACACACGAAATTCGATTTTTTCCATTGTTTTGAAAATATCAAAAGTAGCGTCACTAAAACCACTGTAACTTGTAAACTAATCGTCGAAATATTATAAAATTTTGTTACGTATCGTTTGAAGGTTGGTACTTCCTAAAAATTATATAGATTTTTGGAAAGGGTGACATCTATGTTTCAAACCAAAAACTTTTCAGCCTACGTGTTATACACCGTAATAAGAGGTGATAGGAATTAAGCAGATACTCATACGACCGATGATGGTGCGTACGGCAATGTTGTTGAAGAAGTGGTGTACGGTCTCATTGACTACAGAAAATAGATCACAAATATTTGACAGCAAGTGCCGGCAAAATATTCTCTTTCGTTTATCTCAGTAATACCAGAATGCCTTACTACGACTGGTACCTTCTTTTTAACGTCGTAAAACTTTCTCTTTTGGCAACCACCGGTTTAGTGGCAAAACTTATCGGTGGATACAGTGCCACATGATGACGGTAAGCGGCTCATTTGAGCGTACCCATAAACAGAAACTTGGCTAACGACGGGGTCCGTTGATTCTGATGTGTGGCGGGTTGCCGCTTACAACAACGCGTTAATCGGTAAGCATCTCTGAAGATCAGTCAGTAGGAAACGGTGCTAAAAGCGGTAGTAGTTTACACTACTCGTAGATATTAGAAAAACTCTTCTGGACTGGTAGCAAGTCGGCTTCGCCTAGATATGTGCTAGACAGAGATGGACTGCTGATTATACAGGTAAGCATCGGCGGTCCGCCATATCAACGGGTGTAAGTGTTCATGGGGTGGGTCACAAAAAGAAATACACTGTTCGCAGGGGCCGACAATACATGCAGGTGCGTGCTACACAGAGACGGTCTTAACGGGTCTACAGCTATTTCGCACTATCTACCGGGGTATGTGTAGCTAAGTCTATCTCTGATGGATATCCCAATGAGGATAATGCTGGTCATATTGGATCCGCAACACTCTCCTGGGTGCACACTAGGGAGAGTAAGATAGACTACTAGTGGCGAATCTGGGGAGTAACTTCTGTCTAGATAGAGTTTCTCTGATTGACAGGTTTCTGTGGGTTTCTGATGAATCCAGAAACTCCATCTGGAGAAAAGAACGATCCTGTAGTTATTGCCGTGTCATCGACCGATAGTAGGAGGCTAGTATGGTCCGCTCTCGGAATATCTGCCGTATATACTCTTGGTTCTCTTTTGCTTGGGCTGGGATGTGTATTGGTCTATCTTTGTGGTGCACGTCGTATAGGAGGTAAATTTCTGCAGGAATATGACGGTGACAATGACGTGTGTCAAAGGATTTTAACATGTCCAGAATGACGGGGCCTAGGTGACTTCTCCTGTTGAACGCTATTGCAATCTAGTGGGATAATCTGGCGGTTTGATCGGTGGTAGAATGTTTGGAGTGAAATCCAAGCTGTGTCAAGGGGAGTACCTCTAATTCATCGGCTTTGGTTCTGACCATTTACAGGACGAAATTATCGACGATCTTGCTCATAGATGAAAGCAGACTTATAAGTCTGTAATTACTGGCTTTTATAGTGGGAGTTCTAGTTTTATGGGTTAGGATGATATTGGAGTTGATAATGTTTGTAATCTCAATCACATGGAGGGGCTTTTTAATTGCTAAATTTGGTATCCTATCATGGCCAGGTGCTTTTCGGGTTGGCATCTTATTGATGATAGCCTGGATTTCATCTGAGGAGGTAAAGTGGATGTTCAGAGATAGCAGTATATTTTCCAGTTCTCTGATCATGCCTTCCACGATGTTTTGGATTTCACGTTGTTTTGGATCATTTGGTTATGTTTAGCCAGATCTGGAGCTGGAGTTTTTGAACTAAATTTTTCTTCCAGTAAGCTTGTCAATAGTTCAACACTTTTTTTCTACGTAGCGACTCAGGTGCTGTCGTGGGTATGGGTTAGGTTTGTGGCCTGGGTTGCATCAAGACGTTCATCATCTTCCATGGGGACCAGTCGGAACTGACTAGTTATTCTAGTTTAGAGTCCCGCCGTCTGCTGTGAAACTTCAGGAAAGCTAGTCGTAGTAGTTCGGTCTCTCTGTCTCCCATTCTTTTGAGGTGGGGATCTCCAGTGAAGTGGACTTGTCTGAGGAGTGTTCTTCTCTTGGATTAGATTTGGTTGATGTTTCTGTAACTCCTTGAAAGCATTTCAGATATGATCTTGGGGAGCGCTTTGTCTAATTCTACTGAGTAGGAGATTTCGATGATCGGACCTGAGTTGAGGGTCGGCACTACCTGGAACCCGGCTGCAGGTAGGGTTACCTAGGGTAAGGATGATGGGCAGAGGGGGTTAGAGCTCAGCTCGTGGATATGATATTGAAAGTTGACGTTTTTGATTAGGAACAGGTCCAGAAAATCGAAAATCCTATGAGCGATGTGGTAGTGGGTGGGTTCGGGAGGAGAAGGAGTGGAAAAGACTGCTTAATAATGGCTTGAGCAGGTTTTTATACAGCTCCTTCATTTGTAGGAAAAAGGCCTCCATAGCTAAGTTAAGGGATATTTCCCCCTGCGGTTGGCGCAGGTGACCGGCATGTATTTTAGTTTTTGGCATATTAACCAATGATGAAACTCTCCACATTTCGCACATTTAGATTGGGCTCTGCAATTGTAGATCGAATGTCCATACAGTTAATAGTTATGATACTACGTAGCTCTTGACCGTGGTTTTGGGGCTCTATTTTTACTTTATTGTAGCTAATTTCTCCTATATGAAAGTTCTAAGGCCATCAGTATTAGATCACCCTGTTCGTGGTGTCAGCGAATTATCTTTCCTGGCTTGAAGGCCTCGCGTTCTAGGGCCTCATTGATCCGTTCTCCTGTTACATAGTCTTGTATGCCTCTGTTTACAACATGTTTACATTTGTCTTCCTGGGACTGGAACGTGTGATATTCCTCTTTTGTTTCGTCGAGCAATTTTGTAATATGCCTATAATCATTACTTACTTGCGACTGGAAAGATTTTGATATCCTCTGGAACCGTGACAAAGCCTTTAAAGTACCAATTTTGAACTTTGACGTGGCTTGTTAATATATTATATATTTTCTGTTGCCTTAGTACAATTGGGAGAACTTTTTGTTTGGACTGATATTATGTTTTGCTTGTCCACCACCACCTTTAAAAGACAAGGTGCCTGTTGCCTGACTCCGTGATTGGGCGCCGTTAGTTTGTTTTGTGGCAGTTACTTTGTCTACTGCTTGTTCTTTGTTAGCGTTATTATCAGTAAACTATTACCTTTTACTACTTTATTTATCACAGGGGCATCCCATTTTAGGTCATTATTGTGTTGCCTCTATCTCTTACCGGTATAGATGATGAACCCGTCGTCATTCTCCGTGAGCGTCCAGCGTTCTCGGTTACCTGTTAGAGGTTCCTGCTTGAAAAGTTATGAGTCTTCCTTCTACAGATTAAGTTGTGATCCCTTTAATAAGACAATCGATAATCTTCCTTAGTGATTGATAGTTCTTTATAATTTATTTGATCTTGCTGTTTTCTCTCGAAATCTTGTCTGATTGCTCTTTTATTGTTGACTGCAACGTTCTTACTGCCACCAAATGTTGTGTAACTGGTACCAAGTCGTAACGCACCTCCTCCATGGTGGGCGCCACTAGTGTCCACCTCACACAACACACTAGCTTTTGAATAAACTTCATATAGGTTACTTTCATTTTTACATTAAGAGAAACACTATTAAATCTTACGTCGGTCTGACTCTAACATCACCTTCCTACTCTGGTGTTCGAAGAAACAGTGACTGATCAGGCTGACACGGCCGTGGAGGTGTGCGAACTGGGACATTGACACGCGTTGCACGACCACGATAGGGAGAATAATAGCGACTCGCTTCTGAAAAATTGGAAAGCCAATTTTCCGTGTCTCTCGCGACAGATACTTTGGATGAATGATAGGGTGAACGTTTAGAATTACTTCTTAAAGCAAGAAGAACGTAAAATAATGAAACTATGCTATTGCCACAAAAAAAAAAATTTAAATTTTAGTATATATTAAACAAAGTAACTTCTCAATAGCGGCCAGTGAAAATTTTATCAAAATTTGATCGTTTTTGAGGGAAAGAATGAAATAAATACGGAATATTTTTCTAACACTAAATTTGTCCGCTAACTTTGGAACGGAGTACGTTTCGTTTTCCGAGATAACTTTTAATTTTTCTGTAAGAGAACCCTTTACGTTTCATACATATGATGTTGCTTTTCCAGCGCCAAAAATTAACATAATTATCTGAAAACCTGTTTTCTAATTGCATTTGGAATTTCCAATAATACATAAAGCAGTCTATTCTTCAAAACGATCGGGTCGGTATATGACCGATATTAACAATGGACATTCCATGTAATTTTGCCAAAAATACTGATTAATGTAACCGTGGCCGTTTTTGCAAGATTCCGATATTGAAAGGTCTTTGTTACCATAAGATACATTTTAAGAAGTTAACCGTTGAGAGGGGTGAGTGTTTTAAGAGATCGCCGAAATGAGAAGTTTTACTGTATATACACACATACACATACACCCGCACACATACACATACACCCGCACACGCACTCGCACACGCACACGCACACACACACGCACACGCACGCACACACACGCATACACACGCGCACACACACGCGCACACACACGCTCACACACACGCACACACACACACGCGCACACACACTCGCACACACACACACGCACACACACACACACACGCACACACACACGCACACACAAACGTACACACACACACACGCACACGTACACACACACACACGTACACACATACGCAGAAACATACGCACACACACCCGCACGCACGCGCGCCCACGCACACGCACGTACGCACACACGCACACGCGCACACACACACACACACACACACACACACGCACGCACGCACGCACGCACGCACAAGGTATTTTGTAAATTACGTTCCAAATTTAATTTTTTAGGATAGGAGTCTTGGTTTTGGTAGACAGTTTAGACAGTTAAAACTATTTCTAAACTGTACACCAAAACCAAGACTCCTCGCCTAAACAATGAAAATTGGAACGTAATTTACAAAATACCTTGTTCAAGTTGTAATAAGGTGTACGTAGGTCAAACCTCCACAAATTTGAAGGATAGGATTATATGACACAAAATTGACTGCAGACATAATGTACAATCTTGGGCTTTAGCACAACATGTCATTAACAATGACCATCGAGTGAGCTGGGGTGAGACTGAGGTCCTGGATCGCTCTGATTCTTACTACAACCGAATTTTCTTAGACATGGCCTATATTAACCGGGAACCCTACGCCATGAATAAAAAGAGGGACTCCCAGGGACTCAGTTCCATATACAGTTACATCCTTAAATTAGAATTAGAAAAAAACCAATCACTAACAGATCGTCCTGCACCAGACGAATAACACATGGACAAAATATTTTTTCCATCCTATTATTCTATTATTTTATATGTACATAAAGCAGTCTATTCTTCAAAACGATCGGGTCGGTATATGACCGATATTAACAATGGACATTCCATGTAATTTTGCCAAAAATACTGATTAATGTAACCGTGGCCGTTTTTGCAAGATTCCGATATTGAAAGGTCTTTGTTACCATAAGATACATTTTAAGAAGTTAACCGTTGAGAGGGGTGAGTGTTTTAAGAGATCGCCGAAATGAGAAGTTTTACTGTATATACACACATACACATACACCCGCACACATACACATACACCCGCACACGCACTCGCACACGCACACGCACACACACACGCACACACACACACGCACACACACGCATACACACGCGCACACACACGCTCACACACACGCACACACACACACACGCGCAAACACACTCGCACAGACACACACGCACACACACACACACACGCACACACACACGCACACACAAACGCACACACACACACACGCACACGCACACACACACACACACACGTACACACATACGCAGAAACACACGCACACACACCCGCACGCACGCGCGCCCACGCACACGCACGCACGCACGTACGCACACACGCACACGCGCACACACACACACACACACACACACACACACACACACACGCACGCACGCACGCACGCACGCACAAGGTATTTTGTAAATTACGTTCCAAATTTAATTTTTTAGGATAGGAGTCTTGGTTTTGGTAGACAGTTTAGACAGTTAAAACTATTTCTAAACTGTACACCAAAACCAAGACTCCTCGCCTAAACAATGAAAATTGGAACGTAATTTACAAAATACCTTGTTCAAGTTGTAATAAGGTGTACGTAGGTCAAACCTCCACAAATTTGAAGGATAGGATTATATGACACAAAAGTGACTGCAGACATAATGTACAATCTTGGGCTTTAGCACAACATGTCATTAACAATGACCATCGAGTGAGCTGGGGTGAGACTGAGGTCCTGGATCGCTCTGATTCTTACTACAACCGAATTTTCTTAGACATGGCCTATATTAACCGGGAACCCTACGCCATGAATAAAAAGAGGGACTCCCAGGGACTCAGTTCCATATACAGTTACATCCTTAAATTAGAATTAGAAAAAAAACAATCACTAACAGATCGTCCTGCACCAGACGAATAACACATGGACAAAATATTTTTTCCATCCTATTATTCTATTATTTTATATGTTATTTTCCGAAAACTGCAATGCATTGTTTCTTTCTGTTATCCCCCGTATACAGGTTGACACATGCGCTATTGAAATAAAAAATCCAAATTCTTAACGATTATTTCTATCTTTATTCATTACACTACTTGCCATTTAAATAATTTTTTCGACTGCAAGCATATCTCATATCGAAACGAATCAATATCTTCGATCTTTCTCTACCACATAAAAGTTATATCGGTCTATCACACTCCATCTTTACCACCAAAAATTGAAAATTTTTTGTTATTTTACTGGTTTACGGGATAAGCAGAGAGAACCAGAGCCAGCCATTTTTGGCCGTTTTGTATTTTTTCCTTTTAATATTATGTAGTTAACAACAGTATATTGGGGAATGTTCCTTTGGGTTAATGACTTTGGTGAGTCAACCATTTTTTTGTTTTCATGCTTTTTTTTGTGTTTTCTCAATTATATAAATGTACTCAAAAAATAAATTTTTTACTGTATAAAGAAAGAAGAAAATTTTGTCTTTCCAGATGTCCTGAAGAAGAAATAAATATAATTTCGAAAGCTCGACTAACAAAAAAAAGTTGTTTCACTACCCAAGGCCATAAATATTTAAATATAGACGGCAGCCCCACTAATTTGACAATTATGTATATATATATATATATATATATATATATATATATATATATATATATATATATATATATATATATATATATATATATATATATATATACACTAGCCGTGCCAGCGGCTCCGCTCACATGGACTTGATTCACCTTTATCGTCACTGCTTATTCGTTATGTTTATATTATTATATAGCTCCAGGGGCCTTAGAGGCCCATGGCTTGGTTGCATACTTGTCTCCACTTCTTTTTGTCTCCCTCCTGTTAGCTTTTCCCAGTGCGGGATTCCCATCAACTTCAGATCTTGCTTTACTGCCTGAATCCATGTAGATCGAGGTCTACCCTTGCCTCTTCTTCCAACCACTCCTCTTATTAGGGCTTGCTTTGCCTGTCTTTCTTCCTTCATCCTTGCCACGTGTCCCATCTTAATCGCTGGCTTCTTATGATTTGGCTTATAAGGGATTTCGTATATAGTCATTTTAATCCGTAGTTTGTTCTTCTTCTCTACAGTCCCTCTTCTTTCCTTCCTCCGTAGATTCTTCTTAAAGCTTTCCTTTCCCACACCTCCAACGTCTCCTTTTCTCTTGTATTCAGTTTCCACGTTTCGCATCCATATATCACCGTAAGTCTGACAACTGTCGTATATATTCTTTCTTTTGCTTTTCTTGATACATTCTTTGATTTCAATATTGGATTCATTGCCCCCAAACATCTCTGTCTTTTCACTATTCTTTCTTGTATCTCCGTCCTTTCTTGTCCATTTTTTGTTATTGTTACTCCCAGATAATTAAATTTATCTACTTTTTCAAACATATATTTTTTCCCTAAGTTGTTTATTATATCTAAACTTTTGTTGTTTTTATTATCCTTCTTCTTTGTAATTTCCATGTATTTTGTTTTTTCCCTATTTATCTTTAGTCCTCTCATCCTTCCCCTTTCTTCTATCCTACTTATGGCTTTTTTGAGGTTCTCTTTTGCTCTTGCGATCACTGCTACATCATCCGCATAGGCCAAGCATTGGCAGGTTTGTTGGTATATCGTCCAATTTGTTTTTATTTCTGAGTCCCGGATTATTCGCTAATACCAAATTAAATAGGCATGAACATGTTGCAGGCATAGCAAGGAGAGCTTCTCAAAAGTTGGGAATATTATTTCGAACCAGAAAGCTTTACACTCCACAACAACTGTTAATTCTTTACGAAGCTCAAATTCGACCAACTATGCTGCTCCCATGTTTGGGGCTCCGCTCCCAAACATACGCTGCATTTGTTGGATTCTATTCAGAGAAGAACTGTTCGTCTGATTGGAGACCCGGAACTGACCGGCGGCCTTGATTCGCTGGAACATCGAAGAACGGTTGGCGACTTAAGCCTATTCTACAAGTATTTTCATGGAAAGTGTTCGAAGGATGTGGCCCGCTTAATTCCTCCCAGAGCGGTGCATGTTAGAAGTACACGTCGCGCTAATACTTCACATCCGTATGAGATTCAGCTTGTTACTCCTCGTACAACGCTTTTCAAGCAGTCTTTTATATGGAGAACATCATCCCTTTGGAATAATTTGCCCAGGACTGTGTTTCCCACCTAGTACAATTTACAGCGATTCAAGAACAACGTGAATCGCTTTTTCTGCACACGTGTCGCTCCTGTAGCGCTTTAGGGAGTTCTTCCCTGCAGCACGTGTGCTAGACCCATAAAAAAAAAAAATTAAATGACATATCGACACTGGATCCCCCTGTCTTAATCCTCTCTTCACCTTAATCTTGCCCTCAATCAACGCTCTATTTTCTGTGTCATTCAAGGTCATTCTCATCATGCGAATCAATTTACTTGGAATTTTTAGTTCTTCCATTATCTCGTAGAGTTCTTCTCTATTTACAGAGTCATATGCTTCTCTGAAATTCACAGAGACCAAGTGTAGTGCTAAATTTTGTTCTAAGCTATTATCTTGGATTTGCTTAATCGAAAAGATCTGATCTGTAACCGATCTATTTTTCCTCAATCCACACTGGGGCTCTCCCAGAATAGACTCAGCTTTCTCTGCTAGTCTGTTTTTGATAATCACCACTACTATCTTGTACACGACATCCAGTAAGGGTATTGGTCTATAATTAGCACATATAGTTTTTGTATATTAAACAAATGAGCGACTCTCTCCAGCTCACTGGCATCTTCTCTGTTTCCCACATTTCTTGCACCAACCGGCATATTTCATTTTCCAGATCTACTCCTCCAGCTTTTATCATTTCTGCTGTTATATAATTTCCACCCGGGGCATGATTTTGTTTTGGGTTCTGAATATTTCTCTTATTTTCTCTTTGCGGGGTTTGTTTGTCCCCCCTGCCCTTCAGTTAATTTTGCTTCCTATTTCTCATTCAACTCCTCATTTTCATCTCCATTTAATGTTTCTTTAAAGTATTTCCCCCATCTATTCAGTCTTTCAGCCAAGCTGACTGCTAAACTTCCATCTTTTTTCCTACATATTAGCATTTTGTCTCTATTTATTACCTTTGTAGTTTTTTTTAAAAAAAACGTAAATCGGTTAAGTGGTTCTTAAGTGCTAAGCGCACTAATGGCCAGACGGACAGACAGAGAGACGTTACGTTCTATATATATTATAGGTTTTTTTTGATATATATCAAATTAAGAATTTAAAAAAAAAACACGTAAATCGGATGAGTGGTTCTCGAATGATAAGCACATTAACGGACAGACAGACAGAGAGACGTTGCGTTTTATATATATATATATATATATATATATTTATATATACTCGTATATATATATATATATATATATATATATATATATATATATATATATATATATATATATATATATATATTATTATATAACCTGGCCAGAGAACATATGTTTGAATTTAAAAAAAACACGTAAATCGGATAAGTGGTTCTTGAGAGATAAGCGCGCTAACGGACAGACAGACAGACAGACCGAGAGACGTTGCATTTTATATATATTACAGATATTTTTTGCTATATGATATTGTTCCATATTTAATGGTTTAGGCAGTGTATTGCAAGAGAACGGGCTAGCGGCAAACTTTTTTCCGATTTGATTCACCATTATCATCACTGCTTATTCCTGGCCAGAGAACATATGTATGTTTTAAACAAAAAAGTACGTAAATCGAATAAGTGGCTCTTCAGTGATAAGCGCACTAACGGACAGACAGACAGAGAGACGTCGCATTTTATATATATTATAGATATATATATATATATATATATATATATATATATATATATATATATATATATATATATATATATATATATATATATATATATATATATATATATATATATATATATATATATATATATATATATATATATATATATATATATATATATATATATATCGATATATATATATATATATATATATATATATATATATATATATATATATATATATATAATATTTTCATGTCTTTCTATCCATTTTTCTGATCCTCTTTTAGTTACTTTAAAATCATTGCCCTTGAGACCCCATCTTTTCTTTTAGGTAACCTAGTTGCTTCCGTCTTCGGTACTATATTTATTGCTTTGGTTCAGCATCAATCATTAGAGAAGCATCCACACTTATTCGGTGTCGTATATCTTTATTTTGTACCATATAAACACAGCAATGTCTGTGGGCTTAAATTTTCTTCGGTTATTTTCCTTTATCGAAGTCTCTACGTAACCTTTAGCATAAATCGGATTACTTTAAACATGCATGTCATAAATATTATATTTTGCTTCTTTCCAATCTCATGGTTCCTATTCCTTTTAAAAAGCTAATTGTGTGTGTTAAATAAGTGACTTAATTTTCCCTTTGTCGACCTTCGTCGGTAATACGACGAAACGCGCCTCCATAGACGGTTTGACAGATAGGAAAGCAGTAAATAATTTATTCGATTTTGGTAGTCACTGATTTTTCATGTGAAGAAACTCTACTTTACATAGCTCGTTGGAAAAAGTATTTGGTATTAGGATACTATCCGATATCTAGTTCCATACTCTATTGCTTCAGCAATTTTACTATGAGGACACTCGACGGGGATATGCAGAAACTGATGCGTGTATTGGAGTACAGAGATGAGTCTAACTATATGTCTTAAATGGTAATTGTGTAATCTTTATGTATTTCGGAATGTGTGGTTTATTATAAAAGAATGTAAGTAGATTTGAAGCTCATGATAGTGCTAGTTTAATGATACGTATGATTTAGATCCCAAATATTATAACGGCTTTAGATATTTCTAGGTTGTCCCTGGATACTAGACTATAAGAATTTTGCCTGAGAAAATAAATACCTTGTCAGTTTAATTATTCCAAAAGAAGTTAATTTTTGAACCAAGAGTTTCTTGTTAAGTAGATAAACCCTTTGGATGGAAGTATGTATTGTAATTATAAGCAGTATTTCTGTTCAAAAATTCAAATTTAAATGTGTTTCAATTAAGTATATTCTAAATTGTAAACAACACAATTTTAAGTTAGAACATTTTATTTTATTTGTTTCTTGATTTTTTTATATGAAACTTTTGTGAAGTATCCTAAACATGATATTGGGTATGACAGCGTTTTTAGTCTACTGCCGCGATAATTTTCGAAAGAATAAGGAAAATCTCTTTCACAAATATATTGAATTTGAAGTAAGACAGAAACGTATAATTTTTGAGCGATATCGCTGAAGGGTAAGTAAATAAAACCGATAAGGATGGACTTATTTTTCTTGTAGTATTTCAATAGCATTATTTTCCTTATTTGTTTGTTAACTGAACGAGCTACTTCAAGTAAAATTTATCGTTGTATAATAAGAGAAAAGAAAGATGACGAAACCAAAGTACAAATCAATTTTCAAAGTCAACTTGAGATATTAGCAATAGGATATGATTAGAATTTGAAATACTTTTCCACATTTTTCTTTGATGAATATCCATTATTATGGATTTAAAGTGTAAATTGAGAGAACAATAAGTAAATTAAGCAATATTTGAGGTATTTTTAATGTAGTTTTTAGTCTATTTTCAGTTTGTCAGCATACAACCCACAAAAAATTATTTGGTTTTTTATCCAATAGCCAGATTAATTTTTAAAAAAACGTCAAAGCAGTAAAAATAAAATGGTCATTCCAGTTTATATTGAATTGAAACAAATATTGTACCGCATGCCAATGAAAACAAAAAGTTACTACGCTACGGAGAAAATTTAGTTTACCGCAATCAAAAATGCTGATTGTGCATGGGGAAACTCATTTGTCAAGGGTCTATTTTATAAAATACAATCAAATTTCCAAATAACAAATTGGAGAGATAACAAAATGCAATTTTATAGCTGACATTTACAAAATTCTGTTCGAATTTTCGTGATATTATTTTTTAATTTTATTCTATATAGACTGATATCATGATATCAAATATATGTAATAGTGGAAGTTAATAATTCGAAATGTTCTATTTATTCTTAATTATTATTCTTTATTTTAACTTAAACTAAAGCGAGTAAACTATTGTATCGGTAAATAATCTTTCAACATTACTGCATTTTTTCTGGGGGTTTGCCAACCCCCCAACCCCTTCTATCTGTCAATTATATTATAATGTTGTATTGTCGAAAACACTAATAAAATCATTGTCTGGCTTGTTTTTATTTTTTTGTGGTCGTTACTGTCGTATCGATATTTATTGATACATCGATAGTTAAATTGGGTATTTTGAATTTTTGTCACGACACTATACAACAGTTATCACCACCCCTCACTCGACGTGCGTTTTGCTAAACCTATTAGTGTCAGCAGAAGTAATGGGTGACTAAGTTAACACTAAAAATTAGACAATTTATAATAATATTGTGATTTACTCTAGCACAATCGACCAAACACGAACGGCGATTTTCTTCCAATCAAGTAACCCATACATAGAATTGTAAGGGATAAGTTCACTATCCTTATTTAGACTATTCATAAATTTTATAACTTCAGTAATTTCGTAACGTAGGCTGAAAAGTTTTTGGTCTAGGGACTTAAAACACATTTTTTTTTTGCAAAATTGCGTCTTTATTCATCAATATAGTCTCCTTCAAGACTGATACAATCAGTCCAACGCTTTTCTAACATTTCTACACGGATACCTTTCTTGTAAAAGGATTTGTCTCTGCCTTCAAAATAGGCCTCAGTTTTGGCGATACCTTCTTCATTGTATCCAAATCTCTTTCCCGCAAGCATTTTTTTCAGGTCTGCGAATAGGTAATATTCGCTAGGAACCAAATCTGGAGAACACAGTAGATGAGGAAGCTATTCGAACTTCAATTCATGTAATTTTGCAATCGTAACCACTGACTTGTGACAGGGTACATTGTCTTGATAAAAGAGCACTTTTTTCTTGTTCATTTGGGGCCGTTTCTTTGCGATTTCTGCCTTCAAACGCATCAATAACTTTATATAATATTCGATATTTATGGTTTTTCCCTTCTCAGCATAGTCGTTGAAAATTATTCCGTGCGCATCCCAAAATACAGAGACCAAAACCTTCCCAGCCGACCGTTGTGTCTTCGCTTCGAGCGGCTTTCACCGGCTGCTGTCCAGTCAGCTGACTGACGATTTGATTCCGCTGTGTAGTGGTGGATCCATGTTTCATCTATTTTCACATATCGCATGAAAAAATCCTTTTTATCGCCCTTAATCAGGTCCAAACAGCGCTCAGAATCATCAACACGTTGTTGTTTTTGGTCCATTGTGAGCAAACACGGTACCCATTTCGAACAGAGCTTTCTCATGCCCAAATGATCATGGAAAGTATGACCAACACTTTCTTTTGATATCTTTAGGGTGTCAGTTTTTCGCAATTTCACTTTACGGTAATCCAAACCAATTTTGTGGATTTTTTTTTATGTTTTCCGGTGTAACCACCTCATTTGGGCGTCCTGAAAAAATTTTTTGGATCTGTAACCCCGAATATACCATTAACAGGCAAAAAAAATTCTTAAAAACCCCCAATAAATTCATCATCATCATCGTCATTAACTTATTCTATCCACAATCGGATGTAAGCCTTCCCAGGTTTTCTCTAATGAGCTTTGTTGTTTCCTTTTTGCATCCAATCGTATCCTGCTAATCTTTTTATGTCGTCGGTCCATCTTGGCTGTGGCCTACCTGTGCACCTTTTGTGTTCTCTAGGCCTACATTCAACTATACAGCATGTCCATCTGTTAACATTCAGTCTTGCGATATGCCCTGCCCAATTCCACCTTAATATATATATTCGTTGTATTACATCTGTCACTTAGATCTTTTTCTTATCTGGATGTTAGGAATACAATCTTGGAGTCTAATATTTATCAATCTCCTCTCTATTACTCTTGGGCTACCTGAAGTTTATTTATTATACTTTTATTTGAGGCCCAAGTTTCAGTGTCATATGTTAACACCGGCAGTACGTATTGATCGAACACTCTGGCTTCTATTGTATTTGAGATGTCCAATTTATGGTAAATTGTAACGTACCGAACGCAGACCAAGCTAACGAGACCCTTCTATCCAAGTCAGCCTTTAAATTATTTTTTGATATTTCGATTTTTTTGTCCTACATATATGAATGTTTGTACTTTTCCTATTCTTTCACCTTCTATTAATAGTTCCTGGTTGCTATCTTCACTTTCGTTGTTTAAATATTTGGTTTTGGTGAAGTTTATTTTTAGATCTATTTCTCGAGACTTGTCATTTAATTCCATCAGCATTTCTTGTAATTCTTCTTTTGTATTGACGATCAGAGTTACTATATTTTCCTTCAGTTTCCTTAGCATAAGGGGCGTTATTGTCCTACACGCATCCCGTATCCTATTTTCCATATCTACTGGTGTTGTAGGGGGATTCACATAAACACGATCTTTAATGTGGCCCCATAAAAAGAAGTCTAAAGGTGTTAAGCCACATGATCGAGGGGGCCACCTCGCTTATCTTGTTGGATCTACATTTATTCCCTTTCAAAGTTATCAACTTCTTCAAGAAGCTGGGGTAATTCGTTTTGCAAAAAAATTAGATATCGAAGCCCGTTAAGAGGTTTGCGGAAAAAATATGGACCAATAATTCGAAAATTTAATATTCCACACCATACATTAACCGGCCAACGAACTTCTCGGACCCAAAATGGATTAACTGTTGAATAATAATGCATGTTATAGCTGTTAACTGCTCCATTACTGCGAAAAGTAGCTTCATCAGAAAATATTATTTTGGATAAAAAATTTGGATCGGCCCCTATTGCTCCATTCATGGTGGTACAAAATTGTACTCGTCGGTCAAAATCACGGTGACCCTTAAGTGATTTAATCGTTTACCGTCCATTAGTATTCCTTTACTTTCCCACTTTAACGATTTAAACATGCCTTCTAAAGTCAAAGTGAACCGCTTTAGGCGCCTTGTGTAATTACTCTTATAATTTTAATTTTATTTGTTTTTCTTCAAGTATTGTTTGTGATGTGGCATTTTTATATATGTATTCAAGAAGGTTGTATACCTTTCATCGACTCTGTTGTTACTTAAGGCGTTAAAGACTGCCCATATTTCTACCGAATCAAATGCTTTTTCGTAGTCAACCATTGCTATCCACAAGGTGACCTTATATTCATTTGCTTTTTCCACTAGTAGTCTAATTGTTTGAAGATGGTCCAAAGTCCGGTATCCCCGTCTAAATCCCGCTTGTCCACGTAGTTGATAACTGTCTAATTTGTTCGTTAATCTATATGTTATAATTCTAGTGAGAATTTTGTATAGACCGATAACAGGCTGATGGGTCCGTAATTCTCCCATTTTAAATTTGTTTCCCTTTTTAACTACAAGCACAATCGAGGCATTTATCCAAGGTGTTTGTCTTTTACTTTCTATGAGGCACCTGTTAAATTGAGCTTGAAGATATTATATTATCGATTCCCCTCCATACTTTATCATTTCCATGGTTATTTCATCGTCCCTTGGTTCTTTGTTGTTGTGCATATGTTGTAGGGCGTTCATTATTTCATCCGGTGTTTCATCGGGAACTTCTTCAAATCCTACATTTCTTACTATGACTCTATTTCCTTATTTCCCAGGCGTTGGCGATATTTTCGTATCATAGTGTTTGATAATATTTCTCTTTATCTCTTTGATTTCTGCGATCTCTTGGTTATCGTTATTTATAGATTTTATGATTCGATTTCGCCCTTTATTCATTTGTTTGTTTAGGTGTTTCAAACTTTTCACCTCTTTTAAAGTTCCTTCTATTTTCGAGTTTCTGTACTGTCTGACGTCTTCTCTGTTCTTTTTCTTTATTTTTTTGTCTATTTCTGCCAATTCAATCTGCAATTTCTAGGATCATTTCTTAATAGTCGTCTCTGTTTCATGAGATTTTGTGTCTCTTTACGTAATTTTTGTGTTTTTTCTTTTTTCGATGTTGCTATTTGTTTTGTAGTCATAAGTAGGCTTTGTGCGTTTAGTTCATCAAGTTCTATTTGGTAGTTTATGTGTTTTACATGATTTTTCCAGTGCTTGTCGATATTCGTCTGTGTTTTGCTTTAATATTTCTGTTGGTATCTTTATCTTTGTATGTGTTATCAATCTAGGTCTCTCTTTCTTCACATTTATTTTTATTTTTGCTGTCAGCATCCGATGGTGCTGCCAATGCTTATCGTGTTCAGGACTGTCGTGGCAATTACAATATTCTTGTCATTTGATAACACATAATCAATTTCGTTTCTTGTTATACCATCTGGGCTTTTCCATGTCCATCATCTATGTTCTGGCCTTTGGAAAAATGTATACATAACGTACAAGTTAATTTCGTTTACATAATTTGATAAAATTTCTCGTCTGCTGTTCCTCGTACCCAAACCGAACTTCCCGACACTCTTCTCATTATTATTCATTGGTTTCCCTATTTTGGTATTGAAGTCGCCGTTTATTATGATATATCTTGTTTTATGGTTTAGCAATGCTTCATTTATATGTTCGTCGAATTGGTCAATTTCTTCTTCCACGCTGTCTAATGTCAGTGCATTTACCTGAATGATCTTACATTTGCATCTTCTGTTCATCTGAATGTCTACTGAAATTACTCTTTCCGATATAGCTTTGAACTGAACAACATTTTCTGCTATTCTTTTATATATGAGTAGACCGACTCCTCCAATTTGCTTACTTTCATTGCCTTTATAGAAAAATTTATGGCCACATTTTAGGGTAATACAAGACTCTTCTGTTCTTCTTACTTCCGCTAAGCCCAACACTGTCCATTTTATGTTTTTTAATTCTTCTTCCAATTCGAACATTTTTTTTTCGGATCCTAAAATTGTTGTGTTATAAGTTGCTATATATCATTCTGTTCTTTTGGGTTGTCTGCGGGTATACGTCTGTTTTATTTTCGAAATTTTGTCCCCCCTCCCCCGAATATATGGGTCTAACTGCAAGAGCAATGCAAGATTATGAGTTTTCTCTATAATTTACTTTTTTTAAAATTTATAATCTTCAAAGAATATCTGTTTTATACAATTTACAGATTTTTTCGGCGGTTGGAGATGTTCTCGTAGGATTCCAAGTTTAGTATAATATATATACATCCTGAAAATGCCCAAGGCGAAACATATGGTGAGTTAATGTTAAATAAAATTACTAAAATATTAAAAAGTAAAAAATTTTTGACATTTTCAAATCATATACACTTTTTATTAAAATCAACAGTCAGCGAAATAGAGATATCAACTAATTCACCCGGGCTTCCAAGTCAGGGAAGAGCTACCTCCAGGCAGCAGTCCTACATAATGTGAAAACGCTTAATAGAATGGGAGCAGGTATGCCACGATGCAAGACCAACCTGCGGAAGTGGGGGCTGCTACCAGCTGGAGCAAACGTCCTGTGCTGGTCCGGACTGTTAAAAGCCCACATCTTGTGACTTGTTCAACCTTGCACCGAGAAAGACATTAGGCTAGCGAATAACAGAGCGATATCCGCTGCAAATTACTGGAAATACTAGGACAAACCGGACACAGAAAAAAAGAGAAAGAATTAAAATCTACTGAATGGGCGGGGAGATATACAAATACCTTATTGATCTGCGATTTTAAAGCGCTTTGTAAAGGTTTTTTTCTTTGTTCTTTGGTGTATTTCATATTAAATATAAAATAAATTTTTTCCAGCTATTTATACTGCAACATTTTTAAGGTAGTTCACTCGTAAATCCACTTTTCTTAAGAATTTGATGAAATTGAAGTATGATGTAAACCTAAATGTTTTTCATTTAATTAAAAAAAAAAATTGACCGATTGTGAAACGAGGTATCCATAATTAAAGTGCACATAATTAACATGCAATTGGCCAATGAAGCATAAAAAAGGCACAGTTCCGTGTATATCTTAAGAAAAAGAATTTTTTAAAAAACTAATATTTAGTTAAAAAAAATAAAAATTTTGAAATAAAAATAATTTTTTCTATAGATTTGTTAAAAAGATATAAATATTTAAAGTGGGTATTTTTTTAAAAGAATAACCGAATAGTGAGGGACAGATATCACAACTTGACAACGCCGTATATCGTCATACTTTACGCCCCAACTTTCAAACAGCATTTAAAGTGGTTAAATTTTAAACAGAAATTCATTTTTTATTGAATAAATACAATATATTTATCAGCTTTATCTTTAATCATCATATAAAAATATTAAATGTTTTAATTAAAAATTTGAGTTTGTATCTTGATATTTATTATTTTTTCTCTAGTATTTAAAAGATTTATATTTAAACAAAAATCAGTTTGTAGGTTCAATAATTTTTCAATAATATTTTAAATTAATATTATGTTTATTTATCAACATCAATTGATAACAATATTAAATATATATTTAAAAAGACGGTTTTATAAATTTTCTCGGTAAGACTAAATAAATAATTAATGATATTAATGATAAATAAATAAAGTATTATAAACTATTTATAAAGTAATTAATTACTTTATTTAATACTGGCGTATCTTTGGTTACACGTGGTTTCCCATTGTCTTTTCGACTAGATAATAATTGCGCTATTCCTGTAGAACCCAATTTATCATAAGAACTTTTTAGATCTTCCAAAGTTATGCATTTAAATGCAGTTCTTTTAATCATAAGATCTGAAATAACACTGTTTAGAGGCATTAAAGATGGCAATATTAGTTTTTTCATGACGACCTAAACGTTTCTCATGAGTTATCTTTTCTAGTGTAAGGACTTTCTTACATAGACAACACTTTAAACATTTTCCTAACTCATCTAACTCGATCCATCGACCACTACACAGGTTAAGCTCTTCAATTTTTAATTTTTTTGCATCATTCATTCCCAAAATACTTTTTTTGCGTTTATGACCTCTTCCTTTACAAATTTGCCTTTATGTCGCAATTGATTATAATCAAGAGGCATTTTTTATTTAATTATATTTTTTTTATTTTAAAACAGAAATAATATGGTCTAAAGAGTAAACATACACAAAGTATAATAAATATAACTTATAAAAACGTTACTTCCATAGAGCATTCGGTATACGCATTGGCAGCGTTGCCACATTTATTTTCATTAAAAGTGTGATTGTATTAGTGTGTGTCTGTATGTGAAAGTTCCCATCTATCGAATATAATCTCCGACAGAAATAAATTATTCTGCCATTGAGTATTTTAAACCTTTTATAATTACTGTCGGACTATACTTTTAGCTCCGATTATCACAAGGGAACTGCCTTAAGTAGTAAAATTATTAAATATGGATATTTTTATAGAAAAATGAAACATTATTCTTTTTGGAAAAATGTATACAAAATGTTTGATTATAACCTTTTACTATTTAAAAAAAAATGTTAATACACTGCCCCAAACATACACTGCATTTGTTGGATTCTACAAGTATTTTCATGGAAAGTGTTCGAAGGATGTGGCCCGCTTAATTCCTCCCAGAGCGGTGCATGTTAGAAGTACACGTCACGCTAATACTTCACATCCGTATGAAGTTCAGCTTGTTACTCCTCGTACAACGCTTTTCAAGCAGTCATTTATATGGAGAACATCATCCCTTTGGAATAATTTGCCCAGGACTGTGTTTCCCACCGAGTACAATTTACAGCGATATAAGAACAACGTGAATCGCTTTCTCCGCACACGTGTCGCTCTTGTAGCGCTTTAGGGACTTCCCTGTAGCACGTGTGCTAGACCCATAAAAAAAAAAGACGCTTGTACCTAAAAAAGTCGTTTTTTTTCAAAGTAATAGTTTTATATGTAGTGTATCGCAATAATGCGTTGAGGAACAAAGTTGCTTTATACTTCTCTTGTATTATATTCATAAAAAATCAGCCTCCTTTTTTTTCACGTTTCAATATCCCTATATGGCGAGAAATATAGTTTCACATTTCAATTTAGTAGAGACATAATACTTGAAGTAAGAATGGAACCTATAGTTTTGGAGTGATATTGTTTCGGGGAAAGAGGTGAAAGAATGAATTTTGTGTAGTTCTAATAATATTATAAGAATTTCTCCTGGTTTTTGGCTACGATAATCACAAACTCAGTAAAATTATTTATAGTCTAACATAGTAGGGAAGCTGTGAGAAGTATGGCTCAAAATGTTTTATTATCCTTTTTTTTCAAAGTTATGCGAGTCGAGAAATCCAAAAATTATCATTATTGGGGTGTTACTATATGGCGACCGTAAGAAAATGTATTGACTCTACAGCATAACTTTATCATTAAATCAATATTAAAAGGAAAAATAATTAAAATATTTTTTTTGGTATTTAGATTTTACGGTTAATTGTACAATATACTCCATGTCTGGATTATATATAACATATATATGTAGAAAAAGGATCCTTTTTTACATTTTAACAGGTCGTAGAATCAAAAATTATCTGTTTTATTTTAAAACAAAATCGTATATTTTCAGCCAATATCTCTTTTACATACATTTATTTGAGGGTTGGTTAAACTCCTATTGATTCACTGTTAGTAATAACGAATGTTTACTTTTTAGTTATTAATACAAAATAGATATGAGCGATATGGTTTTTATTTGTATAAATTGTAATAGAGGGACGAAAAATACACACACAAGTTTTACATCACTACTACGTCTTCAATAAATAACGAATACTCGTTGAAAGATGTGTTTACCTACAATGCAACATCTTAAACTTTCGTGATTTTTGAATGATTCACTTATCACTGCTTTACTGTTGTACCAAACACTCTATTCTAAAATTACTTTATTTGATTAACTCCAACCTTTTGACTCTTGAGATGACTAATAAGGTATCTGAAATCATTTAGTTCAGCTTCTTTTGTTTTTTTCGTTCATGATATTAAAAGGCTTGTAGAACGTACGCAAAAGAAACTGTATTAACAATAAATTAATAATGCGTATGTATATTGTTTGTACTCTTATAAGGTACCTTGGACTAAACGTTAATCGTCCATGTTAAAATATGGTGATTTATTTATTTTTTATTAAGTACGAACTTATATACCCTCGGCATAAACCGTGATATATACCTTATACGTATATCGTTGTCCTTGAGAGTTTATTGCATTAGCAAATGTTTCTACTTTAGCCTTTTTAGTGTGCCGTACGAAACACTGATAAGATCACTTCGGTGTCTATCCGACCGTCCGTCCGTCCGTCCGTCTGTCACACCCGATTTTCTCCGAAACTATTTGACAAAGGAAATTGAAATTTATACTAATATAGGAATTGATAGTCTCATCAGAGCCGTGTAGTTTTGAAAATTAAATTTCGACTTAAGGGGGGGGTGCAAGCGGAAGTGGAAGTGAGTTCAAAAATATAAATAATGTGATGCGCACACTTTTTTTTGTATTATTTTTAAAAAATATAAATAATCGTTCAAAAAAAATTGATCAAAAGATTTTGAAAAAATTCTGGAATATCCTCCACAGGGTGTAGATTAAACGAAAATTATCAATATCTTTAATGAATTATCTGGTATATAAAAAAACAAAAATTCAAGGTCATCAGTTTCCAATAAAGATCGGAAACAAACTTTGATGAAAACTTATTGTTTTGTGAATTCACTGATCATTTTATACATCAGTAACAAAAATTTGTATTTCAAAAGCAATCAATGTACGGAACACTAATTGCGCAAGTTCAACTTGCACTTGGCCAGTTATTTACCCTAAGCAAATAAAACTATCTATGTTTAAAAAAAAAACACGTAAATCGTAAGTGGTTCTCCAGTGATAAGCGCTCTAATGGACAGATAGACAGAGAGGCGTTGCATTTTATATATATTATTTTATAAATATTATAGATTATAGATTAAGTACTAACTTATATACCCTCGGCTTAACCCGTGATATATACCTTATACGCATATCGTTTATTGCATTAGCATATGTTTCTTACTCCATATACCCTATTTTATCCTAAGCAAATATAGAGAGTATAATCTAGATACTTCCAATAATATAAGATCAAATGGAAATTCTTTTAAATCCGTATAGCAATTTAGCTTCTCTCACCAAAATAATAATGTATTTAATTATTTAGCCCCTCATGTAAACTACATATTTTATATCTGGCAAATCTGCAAGAAAAGTGAATATTATTATTAATTAATTATTAACTATTTAATAGTTATTATCCTGTACCAAACACTTTATTTTTGTGCTTGACGCGCAGTTCGTTAACAATATTAGCATCTTTAAGAGCTATGATTGACAGACGAACACTATATGCTAAAATAAAGTGTTTCGTGTAGTGGTGATAACTATATCATTGTCTCAAAAATTCCAAGATCTCAATGTAATTATTTATAAACCTCAGTCTATGAAATATAGACCCTTACTGATTTATATTAGTTTCAAATTTTAAATAGTATGCAATAAGATTGAAAGAATACTTTTTTAAAAAATAAATGTTTAGTTTACTACACCTTCATAAATTACGCTGTATAAATAAAAAAGGCGGCATGTATGGCAACATAGTATCTATTGTAACTTTGTGTAAAATATGTTAAATATTTATTCAGCCATTTCGTAGTGATTCTGAAGAAGCTCTATCAACACTAAGGTAATAATTTTTAAAACTATAATTTTTCTGGTTTTATAGGTTCTAAAATAACCTCATAATTTTAATGAGATATTTTAAATATTAATAATGGGTATGTATATTGTTTATACTCTTATAAGGTACCTTGGACTAAACGTTAATCGTCCATGTTAATATATAGTTGTTTATTTATTTTTTATTAAGTACTACTATATATACTTATATACCCTCGGTTTAACACGTGATATATATCTCATACGTATATACGTATATGAGAGTTTATTGCATTAGCATATGTTTCTACGCTATATACCCCATTTTTATCCCAAGCAAATATAACTATCTATAAAGAAAGACAATAATCTAGATACTTCCAATAATATAAGATCCAATAGAATGCTATAAGAATGGAAATTCTTTTATATTCGTATAGCAATTTAGCTTCTTTCACAAAAATAGAAATGTATTTAGTTATTTAGCCCCTCATGTAAACTCCTACATATTTTATATCTCTGGTAATTCTGGAAGAATAGTGAATATTATTATTAATTAATTATTAACTACTTAATAGTTATTATCCTACACCAAGCGCTTTATTTTTGTGCTCGACGCGCAGTTCGTTAACCATATTGCATCTTCAAGAGCTATGATTGACATACTAAAATAAATTGTTTCACCACTACAGGTGATAACTATATCATTATATCAAAGATTCCAAGATCCCAACGTAATTATTTATTAACCTCAATATCTATGAACTCTAGACCCTTATTATTTTACATTGGTTTAAAATTTTGTCCAGTATGCAATAAGGATGAGAGAATATCTTTTAAAAAAACCGGCCAAGTGCAAGTTGGACATGCGCAATTAGTGTACCGTACGTTGATTGCATTTAAAAAAAAAATCTGGTTACGGAGGTATAAAATGATCAATAACTTAACAAAACATACCCCAAATGAGTTTTTAACACAGTTTTTTCCGATCTTTACTGAAAACTGATAACCTTGAAATTTTTTTTTATAGACCAGATAAAAGATAATGTATTCGTTATAATTTTCGTTCAATCAACACCCTGTGGAGAATATTTCAGAATTTTTTCAAAATTTTTTGATCAGTACTTTTCGAGATACAAAAAGGGGGCAGCGATTTTTGCAATTTTTTAAAAATAATGCAAAGAAAAGTGTGCGCAAGTATTACATTATATATATTTATGAACTCGTCTTTTTACAAGCTTTCATTTGACACCCCACTCGATAACCTGGTAAATTTTGTTTTTCACTTCCGATTTCACGTCCCAAAACTAACCCTTTAAGTCAAAATTTAACTTTTAAAACTACACGGCTCTGATGATCAATTCCTATATTAGTGCTAAATTTCAACTTCCTATCTCAAACAGTTTTGGAGAAAGTCAGGTATGACAGACGGGTAGACAGACGGACAGACACCGAAGTGATCTTATAAGTGTTCCGTACGGAACACTAAAAATACTTGTTTCATTTACTACACCTTCATAAATCACGCTGTATAAATAAAAGGTGGCATGTATGGTAATATTGTATCTATCGTAACTTTGCGTAAAATTTATTAAAAATTTATTCAGCCGTTTCGTAGTAACTCCGAAACAGCTATATCAACACGAAAGTAATAATTTTAAAAACTATAATTTTTTTTGGTTTTAAGATAACATAATTTAAATGAAACTTTTTAAATATTTTCCTGTTTATAAATTTGAGTTTGCCCTCCCATTATTTTTCCAAATATTTAATTTTCTCTTTTACATATATTTATGAGTATACTAAAAGGAATAATAAATTATCTGAAATAATTAATAAATCAATTTACCTAAATCTGTGCCACCCTGTTTTTTAATTACAAGACATGAATTAAATCTCTCTCGCAAGAAATGCCATTGTCTCATTTTCCGTTTAAGCACAATAACGATCGATATTGTGAATATTTTGAAAACCCTCATCCCCAGAGCTTACGACTGGTGCTTTAGAGTTTCTTAAGTGGTCTTCTTGAAAGGGTAGATAGTGCAATATTTAGGTTTCGAATGGCTTACTTCTAATGAAAACATTTTAGTTGCTTGCTGAAAACACCTCTTAAAACTCACGTTAAGTCTTTTCCAAATTAAATTGTATTAGAAGTTGATATGTGTACGTTGTATTAAAAAGGCGAGTAGGTTATAGAAAATGATTTTAATTAGTATTTTTTGAAATATCTGAAAGAACTTAATAGTCTTATCGACCACCAATGTGGCTTCCAGAAGTAAAGATCAATAGAATGTCTTCTAACTCATATCATACAAGTGAAATAACATAAATTAATACTATGGAGGGTCCTTAGTCTCTCTCTCTCTCCTCAGCCTATAGTCATCCACTCCTGAATGAAGGCCTCTTCCAATCTTTTCCACGTCGTTCTGTTTAGGGCTGTTTGGATCCAATTTCCCCCGCAATTTTCTGGATGTCATCGCGCCACCTTTTTGGAGGTCTTCCAACACTCCTTTTGGTTTGTCTTGGACGCCAGCTTATTATTTTGCTGGTCCATCTTTCTGAGCTTTGACGAGCTATATGGCCAGCCCATTGCCATTTAAGTTGAGCTACTCTTCTGAGGACATCTGTCACGTACGTTCTTCTTCTAATTTCCTCGTTCTGTATCCTGTCTCTCAGGCTAATTCCGAGCAAAGATCTCTCCATTGCTCGTTGTCTCACTTGAAGCTTGTCAGCGGTTTTTCGGGTGAGTGCCATTGTCTCGAGATCATACGTAAGGACCGGCATAATACATGAGTCGTATGTTTTACGTTTAAGATTTATTGGGATTTCTCTAGATTTAAGTACATACCCCAACTTGCCGAACGCAGCCCAACCTCGTCCTATTCTTCTAGTTATTTCAGAGCTTTGATTTTCTTTACCAAGTTGTATTTTGTGTCCCAAGTAAATATATTCTGATACGTTTTCCAGTGTTTGGTTTCTGATGTTTACCTGAATATTTTCCACACTCATTATTTTTGTTTTATGTAGATTCATCTCGAGCCCGATGTTTAAGGATGCCTGATGCAATTCTTCCAGCATGCTCTGAATTTCCCCCCCGTTTTATCGCTTATAATCACTATATCGTCCGCGAATCGAAAATGGTTCAGACGCACACCATCCATATTTATGCCCCTGGATTGCCAATTTAAACTCTTAAAAATGTCCTCTAAGGCTAGTGTGAAGAGTTTAGGGGAGATAGTATCGCCCTGACGTATGTCTCTGTTTACCAATATCTTATCTGTCTTTGTATCTTCGTCCAGTGTTATTTGGATGGTCGCGTTTTCGTATATGTGTTTGATGAGATTTGAATACCTCGTGTCTACTCTTGCGTTGTCTAGAGGTCTCTCAATATTGCCCAAGTTTCGACAGAGTCGAAGGCCTTTTTGTAATCTACAAATGCCAGGTGCAATGGTATGTTATATTCTGTGGTCTTCTCTATGAGAGTGCGTACTATCTGCAAGTGGTCAATCGTACTAAAACCTTTTCGGAAACCTGCTTGTTCTACTGGTTGATACGAATCCATTTTTTGAGTTAATCTATTTGTTACTATTTTTGTTAGCAACTTGTATAAGTGTGATAGTAGACTAACAGGACGGTAGTTTTCTATGTCATTTCTATCTCCTTTTTTGTATAGCAAAATAACCTCGGCGTTGTTCCATTTTACTGGAATTCTTTCTTCGGTTATGCATTTGTTGAGTAGGATTCGTACACTCTCTACTAAATATTCTCCTCCCATTTTTAACATTTCAGTGGTAATTTGATCTTCTCCTGGACATTTCTGAGATTTCATTTGGTTGAGCGCTGTTCTTAATTCATTGGTATCTATCTCAGGAATTTCCTCGGATCCAATATTTTGAATTTTCCGTATGATGTACTGATGACCTTGGGACTTGGAACTATACAGATGCTTATAGAAGTCCTGAACTATGGCAACTTCCGCTCTACTACTAACTACTGTACCACTGTTGTTCTTCAATTTACTTAATTTTATTCTTCCATTTGATAAGTGGGATTTTTTTGTTGTTTTCAATAGTATTCTTTACCAACTTTGTGTTGTATTCTCTTAGATCTTTTCGAATGTTCTTGTCTATTTCTCTATTTATTGTCTTATAACTCTCAGCTTCCCTACCTGTTTCTCTTCTCATTTTGATCAGATTTTTAGTAGTTTGGCTAAACTTGCCGATGTTCTTTTGTTTAGCACATATTTGTTTTGTTGCTACTTGTATGCTACTTCTTATGGTTTTACTTAGATCTTCCATTTCCATGTCCTTCAATCTGTTTGTCTCTCTTAGTTTTACGTTTAATGTATCCTGAAATTTTTCTTTATTTTTTGATAAAGTTTCCACTGTAGGATATTTTTGTTTCTTTAGTATTAGTTTGTTTCTTTCGAATTTGATGTTTAGGTATATGGTTGCTCTAACCATTCGATGGTCGCTATTTGTATCGAACCGATTTAAAACGGTAACATCCTGACAGATTTCTTTTTTATTAGTGATTATGTAGTCAATTTCATTTCTAATACTGTCATCGGTGCTACTCCAAGTCCATCTTCTCTTTTCAGGTTTTTTGAAGAATGAATTCATACAGTAAAGTTGTTCATCTCTACAATAGTCGACAAGCTTTTCACCTCTGGCATTTCTATCCCCCACTCCGAATTTGCCGATATTTATGGTATCTTGGTTTGTATTTTTGCCAATTTTGGCATTGAAATCTCCCATAATAATCACATATTTCGCATTTTCATTTGTTTTTGCTGTTGATATATCTTCATATAGCTGTTCTACTGCTTCGTCTACAGATGTGCTGGTTGGAGCATATACCTGTATCACTTGCATGTTATACCTCTTGTTGATTTGTATAGTAACGTAGATGACTCTATCTGATACGGCTGTCATTTTTGTGATTTGATGTTTCAATCATTTATTCACCAATAGGGCGACTCCACCTATGTGGTCATTTGTTTCCAAATTATTCCAGTATAACAGATGACCTGACTTCAGATATGTAGCTTGTTCCCCTTTAAGTCTTGTTTCGCTCAATCCCAAGATGTCCCATTTTATGTGTCGGAGTTCCTCTTCTAATCTCTCCATGTGTTGTTGCGATCTTAATGTTCTTATGTTGTAAGTAACAATCCAGAGTTTGTTATTTTTCCTTTGATAGTTTTGGTTTAGGTTTATCTTCGCCAAATTTTTGCCTCCCCCAGAATCCACGAGGCTGACTGAAGTTTCAGTGCAAGATTCTGAGCCATTGGCTCTACTTGCCTGGGGTATTTCTGTTTTAAAATTCGACATTTCTATGTTTTGGAAGGTTTTAGCACTTAAAACGCCACGCTTGCTAGGCGGGTTGGCGAGTTGGATAGGATAAAATAGGAATGGGATAGTAAGGTGATTTGACAGGATTTAAGTTAGGTATGGACATGATTCCCCTCGGATAGGATGTTGAGGAGATTATGAGCTCACGTGTGGCAGGTTTGCTAAACCTGTAGTAGATCTGTTTCTCATCGGGATCATGAGAAAGTATCCACCCGCTACCATAGGGGTCCTTAGTAGTTGGGCTTAATATATCCAAGGCATTCGATCGTACGTTAACTAGGCTATGCTCTTATGATATGTTTAAAAAAAAATTCTTATGAGTCTTCACATTCTTGCCATACTTGAAACTGGCCGTTGACGGATTTCTTTTCGACACCTTCACTGTCAATGCCACAGTTCTAGAGGACCTCGTACTGTATTTTATCCTCTTTCTTTGTTTACTTCTACTAGAAATGACAAAAATCCTATCTGTTGTTTTGTGGATGGAATGCTTATTTTCGGACAAACTTGTGTCTTCAAGTAACAGTAACCACGTAAAATATAACACTACAAAACCGAGGCAGCATTTTTTTCTAAAAAAGATAACCGAATAGAATCCAACATAGTCATGTCGTGACACTCTATTCTACTAGGATCGTCGCTCAAGTTACTACATATTAACTTAGGAGCAAAGATGTCCTAACATTGTCATGTTGCATTCATAACAAAGAAATTTCTTCAGAGCTTCGATTATTATTTTGTACTCTAGTAAGCCGTATAGTCCAAAATAACTGTTACTCTTATTCGAAGTTGAAATTCGACCAGTGGTGGATACTGCTCCCAGAGGTTTGTTAAATTATATTTAGAATTTATATATAGAATAATAAACCTTAAATCGGTATCTTTTTTGTATTTTTCAGTAAAAAGTTAATGGTATATAGAGAAACAGGGGCAAATTTTGCTTATTTTTAATCAACACAATGAAGATGACCTAGATGAGAAAGTCACCATATAAGCAGTATAAATTATTTGTCTGGCTATTACCAAATCAAATTAAAATTCAAAATATCTTTATTATTACACATCTGGTGAAACAAGATTTTCTTAGGACTAAGTTTTACAAATACAATCTACTCTAATAAGTACACTCATTTATAAAATGTGCCCTAGGGCTGGCGGATGATTTGCCTTGTAGTTAAGCCTTGTGTATGTATTCAGTTATTGCTTAGTCATCTCCGACTTTGTCTTTTATGACTTTTACAAATTTGTCTTTTTTGGATATGTGTTTGTAGAAAATTAATATTTATTTTGGGTGTGCTTTTTGAAATAAGGTTTACTGGGTAAAATTGCATCACAAAAAACCCAGTTTGATGTAGTCAGGTACTTGGGTAGCATATTCAAAGTTTAATTTTTGTTTCTTATATTCTAAACTCGTTCTAGTTTTCTTCTTTCATCACTCTTTCTCTCCCTCTCTCTCATTCCTACTTTTTCACTCTTTTACATGTATTTATTTAATGGCTTATATACAGGGTTGTCTATTTATATTATTTTTTTTTTTAATATCGCCCGTCAACGTTGTCCAAGTGCCCAAACATACATTTTCGTATTTCACGGCACCTTTTAAACAACGGGGTAGTGCTGCCACGGACGTTATTTGCATTTCTGCAAACAACTACTACCTATTTTTTATTTATCACTTTCAATAACACTGTTACTACACTTTTTTTTTTGTTTTATTTACAATTTTCAAATCTATTACTATTTTTGTTTATGTTATGCATCTGACTGAGATGTTATTTTTATTTGTGTTGAGCCATATGTTTTGGTTGTTTTGTTTATTTTCATGCAGGAATTCGACGCACCGCCTTTGTAGGTGGATGTACGGTATGCTGTCAGCGTTTGGCGTCGGATTTCGGCGCGTAAATTTTTTATTTCGCTGTGTCCTAATTCGTCCATTTTGCATGTGTCTCGATGCTCTTATGGAGTTTCGAAATAAATTGGTAGTCTCGGAAAAAAAGGTTTGTATTTAGGGTTATTTTGCTTTCGTGTTTGTGTTTTGTGTCATTGTTGATATATGTGTTTTGTGTTTGTAAAATTTGTCTCCTGCCTCTTCAGTGTATTGTCTTATTGTTCTTATGTTTGTTATGGTGTGTAGGTCGTCAATTATTGTGTATTGTCTTGCGGATACAGCATATCGTAGCATTTTGTTCTGCATTCGCTGTGTGTCTGTTATGCTATACCAGACTGGGACAGCATATGTTAACGTGGGTCTTATGATTTGTTTATATATTATCAATTTATTTCTTGGTTCCATATATGAGCCTAGTGTAATTAGTGAATATAAATTTTGCATGGCGACGTAAGCTTTATGAAATACATGAGATCCCTCAGTTTGTTCCCGATTGGTATCTGGGCGTCATTTATCTTAATTGGCATGTTTATGTAGTTGTTTGTGAATTTTTTAG
Source organism: Pachyrhynchus sulphureomaculatus (assembly GCA_019049505.1). Taxonomy (NCBI): domain Eukaryota; kingdom Metazoa; phylum Arthropoda; class Insecta; order Coleoptera; family Curculionidae; genus Pachyrhynchus; species Pachyrhynchus sulphureomaculatus. The sequence continues at coordinate 148,753,449 of CM032446.1, read as the reverse complement.
TTATTATGATGCCCTCACATTTGGTCTCCTTTAGTTTCTGATATTGCCAAAATATGTCTACTTCTCAATCTGTACATATCAGGAAACAGTTTTGTGTCTTCAAGTTTTTAAATTAAGTTATTGAGTCTACTACTATATGCCTGTAATTTTTTAACAAATTTATTCTGACAAGGAGAAAGACAAAATGAAGTCCTTAAAAAATGTAAAATCTCTGTCTATTATTAGTAGCTGTTATATGTCAAATAAAGAGTAGCTAGTTGATGTAAAAAATGAATAAGCGATGCTGACAATACTGATGATGACTGTGCAGTTTTGCATTTCTTCACTTTTCAAGGCCCCAAGATCACAAAAACATAATCTCTAATTTCCGTTGGTCTCTCAGTTTGTAGGTTAATCTATCAATCTTTTGACACTATAACTTTTCAACGAACGTAGCTCTGGATTTGAAATTTGGTACACATTTAGTACTTAAAGTAAGAATAGAATCTATAATTTTTGAACGATATTGTTTCAGGAGAAGAGGATGGTGAGGAATTAATAAATCTTGTATAGTTTCACATTACAAGAAATATTATTTACAGGCTAGGAGAGGGGGTTAGAGGGGTTTCTTTGAGTATATGAAGTTATATGACCTCAGGGTTCTTGGAGTCAAAGAATCAAAATATAGCAGGGGACTCTATAAGATATTTAATAAGGTAGTCCTCACCTTAGTCTATAAGTCATCAGACAATCTGAAGAATATCTTAGGAAATACCAAAGATAGGATTCCTAATTGTGAGAAAAGTGGAATTTATTAAATTAATTGTAATTCCGACAAAAAGTATGTTGACCAAACTGAAAGGTCAATTAAAACACGATTTAAAGACCATTTAGCACATTTAAAATATAGTAGAATAGAAAAGTCTAGCATTGTCGAACATGCTCTTGAAGCTGATCAGACTGTAACATTAGATAATCTAAGATTAATTGAAAATGTATCTGATGGGAGATTGTTAAACGCATACGAAAGTATGGAAATTATAAAATGTAAAAGTAGTTTAAATAAAGACAGAGGGCCTGTTCCTTATAGTCCCCTGGTTACTTGACCGAAACTGATGGCGTCGCCTATGCCATTAGTGCTGCCTGAGTATTTCAGGTGTTAGGCTAAGTATAAATAGGGTAGAGTTGTAGTTTAGCTTTAGTCAATCATCGCTCCTGATGAAGTTAACATGGTTAGGGAAACGCGCATCGAGTGCAAAAATAAAGTGTTTGGTGTAGTGGTGATATATACTGAGTAGTTACATTTATTTATGAATTAATAAAAATTATATTTCAAAATTTAATTGTTTTAATAATACGAAGTTATGAGTATTTCTTTAACAGGAAATAATTGTTGGGATCTATTCAATTTTAAATAATTGATTTTACAATTAATTTACAAAATTTCTTTAAAATTCACAAGAAAGATAATCATAGTAAAAGAGGTCTTATTTATTATATTAAAAAAACAAATATGGATTTGTACACAAATTTAATTAATAATTTAGGTTTACGTAAATAATTTTAAATTATATAAGTGTATTTTTAATTATTTGAGAATCGCATTTTGAGCCTTACTTTTGTCTCTAAAACATTCAAAAAATTTTATAACTCTCTAAAGTCTCGTATTACTTACAACCCAACAGATTTCTTAATATGAAACCTTCTAATATACCAGTAAGATTGCCATGTGTTGCAAAGAGAAAAACAGATAATTTGTAATATTAAGATAAAAAATAACTGTACCAATTACCCCAATTTTTTCTATTTTACCATTGTTTTCTTCTTAGTTCTTTTTTATAATTAAAACTGATGAAATAAAACATTTAAAATTGCCTTCAACTAAAAATTTAATAAATCCCTTTTAAAAAACAATACAATCAAAATTATTACACAATAAAATTAATAAAGGTACACGATATTGTATTCAGGTCATTTAAGCCAGCATCAAATCTTCCATTATTGAGCTTATCCTCAATTATAAAGGCAAACTAGGCTTGTGGAATTAATTCCTCAACTTCGAACAAGCTAATCCAATTAAACAAACGAACATTACACAACAGCAAAGTTACGCACCGACGAAATAGTCAGTTTCAGGGCCTGTTATTGTATATACAGGGCTTTGTTTTAACTAATTTTCAATATAATGTTAAAAATTACTCATATTTCTACATAAAATTACTCTGAAAGCTTTTGAAATTGACAATCCTTGTATACGATAGACCCACATCATTGTTACAGGTTCGCTGACAATGTAATATAATATTTAGTGGACATTAGTTTATCACAAAGCTGACTATTGTATTTCTTTTACAGATTTGCGCTTTTGTCAGATATGCGCTTCTGCTCTTACAAGAATTGTAAAAGAGAAGAAAGTTATCAGCAAACTACAGAAAGATAAACTTCCCAACTATAGTTCTAAAACTAACAAAACACCTAATAACAAACAAAATCAACGAGCACATTGTACCTCCAGAGGGGGCTCAGATCAGGGAGTTTTTGCACGGATGTAGTTTTCACTTTAAGCCAAATTACCGGAAACGAACATAAAACACTTTCTTTACGTGTGACGTTTACCTAACAACATTATCAAAATCATAGAAGACATTTACTCAAAAAAGACATCGTAGCTAAAATAAATACTAAAGTTTCAAAGCCCGTACCGATAGAAAAAGCAATTCAATATAATAATAGATGAGATAATTTGATAAATTTGTACACTGGAGAGTTATCGAAAGGAAATCGATGAGAAATAAAGACACTATACTAAGCTAATGACGCTACGCCGAGAGCAGAGCACCAAGGCTATCTCCAGACGCTACTTTATCAATTTAACAAAGTAGTAAAGAAATTTTAAGCAATAACGTACGCAGAAAAAATAAAGTGCATGACAATATCTGAAACACTGTTAAAAGGTAAACTTGTTGTTGACGAAAATATTATACACCAAGAATTGTAGTATAAATATCCGGCATACGTATATCGAGTTTTTATGAGATCGAGGCAGAAGTAATAAACCAAGCCCCAAAAACAGTTGCATACTTAAACGATACATTATGGCAAAACAAACATCTAGAAATTAAAAAGAAATCAGGAATTTACAATAAAATAATTGGACCTATACTACCGTATGCAGCGGAAAACCGACCTGGAACATCAAAAATAAGCCGAAATGAAAATAGTGCACAAAATATCTGAAAAGAGAATTGAGTAGAGAAAAAAAGCAAAATAAGTAATATAAATGACTTCTCGAGCAAATTTTATAGATTGGACCTTGTGGAACTCAAACCTATGATGAAGGCCCTTACTGGACAAATAAGTATAATGCTAAACTTTCTAACCACAGTGAATGAGCAATATGGCAAAGTTCTTAAATATCGTCGTCTGGAATGCTAATCTCAACATGTATGTACAAGAAGTTAAAATGTTCATAACAAGCTAGAACACATCATTCTGTTTATATCTGCAACTTACTTTACCTTTACCTAGTTACATTAGAATTCTTAAATATTCAAATTATAATACAATGCATCTCAATCGAACTGCGCCACTGCCAGCGATCTGGTTTGGTCCTGTAACTATAGTCGCTGTGTACTGCCCCCTAAACATAAAATTGATAAAGGTCAATTCGAGAAATTCATCAAAACACTCAGTACTAGATCCCGATATGCTGCTCCCAAAGGTAAACAGTTACTTATGACGGTGGATGGAAATAACCCTACACATATATCCACCGGAGATACAACTTTCTCGCCATCGGATTGAAATAAACATTCGGATTTACCTAATAAAAGGCATACGAGAAAATATATCAGATGCAAAATCATGCTTCGACCTCTATTAGGATCATTTTCCTGTTCTAATAACAAGCATAAAGATAATTCATAGAAATAAACCTCCTACTTTAAGTAATAAACTTACTGGAACAAGTTTCGTTAACTACGATTTAAACATGAATAAATCACTTAAAAGTAAGGAAGAAATCTATACTGATGTACAGTACTTAAGCAATACAAAGAGCAACTTGGTCATCTGCTTCTTAATCTACACGTACAGAGAAAAACAAAGAACTGCCAGTTAATATCAAAGACAAAATAGCTCATAAACGTCATATGAGGAATAAAATGGCAAACAACATAATACAATGACAAACAAAACTGAGAAACGTAAAAGATTGCTAACAAATTACAAAAATAGCAGCATACAACATTATCTGGCAAGTTTATCAGCCAGTGAGGCAGCTGAGTACTCGTTCTGGAAAGCCACGCAGAAACTAAATAGACCACATAATTTCAATACACCTATCAGTGAACCAGATTGCAATTGGGCCAAATCGAATAAAGATAAGGCGAATTTCTTTGCCAATTATTTAGAAAACTGTAAATCCCATTTAGCTAAGATCATCTGGTACAATGATAGACATTCAAGACTACCTTGCAACCCCTTACCAATCGGAAACACCCCTAAAACCTTTATAAATAACCAAGATGAAAGAAGAAATAAAAGTGTTGAACCCAAAGAAATCACCTGGATACCATCTAATAATCACTAAAATGCTACCAAACAAAGCCTTAAAACTCTTAACATATATACAATATTATTAGATTTCTCTACTGTCCTTTAGTATGGACGGTAACAGAGATAATACTAATCCTTCACCCAGGCAAACTACCAGAGTAAGGAAGTTATAGACCTATCAGTATGTTGCTAATTATATAGAAGATACTAGAAAAGATTATTAAAATACAACTGGAAACAATCATTAAAACCAAAAAGATATTAACTAGTCATCGATTTAGATTTAGGAACTACTACGGCACAATTGAACACCTTCATAGAATAACCAAAAAAATTTTAAAGCATTAGAAGAAAGACAATACTGACCTGCAGCATTCTTAGACATTAGTCAAACGTTTAATAAGATATTGCACACTGGATTACTATTTAAAATAAGAAAACTTTTACCACTTAACTATTACTTGTTAATCAGGTCATACCTTCAAGAGAGATATTATTTAGTGAAACATTCTGATGAGCAAACCTCTCTCCATCCTATCAATGCCGACGTTCCCCAAGATAGTGCACTATAGTAGGCCCTCTCCTCTACCTCACCTGCTCCGTTGATTTAGCCACTTCAAGCTATGCCATAACGACACAGTTTTTCTGCTGAAGACACAGCCACAAAAATCAACACATTGCGTCTGAACAGCTGCAAAAGAATTTAAATGACATACAAGTCTGGCTTATGAAATGGCTTAACAAAGCCAATGAAAATGGTTCATATCACGTTTACGAATAAAACAGACGATGCATTCAATGGGGCGATGTGTGAATAGAATCTTATGAATGCAGCACATTTTTGGGAGTTTCGAGCATTGGAGCAACATTCGTTCACTGGTAGAATTTGAACTTCATTAAGTATTTAAAGTTATTGGACTGTAATGCTTGCTAGTACGAAATAATATTCCCACCTGTGATCATTATATATATATATATATATATATATATATATATATATATATATATATATATATATATATTTACTCCCAAGTTAACGACCGGTAGTTAAGTAAGGTGGGATGGAATGTCCCGAAATAACTGTCAGATTCGACAAAGTTATTTTTTTTTTAGAAAAGACTACCGCCTGGGTTTTCGAAGAAATAAATTCTACTTGGTTACTGCCATGCTAAAATACAATTCTTTCCAGGTCTATATTAAACTGAATAACTGCCTGCTGTCTGAGGATATTCGCATGGGCACCTGATGGTTGAGTGTTCAAGGTAAATGAAGAAACAAGCGTACTTTCATGGGCAAAGCTTTAGGTTGGATTCCTGGTCTCTTTCATTAGATCGTTAACGTACGAACGAATAGAATAGAATAGAATATGGGTTGCAGGTTACAGCTGATAATTGAATGACACGCGTACCACAGACAAAATCTCTCAGACATAACATTAGAGCGTAGCTTAGCCAACAATCGTCATTCCAAGCACGGTTGCGTTGGCTCAAAATTCTCTAAAATGTTCAGTTCGCTTAAATCGTCAATTTTTGTTCCAAATATATGTGACATAAATTAGGAGATCTCGGATTGAGCTCTGCTGGTGAAAGCCGTATTGATGGTCACTAATAATACTAATCCCTTCAAGATACTTTTTGAAAGATTGTGAAGATTTATAGGCTTTTCCATAACTTTAAATATTGAAGTACTTGTTGGTGGTTGCTTGGGAAAGCCTTTTTGCCTTTTTTGAGGATACACTGAACTCTAATGCATTTTCAGCAGGAAGAAAATATTCAGTTTTTTTTTTGGATAAGTTAAAAAGTCTACAAGAATCTGGTGTTAGTTCGCTCAAGGATTTATTAAGTAGTAAAGTAGGCATTTCCTCAACGTCAGAAAATCTTTTGTGGTCTTACATCATCAAGTCGAAGATAATAAAGTCATTAAAATTAACATAGAAATAGGAGCCACGTATATTTACTGTAGTAAATTGTATTTAGAAAAATCCAACATTGTTAGTAAATAAAAAGAAGTCTTTAAAGTTTGACATCATAAAAGTAATATATATATATATATATATATATATATATATATATATATATATATATATATATATATATATATATGTGTGTATATATATATATATATATTATATATATATATATATATATATATATATATATATATATATATATATATATATATATATATATATAAATATTGTGATATTGGTTATTTACATTAATATTGGAGAAACACAAAAAAGACAAGTATATTTATTTGTATAAATGGAATGAAAGATAGCGGAGGAGGTTTTTTATAAATTGATAGATCATATCGTTGAATTCATGACCAAAACTGAAACAATTCTATAATTATTTTGTAAATAAGGGTCCGCAAAAAGCACAAAACAACCGTCCGTGTACAGAAAAAACGTGATATGAAATGTGTATTTCTCTGTTACAGTCACTGATCAGATTAATATTATTTAATAACCTTATTATTCCGTATATCCAAACAATAATAAACACTTTTTGTATAATATTAAAAAGTGCCCGTAATTTTTAATCAAATGTCGGCAATAACTCGATAACCAAAAAAACAATAATAATACATCATCAAGAATTGCCAAAATTTAAATGTCGAATTTTTGAAATCATCTAAAATTTTACATTTTCCATTTCATTGGTTTTATGTATGTTATGTGTATGGGTGCGCGTAAGTTTGTATTTGAGTGTGTTTATTCGCATATCTTCCGAGCGCTTTAAATTTAATTTCAATTTATCAAAATCTTACCTTATAATGGCGAATTGTAACTAGTCAAAATATATAGGTAGTTAGGTACTATTTATATAAAAAGTTCATATTTAGGGACTTTCGGGATTGTACATTATAAATCACTATTAAAATGGTAACATGGACTAAAAACTTAGCTTACTCCAAAAAGTAATAATAAAAACGCACGTAAATCAAATGAGTCTTTCTCAAAATACTAACGAATTACAGATATGCAGATATTTATTTTATATACTAGAGATGGCGATTACATGTACATATATGAAGAATGACGGTGATTCAAATAATTTTGGCGAGTATCCATAATAACTGATCTGTTTCCCTGATCTGGTTATTCGACTTAATTCTAATTATAATAAGCAAGAATAAAAGAAAAGAATTAAAACTTATATTGGAAAAAGTTATTAACCTAACAATCCCCTAGAAAATTACTGGTAACGATGATTCTCCAATAAACCCCTAATTACCTTCCCAAGGCGACATTAATGTGTTCGACTAACCCCGTTGATATAGGGTAGGTTCATATTCATAGAGCATTACTTGAGGGACGTCACCAATTACTAAATAGCACTCATCGAATCTACACAGATTCCCTGAGAGCAGACTTAATATAATTTGCTTACATCATTACACCAGAAGACTAGTTCTATTGGTTGAGTGAAAAATCCGAAACTAGGTAGTGCAATTATTTTTTCTAAAAAAGTGTAGTAACTGTCGAACAAGCCGTACGCTAATAAAGGAGGTAAATGCAATAAAATGTGGAAAATAAAACCAAAATAATGCATCTAAATATAAAAGATCGGTGAATTACCCCATAAGAGTGGACATAGATTTAAAAAAAAAATTAATAATGATATAAAAAAAAATAAAAGCACTATTACTTATAACGTACAACAAATACCAGCCGTTAACTTTTGCCTCAAAATATTATCATCAACACTAAGCGTACCCAAACCGATTTAGTATGCAATTTAAAGTAAGTTGGGAATGTGGAATCTTTGGCACAATGATACTACTCAGTTTATATCACCACTACACCAAACACTTTATTTTTGCACTCGACGCGCGTTTCGCTAACCATGTTAGCTTCATCAGGAGCGATGATTGACTACTACGAGGTCAGTCAATCATCGCTCCTGATGAAGCTAACAAGGTTAGCGAAACGCGCGTCGAGCGCAAAAATAAAGTGTTTGGTGTGGTGGTGATATATACTGAGTAGTAAGCAATTTTAGATATCAAAAGAACCTCTAATCGAGCACTTTTCTACAGCCTGAAATGTTAACAAAAAGACGCCTTTAAAGAAAATTATTTACTGCGGACACAAGTTTATGTTATAATGGGTTCACACTGGGATAATACCTGAAATAACTGCAGCAGTTACATATAAGCTATACAGGGTGCCCAATATGTATGGAATAATGATTTCACAGCATTTATTAATCAGTGTATCAAAAAAATGTTTAAATAAAAGTTATAGGGTGTTAACGTCGCACATGCTGACGTTGAAAATACAATGTTTTGTACTGTCAGTTCGAAGAAATTACGCCATCTTGATTTTTTTTTAATTAGAAAGCCCTGTATATTATTTTATTTTTCAGTCCTACTAAAAATTCTAGATAATATACCATATTTCTAAATTGAACTGTTTGGAATTATTGTCGTTTGAAATTTAAAATAAAAAAAAGATAATAAAAAAAAACTATTAATAAATACTCTAGGTTTATTTTTAAGGCAACAATTGCTCAAAATGTCTACCGTTAACAGCGAGGTAATGACCCAATCTGTCATAAACAGCCTGAACAGAGTTTTGCAGAGAATCTGGGGTGATCTATGCTATTTCATATAGAATTCTTTGTTGTAAATCTTCTACAGTTTCAGATCGACTTCAGTAAACTTTGGTTTTCAAATGACCAATAAACAAAATCGAGTGGCGTAAGGTTGGGACTTCTTGCAGGCTATCCTACAGCACCTCTTCTACCTATCTATCGATTAGGGAAAATCGTATCCAAATATCTACGAACATTCATTTCATAGTGAGTAGGTGCTCCGTCCTGTTGATACCACAGATTCCTGTGACAGGTATCCAAATTATTTTCATCGAGAAAAAGACCTGCACAAGTTGGAATTACTTGCTCTTAGAGTAACTGTAAATACCGCTGCTCCGTAAGATTTCCATCGATAAAAAATTGACCAATGATATGACGCCCACACGTTTATCTCTTATTTTCTTTAAGAATGGCCGTCGATTATCCAATGAGGATTATCAGTAGACCAGTACCGACAGTTATGCCTGTTAATCCTTCCGTTAAGACAAAATGTGACCTCGTCAGAAAAAACAATATTATGAATTAGGTTAGGATCATTGATTCGTTCGATCATGACCTCACAAAATTCAACGCGACTATCGTAGTCATCTTCAGATAATTCTTACAATGGAATAGATTTGTATGGATGTAATTTTTCTTGATACGACTTAAGGTACCTTTACTTATGTTGTGGTCTAGGCAAAGCTGACTAGTGGCTGTTTGGGATCTTCCTTAATTTCCAGTAAAACATCTAATTTTTTATTATCGCTTGTTTTAACTTTTGGAGGCCCAGATTTAGAACGATCCTTAGCATTCACCTGATTGTCTAAATCGTTTTAATGTTTTGCTAACTACGGATGAGGTAAGGTTCTCGATTTGGTTATTCTGCGTTAAAAATATCACACACCACCTATTATGTTCTCCTACGGTATCCGTAACCAACCATCATCAACAAAATGATTTAGATACCACTATGGAAAGTTTAGCGGTAACTCTACAAATACAGCTCGATTTAAACTAGAACACTGCTGATTCCGGTATAGAGATCCTTTTAGTACTTCCCCATATCTTCGCTATTTCGGTATTTTCGAAATAATCGCATTTTGGACCTGCAGTGTTCTCGTTTATATTGACCGGAATTTTTAGAGTTACTGCTAATATCTAATACTGGAATTAGTGCTCTATTTTCTCAGTTACTTCTATTGATTCAATGTCGGTATTAGTACCCTATTCGCTTATAATAACAAAGGTACTAAATATTATTTTCCATATGTGTTTTATTCTTGTATTAAAGGTGCATAACTATGGACGCCCGTATTTTTAATTCAAGAGTAAAACACCCATTTGACGATCTTGGTCTCCTAAACCGATAAATATCTTTCCTTTTCTTTGCAGTAGTATTTATTTATGGTATACAGATATGGAGGAAAACGACAAAAGCAAGTTTAAGTCGACGGAAGTGGATGAGTTTAGATGATTACTAAGAAGATCTGTAAAGGGTAGAATTTGAGTTCAAGGTATATGTCATTTAGTTCGGGCTGATTGTGCTCTGATGATGGATATCGGAACAAAACAACTAAGATGCTATACAGAGAATAGAAGTTTCTAGATTGCGTTATAGAGTTTTGAAATCGGTAAGATCAAACGACAAGAAACCTGGAAAATCCAACAAGAACTAAAAAGAAGAAATCTCTAGAGCAATTAGCTCAAGTGTACTAAGAGATGGCTAGTAAAATATCAGGAAGATATGGAATTTAGGCATCAGACAAAGTCAAGAAACGTTTTGAATCCTATCTCATATCACTTTATATCATAAAATTTGAAATCGTTGTCTTATTGTATTCAAGAGTTATCTCTAGTAGATAAACTGAAAACTCTGATTTACATGACTTTAGAACCTTCTAACATAAAGAAATGGAAAATTTCCCAGACTAAATATAACGGTTAGTCGGAGTCATTGCAAGACTGTGCCGAGAGATAAACATAAGCAATTACCTGATACTTTTTATACTTTAATGGAGATCCGTTATACACAACATATATCCTTAAAAGAAGGTAAAATTGAATTTAGGAATTTTTTTTTTTTTCAAAGAGAATCACTTATTTGAATAGGACCAATAATAATAAAATAAAAGTTCAGCTAAATTTCTCTATATGCTATCGAAAATGTTTTAAAAAAATCAGAAATTTGTAACACCCTAATTATCATTTTTTTTCTTGTATTAAAAATGAATTACTTAGAAAAACTAAATCGTTTCCATCTGAAAATCCAATCTTTTTATCCCCTTTATCCTAGAAACTTGACGTGATAGGATTAGTGTCCTAGAATTGATTGATGCGGATTTGGATCTTAGGTGGTTCAGACCGTAATTACAACCAATTTGGGGACAGGTCAAAATTACCACATATACGTGTTAAGCCCTCTATTTTCTACGGTAAAATATCAATAGTAGGTTAAACGGTTGAACAGACAATGATTTATTGATTTATTGCACTTTAATTAAACCTAAGATACGTCCTTCATGAATACAATCTAATGAAAATTCCAATTTTACACAATTTCCTAATTACATTTCCTTTTTCAATTATAACAAACGTAGATTTTTTTTAAAAAATTTGTGTTTATTAGACAGCCTGAAACACTTTTTTGCGACAAAGATAACACTGGTCGACATGATTTTTGTTAGACGTAGCTGTAATTTACCCCAATTAAAAACCTGTAAAAATTCTTGTTTGATCACCCTCAGTTTTTTGTAATAGTGACAGTCACTTAAATTACGTTATAAGAGGAGATCGTTGAGAATATTGTTTTGAACTTAAGCCATTTCGGAAATAATAATTATTTTTTGTTTTCATTTGAGTAATCTACATTCAATAACAAGCTGAGAACTTGTGTAAATAATCCTGATCGATTCTGTTACATGTGTGGTGAACTTACATTCACTAGTCAGCGAAGAAATTTTACAGACTTAGTCAATAAGTGTTATTTTGAATATTTCGGATTTCCAATTCGCCACCAAGATACATTGTAGGTTCCCCATATATGTTGTGAATCCTGTGTTACTCTTTTGACTGGATGGGCTAACGGAACACGTCACATGAACTTCGCAATTCCAATGATATGGGCCGAACCAAGAGATCACACATCAGACTATTATTTTTGCTTGACTGCAATTAAGGGCTTCAGTAGTAAAACTAAACAAGTAATCAAGTATCCAAACTTACCATCTGCAAGAAGAAGGACTTGGTGCGTGATTTGAGTTTATCCAAAAAGCAAGCTGAAGTTTTATCATTTAGATTGAAAGGATGGAATTTACTTCATTCAAAAACAAGAATTTGCTATTTCCGCAATCGTGATGATGAGTTCAGAAGTTATTTCTCTCCGAAAGGTGACCTTTTTTACTGTAATGACATTGATTCTGTGATGAATTTATTAGGGAACACCAACTATACCAATACAGACTGGCGACTGTTTATAGACTATTCAAAAGTAAGTCTAAAGTATGTTCTTTTGCATAATGGAAACCAAAATTACGTCCGTCTCAGTAGCCCATGCCACTAACATGAAAGAGTCATATGATAACATGCAGCTACTTTTAGAGAAAATAAAATATGGTATCCATTTTTGGAAAATATGTGCAGATTTGAAGGTGATTGTTATTTTATTAGGGCTACAACTTGGTTACACAAAATATTGCTGCTTCCTTTGTGAATGGGACAGTAGAGATAGAAAAACTCACTATATTAAAAAAAATTGGCCAAAACGTAGGTCACTTACTCCTGGACAAAAAAACGTTTTGTTTCCACCTTTGGTGAAACCAGAAGATGTACTATTGCCACCACTACACATAAAACTAGATCTTAACAAAAATGTTATCAAAGCTATGACAAAGCTGGCGAACGAAATTTATATCTGAAAAAAAAGTTCTCTAAAATTAGTGATGCTAAAATTAAAGAGGGAATATTGGTTGGACCATAAATTAGAGAATTAATTAAAGACCCTATCTTTGAACAAAAATTAAATTCACTGGAAGAACCCGCCTCGATATGTTTCAAAAATGTGGTTAAAGATTTTCTTGAAAACAATAAAGCTGAAAACTGCAAAGACTTGTTCAGTGAACTTTTGACGGCCTATAAAGCACTAGGGTGTAACATATCACTCAAAATTCATTTTTTGGATTCTCATTTGGACTTTTTCCCCGAAAATCTGGGAGCAGTAAGCAATGAGCATGGTGAACGTTTCCATCAGGATATTTCCGCCATGGAGAAGAGATACCAAGGCAAATGGAGTCCAAACATGTTGGCAGATTACTGTTGGACACTGAAGAGGGATATTCCAGAAGCTAAATATCCAAGAAAGTCATAAAAATCTTTTTTTTTTTTCTATACTATCACTATACAATATTAATATTTGACACATTTTTTCCAAAAAATATTACAATAAAACCTGATTGTTTCCATCTTATATTAGATTTAAAATATTACAATAGAATCCGTGTAAAAAAAAGTTGAAATTTTGTTGACCAATGTGAAGTATTATTCAAGAATGAATGAAAAATATTTCATACAAGCCCCACCAAACCATCATTTAGAAAAAAAAAAAAAATATTCCAGATTTTGGCAATGATAGCTTTCAATACAATAATCGCGTAGATAAGGAGAGGAGCTTAACCTCTTTGCCACTGTGAGTTGATAGAAAGTATATATATATATATATATATATATATATATATATATATATATATATATATATATATATATATATATATATATATAGGGCTTCTTTTTTTTTAAAAGCAATCTCTTTTTTTAAAAAAAATCTCTCCTTTTTATCGATATTTTTGTTGAAAGATCTCGCCTCTTCCCCCGGTTGTGATTTATTTTTATTTCCTTGCTGAACGAAAGGAAAGTATTTTATTGGTGAAAAAATCAAATTTTTGCATTTTAGGTTTTTTTTTAATCATTATGAGAACTGGTTTTTGGTTGCCATAATAAACAATTTTGAACATAATTAGTTATTCCTCAATATAAATTACACCACTACACCAAACACTTTATTTTTGCACTGGACGCATGTTTCGCTTTTTTTTGCACTCGACGCGCGTTTCGCAACCATATTAGCTTTATCAGGAGCGATGATTGACTGTCAAGTTAATCATCGCTCCTGATGAAGCTAACATTGTTAACAAGACGCGCGTCGAGTGCAAAAATAAAGTGTTTGGTGTAGTGGTGATATATACCAAGTAGTGTCATTGTGCCAAAGATTCCAAATTCCCAACATAATTAGTTATATTTAAAGAGGAAGGGAGGCTGTCAGAGTCATTGTTTCGAATATATCGTGTTACACGGATTCTGGAACTCGAGAATTATCTAAATTGTGTTATTTTTTTATTTGTTTATCATCAAACATATTAGGGGCTAATAAGGTAGGGGGATAGAGACATCATATTACACGTTATTTTTAGGGTTTTTGAAAAAAGAACTATGAAAATCGGGTTATTTGTTACTATTTTTAATTCTTCTTATTACAGTGTCGTATTCGTTAGACGAATGTTGGCGAACATGTTAGTAATTTTTAATTAGTAATGAGTAAATCTGTAAGGAGCTAACATAACAGGAAAGAGTTTGCTTTTTTATATTTCGTGGCTTAAGTCATTCTCGGGGTTTTCGGAATCAAGAAATGTGAAAATTGTGTTCCTTTTTCAGTATTTCCCATTAATGGGGTAGGAAAGGAGGTTAGAGGGAGTTGTTAGAGGAACTGCTTTGAATATGTCATATTGTCAAATCCTTCTAAGGGTTCTTCGGGTTTTGAAGCTTGTGTTTTTATTAATTTTTAATTTGTCAGGTGCTAACGAGATAGGGAAAGGGTTCATAGGAGTTTCTTAATTTGTATCGTGTTACATGTCATTTTCATTTTTAGTGTTCTGTTTATAAAATTACTTCGGTGTCTGTCCGTTTGTCTGTCCATCTGTCACACCCGATTTTCTACGAAACTATTTGACATAAAAAGTTGAAATTTGGCACTAATAATTTGATGATACCCAATGAAAGCCGTGTAGTTTGGAAAGTTAAATTTTGACTTATGAGGTTAGTTTTGGGGGATGAAACGGATGTGAAATTTTTTTTTTACCAGGTCATCCAGAGGAGTGTCAAATAAAAGCCTGTAAAAACACCAGATCAAAAATATATATGATGTAATCTTGCGCACACTTTACTTTGTATAGTTTTTAAAAACTTGCCAAAAATTGCTGTCCTTCCCTTATCTTCTAAAGTACTGATCAAAAAATATGTAAAAAATTCTGGAATATTCTCCACAAGGTGTAGATTGAACGAAAATTATCACGAGTGCATTACCTTTGATAATTTATCTGGTATTTGAAAAAACAACCGGTCAAGTGCAAGTTGAACTTGCGCAATTAGTGTTCCGTACGTTGATTGCTTTTAAAATAAAAAATTTTGTTACGGAGGTATAAAATGATCAGTGACTTCACAAAACACACCCCAAATGAGTTTTCAACAAAGTTTGTTTCCAATCTTTAATGAAAACTTATGACCTTGAAATTTTTGTTTCTTTTTATGTATCAGATAAATTATTAAAGCTAATGCACTCGTGATAATTTTCGTTCAAGCTACACGCCGTGGAGAATATTCCAGAATTTTTTCAAAATTTTTTGATAAGTACTTTTTGAGATAAGGCGAGGGGACAGCGATTTTTCGCGATTTTTTAAAAATAATATAAAGAAAAGTATTACATTATATATATATATACATATATATATATATATATATATATATATATATATATATATTTTACACGTGTTTTCACAAGCTTTCATTTGACACCACACTCGATGACCTAATAAAATTTTTTTTTTCACTTCCGATTTCATCCCCCAAAACTAACCCCTTAAGTCAAAATTTAACTTTCAAAACTACATGGCTCTGATGAGGCCATCAATTCCTATATTAGTACCAACTTTCTATGTCAAATAGTTTCGGAGAAAATCGGGTGTGAGACAGACAGACAGACGGAACACTAAAAACACAGGAAACACACTTTGTTGAAAACTCATTTAGGGTAAAAAAATTTTTTTTATATTAAAAGCAATCAGCGTACAGGACACTAAGTCCGGCTTGCACTTGGCCGTTTTTTTTTTAGTAGAGGAATCGGAAACTTGTATTATTTTTTTCAATATTTTTAAGTTTAACCAGAAATGTTATGTAGAGGAATATATTAGATTTCAGTTGTAAATATATCTAAACGTCTGACTGTTCCCAATTCTCTTGTGATTAGTATCTTCCTATAAAGTATCTGTTATTTAAAATATCGACTTCTAGTCGTAGTGTGAGAAAGTTAAAATCGGTATTTATTTTAGAACTACGTATTGTAAGGTTAAATCAATTTATTTTATAAAGTATTCAAGAGCTTTCCATCATACTAATCTTTACTTTACTGTCGAATTGCCCCCACCCACCTATAATCCCTCTATCTTCATTATTAGTTTTTTGCTAAAAACGCCTTTTGGACCTATTTTGCCCCTTCCGCACTTAAAATATGGTACACGACTGAACAAATTAAAAATGATCTAATCGAAGGCCGACTTAATTGTCAAAATTTCGGCAAGTTTTCTAAAGAAAAGTTATAGCTTTATTAATTTTACAGAATGGTGTCATCGTCCTAAAACTTGTTGCTTGTTCATTTAAAATGCCAATTTTCGAACTTGGCGTACAGATCATTATTTCCGACATAAGATGATATTCCCTATAAATCCATTTGAAAAAAGATTCACTTTAGGCACCCAATATCCGGCCTTTGTATAACGTAATTCAGTGTTATTAAAAGTGACATCTTATAAAATTAGTATACACTTTTAAACAAAACATCGATTTACTAACAAGTTAAGATGAATATTTTAATATTTTGTGGATTCCCTTCAACAAATTATGTGTCTGTATCTGTATCTATGTCTGCTTCCAATTACGTATGAGTAAACAAATTACAACGTACAATATTATGCCCCCATCATAACAAAAATGCCTTGAATAACATAATAACGGAGGATGTTCTATCCATAAATAAGTTCCTTGGATATTTTAAGTTCTTCTGGGTTTTCTATGTCCTTTAGAGAGTCCTAATGAAACCGAGACTTTTCAATTGATTAAAAATTGGTACAGAAATTTGAAAAAATTGTCTTAACATTATGTAAACTTCGGGTAAGACGGGTAAATGTGAAATGTATTCGACTGACAGTTCGAGAAAATACCAACTTCTGATTAGGCAAAACGCACTGTGGATATACAGGGCGGTGCTAATGCCTAGATTAACGTACGCGGCAGTGATTTGGTGGCCCAGAGTGGGCACGGTGGAGTCAAAGAACCTATTGCGCAGCCTACAGGCGAACTACCTAAGGGTGGCAGTGGGGGCTATGAGAACGACACCAACGGAGGCGGTAGAAGTAGCACTCTGTGTCCCACCACTGAATCAGTTCATCATCTACACGGCGAGATTAGCGGCATACAGACTGAAATGCCAAGGCGAATGGAGAAATGGGGACCGAGGACACTCAAGTCTGAAATTCCTCCAGGAACGCCCATTCGTCTTAAAACAAGACAAAATCATGAAAACAAAACAACTGATTAAGTCGTTTTCTGTTCATATCCCTGAGAGGAAGGACACGCAAAAGCTCCTGAACAGGCCAAATACCGACATTTGGTATACTGACGGTTCGGGTGCTAATGGCCGCTTTGGGGCGGGAATCTTTTGCCATAAATTAAACCACAAGGAAAATATACCCATGAGCAATATGGCTACGGTTTTTCAAGCTGAGGTGTTAGCCATCCGCAGATGTGCGAAGATACAAATCTCGAATGGGACAAACAATACGAAACCACGGACAGCTTGCTGATCAGAGAATGCGTGCAAGAACTAAACACGTTAGGGGGTAACAACGAGGTTACCCTAATGTGGGTACCAGGCCACCAAGGCATATCTGGAAATGAAATAGCGGAGGAACTCGCCAAAAGAGGCACCTTAGAGGACCCACCTGAACAGGTTGTAGGTAAAAACAAGATCAGGGAATGGTTGAACAAAGAACACCAACTCTCCTGGACTGTAGGAGCGGGGTATCGTCAACCCAAACTCCTTATGAAACAAACTACGACAGGCAGAACAAACGAACTCTTGTCGATGTCAAAACAAAGACTACGCCTGTAACCTCAAACTGGTTGAGCAGAAAACATGTCGTCTGTGCGAGGGAGAAAGCGAGGACAGTATTCACATTTTGTGCGAATGTTCTGCACTAATGGTTAAAAGATACAGATACTGGGGTCAACTATTCTGTGAACTCAAAGATCTACAAAAGGTCAGTAGCCTATGTCTCTTGGCAGAAAATGCTGGACTAGGACTGCGACCCTGATTCGACAGTGGAGAGTCACAGAAGAACTCTTAGATCTAGGTGACATTAGGGACTCAAGGTACCACCCACTCTTTTTACTACAACTACTACTACTATTAGGCAAAACGACTACTCTACAATTCATTCTCTTCGTGCACGATACAACGAGTGCAAGAATTAAAGACCAATCGAATACCTGAACGCTTTTCAACATTTTTCAACATCTTATTCTCAGATGTACCACTTTATGATCTTAACGATTAGGTCATCATACAGAATTGTTATTATCGAAATTCGATAAAGTCAAAACTAAGCACCAATAACCTTTATGTCTTCTGAAGTGGTCGCTGAGGTTGCAATGGCGGTAAGTGGAATAATCGGTTCTTTTAGAGTAACAGAGGCCGCACAACAATAATTAATTCATACTGATACATGGAGATGATTGAGGATTTCTTCACACCTTCTTTACAACATTTTATGTAGCCCTGATTTAATGCCGATGGATTTCTTTTTGTGAGAATATATCAACACCAAAGTAATAATCCTCGCTGACAGAAACAATTTAAAAAAAATACGATAGTAGAAACAAATTGGGAAACAATGATCAGTAATTCTTACGTCTCTCTTAGACGAGTGCCAGAAACGCAAAGTTCACGATCAGAGACATTATTTTTAGGAAATAAATTTTTAAGGGCTGTAGTTCGATGTAGAAAATAGTTTTTTTGCACTTGTCAATTTGTTTACTTACTGTAAATATGTTGAAATTAAACTTGTTTATTGGATACCTTGTACATAATATTTTTTTACCGAAGTACATTAATAACAAAAAAAAATGTTTTTTTTACGAATTTTTATTCTCTATGCTTCTAAGAATCATTCAAAAAAAAAAAATAAGAAAATTCCATTACATTAGAAAGCTATTGCATTAAATGTGACTTCGCGCCGGAGTGGGATCGCTACCTGTCTCATTGCACTATCTGCAATATTACTCAGTCAATTTTTAATATTTTTTAACTTTTTTCTTAATCTTAATAATTACTTTTTCTAGAAAATGTCGAGAGGTTTTTTAATTTTTCTAATAATTATTTATAAATAATTAAAATAATAATTTTTTTGGTCAAAAATTGCGTACTGAAGTTTAAAACACCGTAATTTTTTTACTTACTATATTATTTTACAAGATTTATTTTTATTTTTGCAGGTTGGATTATCTTTTGTGAAGTTATACTCCTTACAAGAAGACGTCATACTTTTCATCAGTCCATTTAACCCGATACAAAATAATATTAACATTTAAAACATATTTGAAAAAAAAAATTCTTATAATTTAAAGTACAATAAAAGATATAAACGCAATTCTTTTATATTATTCACTTAATATTCTTAAATTTTTTTTTAATATATGTACTTTTTGCAGCGCCCAGGTGTATGTAACTCCTTAAAATAAAAAATTTTGTTAAGAAGGTATAAAATGATCAATGACTTCACAAAACGCACCACAAAAAAGTTTACTGAAAACGATGACCTCGAAATTTTTGTTTTCTTCATATGCCAGATAAATTATTAATATAAGTGATAATTTTCATTCAATCTACACACAATATTCCGGAATTTTTTCAAAATTTTATGATTAGTACTTTTCGAAATAAGGGGAGGATAGCGTTTTTCGCAATTTTTTAAAAATAATACAAAGATAAGTGTGCGCAAGTAATACATTAAATATATTTTTGAACTCGTGTTTTTACATACTTTCATTTGACACCTCACTCGATGACCTGATAATTTTTTTTTACTTCCGATTTTATCCCCCAAAACTAATCACTTACATCAAAATTTAACTTTCAAAACTACACGGCTCTGATGAGGCCATTAATTCCTATAGTAGTGCCAAATTTCAACTTTATATGTCAACGAGTTTCGGAGAAAATCGGGTGTGACAGACGGACAGACAGAGACCGAAGTGATATTATAAGTGTTCCGTATGGAACATTAAAAAAAATATTTCGGATAAAAAATTTAATTGGAATAGTTTTGAAGTCTTGTTACTTTAACTTATATTTTAGTCGATTGAATTCTGAAAAAAATTAACTTCAGTTATATCAGTTTGTCAGTATACTCAATTAGTTATATGTAGAGCTAGTAGACTATAAGTCTTTCCTAATTTTTTTTTTTTTAATATTGCTTTTTTTTATTTTGAATTTTGATGATGTTTTTAAACGTAAAGGTTAACTAAAAAATTGTATTAGAGAAATAATCTCTTTTTAAATTTGCGATATAGTTCCTTTTTTTGCAATGTCTTTCATATTTTTTGAACTTAAGCTGTTTTAAAGCTTTTCTTGAAGAAATAATAGTTCTGCCATAATGACATTGATTAACAAAAGCAAATTTGTTCTTATTGATATAAAATTGTTCGCTGCTTTTGATAGAATTAACATCCTAAAGATTCGTCTCTACAAAAGTTAGATCTTACCTTGGAATATAAAAAAAAAACGAATTTGGAATTACTCTCTACCTAAATCACTAATCTAATAAGAACTTCAAAACTCTTTTGTGACCTACAATATGTATATGTTAGCATTTTATACATATATTTAGACACATATATAATCAAAAATTGTAATTCACTACCTGTTCAGAGTGCAGATTTACACTTGCTATAGTTTGTGTAATATTTTCACTGCATTCATGCATTTTTGATTACTTTACATGGAAAGAATCTCACATTACTCCTCTTTAACTGATCGATTTTGAAGAATACTGTTCACGTCTACACAAAATACGGGTTGCGTTATGTATTGCAAGTGCAAAGTCTCCATTTTTCTTATTTAACAACTAAAGCTAAAAAAAATCTGTAAATCTTCATTCGCACACTGATCCATTGAGCCCTCTAATAGTAGACTTAATGCAATGTTTCTCAACCTGTGGGGCGCGCCCCACTAGGGGGGCGTGATTACTCTATTGGGGGGGGGGGGGGCGAGCATATCGAAAAGAAATTATTATTAAAAACATTCATTAAAAACATTTAATATAATTTATTGAAAGGAAAGCAAAACAAAATATATTCTGACATAATAAAAAATAAAATACACATTTACACGATATAATACACCTATAAATAGGACTGTATTAGTACTGCACAATGTATTTACCTAATAATTAATATATCAATACTAAATTAAAAACAAGTTAAATAATTATTAGTGACTCCCTTGTGCCTGTTTTGCAGAGCAAAGATTTTCGAAGGATGATTTAATATTAGAAATAGACATTCTAAGTGATTTTTCTATATTTAGTTAAAATCTATATTTTGTTTTCAAAGCAGCTACCACAGAAAATCCGGTTTCGCAAAAGTAGGATGTTGAAAATGGTAATAGTATACGAAATGCTGCAGAAAACTCATCATTCACCCCTGCCCAAAATACAAAGAGTGATTTATTATTAAATTGTCTTTTGATTTCTCCACTTGCCGTGACGTCTATGAAGATTTCTTCTTCGGAAGTTGAGAGCCCTTCGGGAGTATTTTGAAATGGATTCCTAACCCACTAGTAACTTGCTACCAAGTTGTCGTCAGTAAGAAAATACTTTTTAAAATCCTTTGTAAACATAGCTAGATGATTTTCAGTGATTACTAAAACAACTTTCACATGTTGTTCTTCAGCCTTGTATGTTTTAACACATTCACCAACATTTGTAAACATTTCTAGGTTTTTTGCTTTATATTTCGGCTCCACAATTCCAAGTTTCTACAAAAAGCATTAATTTTATCACTTGTATCGAATATATGTGTATTTACTCCTTGGACTTGAAGATTTAAGGTATTTAGTTTCTCGAATATATCGACCAAGTAGTTCAATTTCATCACAAACAAACTCTCTCGAAACTTCTCGGCTTCCGGTCGGTTTTCCTCTTCTAGAAAAATGGCGATTTCATTTCTTAATTCATAAACCCCTTGCAAACATTTCCCACGTGATAACCATCTTGCCTTACAATAAAATAGTAATGCTGAATGTTCGGCATCCATGTGTTTACACAATGCAGAAAAAAATCTAGATTTTAGGGGTCTCATTTTAATATAATTTACTACGGTTACAACTGTAGTGAGTACAATACTCAGAGCCGGACTCATTTCTTTGGAAGCCAGAGCTTCTCTGTGGATCATACAATGTGTCCACACACACAGAGGAGATTGTTGTTTCGCACAAGTACTTGTACACTTTGAAATCTTCCAGACATTGAATGAGCACCATCCTATATTCCGACGTAATTTTTCCACTCCATATTTGCCTCGTTGATAAAATCATTTAATGTTTGCAGAAAAAGTTCTTCTACTGCTGACATACCATCCCAAAATTGAACAAAAGCATCTTTATTACTATCTGTGGCCTTAGCAAGCTGAATTGAAAACAATTTGTCACGCGACTTCCCGAAAAGCCGATGCTGTACATCTTCACCTATATCACCAATTCGACGGGCAATATCATTTGATATAGGTATAGATAGCAATTGTTTGTCAAATTTATCTCCAAACATAATTTCTCTACAATCTCAGTTGCTGCTGGCAAAACAAGCTCTTCATCAATGGTGTGACGCTTTTTACATCTGGGTATTTTATATGAAACTTTGTAAGAGGCAAGTAAAACTTTCTCATTCCCAGACAAGGTTTTTTTAAAAAATGATTTCTGCTTTACATATGATTGTAATTTTAATTTGAAGAATTCTCGGGGTTTGTTAAGGTACTCACTATGTAGCGTTTCCAAATATCGTTAAGTTTATTTGGCTTCATGCTGTCTGCTGCCAAAATTTTTGAACAAATAACCCACAGGGGCGTTTCTTCTTCATTTACTTGAATATTGGTAAACCCTAAATTTAAGTATTCTTGAGAATATTTTCTTGACCTTATTTTCAGAACCACGCTCGTCTGTGCACTTGTTGATACTTCACTATCGGCTAATGCTCGCTTACGCCCACTTAAAAATTTATCCATGATTCTGTATAAATTTACTGCCGTGAATACTTAATACCTTGAATTTCAATTAACACGTAAATTACAACATACACATTCACGATAAATCCGAAGCAAGAAGATCGAGTCGACTGAGACGGGCTGTAATTGAACGAGGTGCAGCATTTATACACTTTTGGGCAGACTTTCCGAATGTTCGAGATAACTCGGAACTTCTCGCGAAACCGCTACCGATATGGTGGACGTGACCGAGAGCAATAGAGAGGCCTCGATTCTAGTTTTGTCAACACAGCAGATATGGGTTGCCAAATATGAATAAATTTACTTATTCTTGGTAGTTTGTAAGGTTTGTAATTAAGGTTATAGTGTAGCTTTAGCATCAAAATACTGAAAACACATTATTATGTTGTATTGTTTTTGTATGAGACGGGGGGGGGGGGGGGGGCGCGATGAAAATTATGTTTGAAAATTGAGTCGCAAATAATGAAAGATTGAGAAACGCTGACTTAAAGCCAACCTCAAAATAAGTTAGCCAATAAACTGTATAACAAATAAACATCGAAAAAATCTAGTTGTGGTATTTTGCGATAATAATTTAAAGTACGTACAGGAATTAGAAAATTAACCAAAGGTTTCCTAGCGCGATATTTTTATACCATTTAGTAAATGGCAATTTAGAGCTACCTACGAACAATACACGAAAACACCCAAAAAAATCGTACAATAAAAATTGATCGACCGAGGTATCATGTTATTATTGTATTCAATTTCTCTGAAGGAGTGGATTCAGGATTCGATAAATAAAAACAACTCCTAAAACAACATATTTACTTTCATGGAAGGTAACGAGTTACCAGACTAACACGTAAAAATTGTTAAAATAATTTACTGAATAATATAATTTACTGAGTTAGGCCTTACTTGATGGAAATTCATTATAAATTAATAAAATTAAACACTAATATGTTTCACAATTTCCACTTTATTATTTTTTTCGTTACAATTGTTTCAACACGGCAGTATTTTGATCAGACGGAAGAAATACTAAACTAATGATTCATGAAATTAAAGGGTAAATTCCCATTTTATCGATTAACCGTTTCGTCAACTAGGCATTCTTACCTGTTTTGTTACCCTTTCGTCGACTGAGATCGTTTGACCGTTGACCATTTGAAACCGTTCCCTTTTTATCGACTCGTCAAATTAAAGCTACCAAGTAAAGCTGTAGGTGGCCTTCAACCCTCTACTGGTAGTTTTACCTAGGTATTTATCTTCATACAATATAAGGCTGTAGCCGGTTAGATTATGGTAGGCTCTCAGGTTAGTTCACGTTAGTTCAGGTTTAGGTTTGATAGTCATAAGTCTGTAGAAAGTGTGAAGGCAAGAAAAAAATTTGCTCTATCGATTTTTTTAAGAAATAATTAATATTTACCCTTAATATAGATTTCCATAACAGATAAAGAGGTTTAGTGGATCGACGAAAGGGGTTAATGACACCGATGTATAGGTTAAAAGGACACCTGACAAACCGGGAATTTCTCTTAAAGTCGACAGAACGGGAATCGACGAAACGTTACTAAATCAATTAAAGATTGGTCCGTTAGTTTGTGACAGTACATTTTAACAATAAAATTACTTAATTACTTTGTTAACTGATACTAAATATATTTTTTGTAAGGAATTTACAAAGGCGTTATCGCGATTTCGTAGTAGACGCGGCACCTAAGGGGTCAAAACTTAATTTCTTAGAATCTATAGAATTTTACAGTCATTCAAAGAACCATAATATAAATTTACTAAATAGTCAGGTATATGTCAGAAATTCCGTAGTTTACCAACTTTCATAGCACCTAATATACCAACATTTTTTCATTATATAAACATAAATACCAAAAATCTGTTTTAGTCTTAGTTAAGCGTTTGAAAATGTAGTTGTACTACGAAATCGCAATAACGCATTTGTAAATTCTTTACAAAAAATATATTTAGTGTCTGTTAACAAAGTAATTAAGTAATTTTATTGTTAATAATAAATTGACATTATTTATTTATATATGTATTTGGGACTATCTATTTACTTTAATCGACGTGCACTTAATTTAAATTATAAACATTTGGACTTATCTTTTACTAAAACTCCAGGTACATTTAATTGGGTACATAAACTAAGGTCCAATAATGGGGAGTTAGTTTCTAAGTGTTGATTTAATAATATATTTATTTATCT
Source organism: Pachyrhynchus sulphureomaculatus (assembly GCA_019049505.1). NCBI lineage: Eukaryota > Metazoa > Arthropoda > Insecta > Coleoptera > Curculionidae > Pachyrhynchus > Pachyrhynchus sulphureomaculatus. The sequence goes on along the minus strand of CM032446.1, from coordinate 148,727,751 downwards.
CCATACTTTCTAGGAAATTTAATTTTTTAGATTTCTTTCATTATGGAGTGTTTTAAAATTGTCATTGAAAACATGATTTTCTATTATTAAATGATCAGCATATTGAGAGGTATTGTTTTGTTTTATGTCACTTCTTTTATGTTCATTTATTCTTTTTTCGAATGATCTACTTGTTGGGCCAATATAAAATTTAGGCTGGACCCGCAATTAAGTTAGTATACTCCTAATTTTCTCCTTTTGTTGATTTTATTTTTGTTGTGTTTTATCACATTAGAAAGTTTAATATTAGTTCTAAAAGCAATATTTAACTCTCTTTGTCCATATATCAAAAGACCGACAGACAGACTGACGGCAAATGATAAAACATGTTTTCGTTTTCTAGGAACCCTAAAATCTTCAGAAAAGTAAAATTTTCAGAGATTTGTTTTATTATTACGTAATAAGTAATAAGATATCTTAAATAAGTGCTAAAGTCGACATTTTTAGTGAATCCGATGAATAGCGTTTTAGTCTTAAAACTACTACCCTTAATGGTTTTATGTAAAGTTAAATCTTTCTTTCGATCATTATTTTTTTATTGATTCAGAAAGTAAATGGGCAGCAAAAGAATATGAGAGCTTTGTGTTCGGCTCTATGTTCGATTTCCGCATCTTTTAACATGAAATGGGCGTCTATTTTGGCTCCCTTAATGGGTTTCAAGATTTTCTTTGAACTCAGTTCTTGCATTTTATGTGGAAAGAGTGTGACCTATTTTTCCAATACAAAATATACTAGACTCTTTTCATGGATTAAACGTTATTATATAAAAAATATTAGAAATATTTGTATTTTTTTTTTAAATTACTACTTACAAATTCAGAAAAAAATGAAAATTAAGAAAATAAATATTTTGTCCTCTATTCTGTCTATCGTGAAATTTAGAGGAAGCCAAGCACATATATCCGTTCTTGTGCTAGTACTTTTCTCCCCCCTTCCTACCCCCAAAAATAGAAATCCTAAATGAGAGAATATAGTGATATAGCCGTTTTTTTAAGCCGATCCTATAATATTATTTGGTAGTGTACTGGCCGATCATTTAATGTAAAATTTTTATTTAATTAATTTAATTTGTTTATTGACCTTATTGATAATTATTAAGATTAGTGATTTAAGTCTTTAATAAAATGTATTATTTATTTTATAACGATGCTAATCGTTACAATTGGAAATTAGTCCTTTCTGAAAAGTGAAAATCTAGCTACACAGGTTAATAACTTACTACGGACGACCTACAATCTAAGCAGCTCATTGAATAAGATATGTGCTAAAGGTTGGAGTTTTCAGTGGTAGCTATCTTCTTCATTCTGTAATCAGACTATATAAAACTTGCGAGGGTACACTTTTTCAGGATTGTAAAGTCGCATATTGGTATAAAAGAACAATATGGATTATTTGAAAATAATTAAATCTACTCACCAATGTAAAAAAGCACAATAAGCAAAAAAAACTTAAAACTGAAGATTTACAGAGCAAAAAAAAAAGAACGAAACTCGAATAAATTTTCCCCCATTTTGAAGAAACAAAAACACTCAAATTGTTTCAAAGGGATAATCGATCGGTGTCTGTCGGTTCGTCTGTTTCTCCGTCTATCCGATTTTCTCTGAAACTATGTGACATGGAAAGTTGCCAAAAATTGCTATTCCCTCTTATCTCGAAAAGTACTGATCAAAAAATTTTGAAAAATTGTAGAATATTCTCCACCTGGTGTAGATTTAACGAAAATAATCAAGAGTGCATTACCTTTAATAATTTCAGCCATATATTGGTTATCAAGTATATATAAATGGATATATACATTACTATATATATATATAAAAATATATATATAGGTATATATATATATATATATATATATAGAAGAGTTATATTACTAGTGCTGTGGGCATCTCGACTATACATATAAAAGCAAAAATATCAATCAAAAAACGGAATCGTGTGAAGTCGGAAAAAAACTCATTTGAGGGATGAAACATGTGTTTTTACCAAGGGGAATCTGTAAAAAGTCACTGACCATTTGGAAAAGGTAAAACTATTACAGGTACATCTGCTTAACAATTTTTTTATTTTAAAAGCAATCAACTCGTACGGGCTCCCTCGGACTACTATTTGTTCCCCAATTTGAAGAAATGGTGGCGGGACTGATTGCACTAGTCCGACTTGCACTTGGGACGAAGTGTATAAGCCTAAAAGGAGACGATGTCGAAAAATAAAAAGGTTTACCCCAAACACATAAGTAGTTTTTTATTTTTGACGGACTTTTTTAATATATATGTGAGGTGAAAAGTTTTATACCTAATTTTCCACAAAGTTATCGCAACAATTTCTCTGCCTGACTACCCATTTTCTGTCATCTAGTATGTTTAACATTCCCTGTTAGACTATACAACGACGAGCTCTAACACTAACTGACCTATCTCCTAGCGTGAATTTTTTACCCTTGAAAGGTGTTCTTTTTGATGTTCCCTTTTAATTTAACCACTAAGATTTGAGTATTTAGTACCTACCAAATTAGTCAAATTTCTCCCAGCATCCAGTGTAAAATCCAATAAAAATCGGCTGAATTTTTTCTTTTTTTTTATATCAGATAAATTATTAAAGGTAATGTGCTCGTAATTTTCGTTCAATCTACACCCTGTGTAGAATATTCCAGAATTTTTTCAAAATATTTTGATTAGTACTTTTCGAGATAAGGAGGGACAGCGATTTTGGCAATTTTTTAAAAATGATACAAAGAAAAAGTGTGCGCAAATACTACATTATATATTATTTTATTTTTATATAGTTTTGAACTCGTGTTTTCACAAGCTTTCATTTGACACCCGGTGACCTGGTAATTTTTTTTTCACTTCCGATTTTACACCCCAAAACTAACTCTTTAATTTAAAATTTAACTTTCAAAACTACACGATTCTATTGGGGCCATCAATTCCTATATTAGTGCCATTTTTCAACTTTTATGTCAGATAAATTCAGTGAAAATCGGGTGTGATAGACGGACAGACACCGAAGTTATCTTGTAAGTGTTCCGTATGGAACCCTAAAAATCAGTTAACTAAAAGGTAAATAAAATTTATAAAAAAAATATTTATAAATTTTTTTTAATTGATATGAGAAGAAATATGATTCAAAATGTGAGATGTAACAAACTGAAATATATAAAGAGAATTTTAGTACTTCCATATAATAATGCAGTTAAAGTTATATTGTATGTTTTTAAGATGATTATAAGAATAGCTATAGGAAAGGCCGTCATTTTACGAACTAGCTCAAGCGCAAGCCTGTATTGCCAAACATACGATTTTCTTCAACAATTACAGATCTTCAAATTTTAGATAAAATTAATCTAATAACAATTAAAAATAATAATAGACAACACCTAGCACAAAAATATTTAACCGTAATTATGAATTTTTTTTATCTATTATTTGAAAAGAAATAATTCCTGAGTAACACGCGAGAACAACTGAATCATTGCCCTTTAACAGTCAATTTTGACTTTTATGTTAGCAGCTGTTTGGGTTTGGGCAAAATAAAAACAGAATTTCAAACAGGCTTTTCTCTTAACTTTTCCAAGATTAATATCGAAATGGTAAACGATTTTCTTGTAAGAAATATAAGATTTTTTTAGGTGCTAAAGTCAAAAAACAAAGTTAGTTTAAAAACGTTATTTACCTCAAACGTGCAGTCGATCTCCAGATAAAATATCATAGGTTGTGCGTAACATATTTATAACTAAACCAACTGTACTGAACGACGCGAACTACCACCCTTGCTGCTACATTCTACACTTTCTACAAATTTCTTTATTAACACCACTCGCGATGGATATCTCTAAAATAACCTGCAAGAATATCGATCTTTATCTCACTTTACCCACAACATATTGCAAAATTTGTTCGCTGTAAATAAATAAACTAAATGTAAATTTGACTGTTTGGTAGAGGATGTCACAAAAAAGCTGCCGACAAAGTCAGCCAACGCCGACAAATCCTTTGTTGTCGGTGTAGGACGTAGACAACAAACCCTTTGTCGGTTTTAGAACCTTTGCAACCTACCTCAACAATTTCTTTATTGTGCCGTCGCTTTTAAAATAAAATTTTAGTGAATCGCAAGTGGTAAAATTTTTATTAAATTATAATAAAATCTTGAAATAAAAACTTGGGTAATTAATTTGTTGGTGTCAAGAAGTAATTATTTTAAAAGGTAACACTTTGTATATATATATATATATATATATTTATATATATATATATATATATATATATATATATATATATATATATGTGTGTGTGTGTATATATATATATATATATATATTATATATATATATATATATATATATATATATATATATATATATATATATACATAATATATAAATATTATATATATATATAGATATATATATATAAGAAAGTGTAGAGATTTCGGGAAAGCGGTCTTGAATAAAATACTTATTTGTTGTTTAAAAAAAACTCTATATTTCGCTGATATTTTTTTCAGCTTCATCTGGAGTTAAAAACTAAAAAATGACAAAGCAGTCTTTTGGTAAGTTTATCATATTAAAAAACGGAAAAAACTCACCAACCAAAGTATTCCTCCATTGGAAGAGGTATCACAAAAATACATTCAATTTAAATATATATAACTAACAGAACTACGAACAGACAAGACGAAACAACATACTGTGGCTCTGGCTGCAATGACACTGTTGTTATTTATTGTGTTTATTTCTTCAGAAATCTGAACAGTGGTTCAGTATAGGAAAAGTTATTTTGTGTTTGTTGATAGTAAATTAACATGAAAAGAGATGGACGTGTGTTGATTGTTAGTAAATGGGATATGACTATTAATTGTGTGATGTTAAGTTATTTAAAATATTACAGTATATATTAGTCAAATTGTTGGTGTCTAACTTATAATTTATGGATTGTGTTTCTTTGTTAATGTGACACATCTCAAGGAACAAGCGTTTTTTTGTGATTGTTTTCTTGTTCTAGAATCTTTACATTCTTAAAATCCAAGTGGTGTCCCGTTAATATATGATGGTTCGTTGCAGCACAAGAGTTTTTTCCTATTAAGCAATCACTCCTGTGCTGTGTTACTCTCTGCTTGAGCCATTGAGATGTTTGTCCAATGTAGACGCCATTACAATCTAGACAGGATATCTTGTATACTATATTGTTATTATATAAAAGAGGAGTTTTTTGTTTAACTTTACTGAACAGGGTCCAATTGCTCAAGGTATTATATTTTGCAATCCTTAGCTGAGGAACTTTTTTAAAAATTTTTACTATTTTGTTAGTTAATTCGGGTATAAATGGTAGTTTGATATATTTAGGTTCGTGACTATTGTCATCCAAGGGCCCATCATAAATATTGGAGTTGTAAATAATCCTTTTTAGAATGTGTTTTGGAAATCCGTTTATTGAGAAAGATATTAAAAAGTTTTTTTAAGTTTGTGTGTAAAAAGCTTTCATCACTGATGTGAGTTATTCTGTTTCTCATAGCTGTAACTGTATTAAATTTTTGGTTAGAGGGATGGTTGGAAAAGAAGTTGATAAATCTGTTAGATGCCGAGGGATTTTGGAACCAGTCTAAAATGATTTTATTATCTGAATTTCTTATGACTTTTGTGTCTAGAAAAGGTACACTATGATCTTTTCAGCTTCCACTGTAAATTGTAGTTTATTATGAAAAGTTAAAAATGTCCAAAATTACTTGAGTGCAGTTAGCAGGTACGGAACATATAATATCATCCACGTATTTGTACATAAAAGGGATTCCAAACGGTAACTTTGGTAACACACAGTCAAGCAGATGGTCTAAAACTATGGTGGCTAAGATTGGACTAATAGGTGAGCCCATCGGTGTACCAAATATTTGACTATAAAATTTATTATTGAATCCGAAATAAGTGTTTTTAAAGATAAATGTGATTAATTTTAAAAAAAATTGTTCTTTGATAAACTAGTATGTATCTTTATAAGATCCCACTTATTGCCCAAGATTTCAATTACCAATTCAAGTGGTATGTTCGTAAACAACGATATTACATCGAATGAGAGCAACACATAATCTGTTGGTACTTGCAAACCATTGACTGCATTTACAAAGGAAAATGTATCTTTAATATTATAGTCAGTAGTATTTCCAAGTGAGGTACTCAGAATATCTGATAGATACTTCGATAATTCATATGTGGTAGCGTTCACCGAACTAACAATAGGTCTTAATGGAATGTCTGTTTTGTGTATTTTAGGTAGACAGTATAACCTTGGAAAAGTTGAATTATAAATAGTAAGTTTCTTGGCATTCTGTTCAGTTATTTCTCCATTTTGTTTAAGACTTTTTATTAGAAGATTAAAATTTGTTTGCACTGTAGTGGTGGGGTTACTGATTTAATTGAATGTAAAGTTGATGTATCACGTAAAAGCGTTTCAGTTTTGTTCATATATTCGGTCTTATCCATCACAACAGTGCACCACCCTTATCTGCTTGCAATACATAGATTTCGGAATGGCCTTTCAAAAAATTTTTAGTTTTATTAAATAGCGAATTCAGATATGATAATTTATTATTTTTTGTACATTGCAAGTAATTAGTAACTACATTGGCTGTTTGGGCTCTTAATATATCTCTCTGTTCATTAGGTGTTTGATCTATGATATTTTCAACATCTGAGCCGATGGGCTCACCTATTAGTCCAATCTTAGCCACCATAGTTTTAGACCATCTGCTTGACTGTGTGTTACCAAAGTTACCGTTTGGAATCCCTTTTATGTACAAATACGTGGATGATATTATATGTTCCGTACCTGCTAACTGCACTCAAGTAATTTTGGACATTTTTAACTCTTTTCATAATAAACTACAATTTACAGTGGAAGCTGAAAAAGATCATAGTGTACCTTTTCTAGACACAAAAGTCATAAGAAATTCAGATAATAAAATCATTTTAGACTGGTTCCAAAAACCCTCGGCATCTAACAGATTTATCAACTTCTTTTCCAACCATCCCTCTAACCAAAAATTTAATACAGTTACAGCTGTGAGAAACAGAATAACTCACATCAGTGACGAAAGCTTTTTACACACAAACTTAAAAAAACTTTTTAATATCTTTCTCAATAACGGATTTCCAAAAACACATTCTAAAAAGGATTATTTACAACTCCAATATTTATGATGGGCCCTTGGATGACAATAGTCACGAACCTAAATATATCAAACTACCATTTATACCCGAATTAACTAACAAAATAGTAAAAATTTTTAAAAAAGTTCCTCAGCTAAGGATTGCAAAATATAATACATTGAGCAATTGGACCCTGTTCAGTAAAGTTAAACAAAAAACTCCTCTTTTATATAACAACAATATAGTATACAAGATATCCTGTCTAGATAGTAATGGCGTCTACATTGGACAAACATCTCAATGGCTCAAGCAGAGAGTAACACAGCACAGGAGTGATTGCTTAATAGGAAAAAACTCTTGTGCTGCAACGAACCATCATATATTAACGGGACACCAATTGGATTTTTAAGAATGTAAAGATTCTGGAACAAGAAAACAATCACAAAAAACGCTTGTTCCTTGAGATGTGTCACATTAACAAAGAAACACAATCCATAAATTATAAGTTAGACACCAACAATTTGACTAATATATACTGTAATATTTTAAATAACTTAACATCACACAATTAATAGTCATATCCCATTTACTAACAATCAACACACGTCCATCTCTTTTCATGTTAATTTACTATCAACAAACACAAAATAACTTTTCCTATACTGAACCACTGTTCAGATTTCTGAAGAAATAAACACAATAAATAATAACAGTGTCATTGCAGCCAGAGCCACAGTATGTTGTTTCGTCTTGTCTGTTCGTAGTTCTGTTAGTTATATATATTTAAATTGAGTGCATTTTTGTGATACCTCTTCCAATGGAGGAATACTTTGGTTGGTGAGTTTTTCCGTTTTTTAATATGATAAACTTACCAAAAGACTGCTTTGTCATTTTTTAGTTTTTAACTCCAGATGAAGCTGAAAAAATATCAGCGAAATATAGAGTTTTTCTTTAACAACAAATAAGTATTTTATTCAAGACCGCTTTCCCGAAATCTCTACACTTTCTTATAAATTTTAACGGTCGAGAACATTTACTAAAATATATATATATATATATATATATATATATATATATATACATATATATATATATATATATATATATATATATATATAATATATATATATATATATATATATATATATATATATAATATATATATTTATTAAATTTGTTGGGAAAGGCCTAGTCAAATCTCGAAACACTGTAGACCTGACCTTCTGGTTAACGATAAACCCTACTGTATAGATGCATAGTTTACTAGTGGCGGCAATATTCATGTAATCATTTCTTCAGGGTCGATGTTTCCTTTACCATTGAGATCCGATATTTATTCTTCAATCGGTTCTAACTACAAGGAGGCGCCATTACCATGATATGCGGGGAATTCCATAACACTCTCTCTGTCTCTCTCTCTCTCTCTCTCTCTCTCTATTTATATATATATATATATATATATATATATATATATATATATATATATATATATATATATATATATATACCATATATATATATATATATATATATATTATATATATATATATATATATATATATACCATATATATATATATATATATATATATATATATATATATATATATATATATATATATATATATATATACCATATATATATATATATATATATATATATATATATATATACTGGTGACCAAAAAAATCGACTCCAATGATTTTGCTTCATTTAACACCAATCCTTGAATTTAATTTTCTTACAGTGGTGTTATTTTCAGTATCATTATAATGCTGATTTTCTACTCTTTCCAATAATACCAAAAACATTTTAATTTCCAAAATGTTTTTACTGATGAAAACCGTTTTACTCAATAGAACCATTTATTGATTGCTCAGCAACGTACTCGTTGCGCGCTATTCATTCCTATAAAAACACGTGCAACTGCATTATATATATATATATATATATATATATATATATATATATATATATATATATATATATATATATATATATATATATATATATATATATATATATATATGTATATATATATATATATATATATATATATATATATATATATATATATATATATATATAATCATTATTATTAGCTTATTCCATCCATAGTCGGATGTAAGCTTCGCCAAGTGGTCTCCAATGAGCTTTGTTGTTTGCTTTTGGCATCCAGTCGTGTCCTGCTAATCTTTTTACATCGTCCGTCCATTTTGTCTGTGGTCTGCCTCTGCATCTTTTGTGTTCTCTAGGCCTCCATTCAACTATATGGCGTGTTTATTCACCTTTGCGACATGCCCCACCCATTTCCACCTTAATGTACATATTTGTTTTATTACATCTGTCACTTCTGATCTTCGTATCTCGATGTTAGGAATACGATCTTGGAGTCTAATATTTAGCATTCTTCTCTCCATTGCTCTTTGGGTTACCTGGAGTTTATTTATTATATTTTTTTTTAAAGCCTACATTTCAGCGCCATATGTTAATACCGGCAGTACATGTTGATCGAATACTCTGGCTTTTGTTGTATTTTGGATGTCTAATTTACATATAGATTGTAACCTTCTGATCGAAAACCAAGCTAACGAAACTCTTTTATACAAGTCAGTGAATTATTTTTTGATATTTTGATATTTCGTAGTTTACGTTCTATTAGACACCTGTTAAGTAGAGCTTGAAAAGACTGTTTTATCGATGCCCCTTCATACTTTATCATTTCTGTAGTTATTTCATCGTTCCCTGGTTCTCTGTTGTTGTGCATATGTTGTAGGGCATTCATTATTTTATCCGTTGTTACAACGGGTATTTCTTCAGATCCCACATTTCTTACTATCACTCTATTTCCTTCTTCTTTTCCAGGCGGTGGCGATATTTTCGTGTCATATAGTGTTTTATAATATTTCTCTGAAGCTTCCTTTATTTCTTTGATTTGTGTGCCCCTTCATACTTTATCATTTCTGTAGTTATTTCATCGTTCCTTGGTTCTCTGTTGTTGTGCATATGTTGTAGGGCATTCATTATTTTATCTGTTGTTACATCGGGTATTTCTTCAGATCCCACATTTCTTACTATCACTCTATTTCCTTCTTCTTTTCCAGGCGTTGGCGATATTTTCGTGTCATATAGTGTTTTATAATATTTCTCTGTAGCTTCCTTTATTTCTTTGATTTGTGTGATCCCTTGATTATGGTTATTTATAAGTTTTATTATTAGATGTGTCCCTTCATTCATTTGTTAGTTTGGACGCTTCAAACTTTTTACCTCCTTCAAAGTTTCTTCTATTTTAGAGTTTCTGTACTGTCTGACATCTTCTCTGATCTTTTTCTTTATTTTTTTTTTTATCTACTTCTGCCAATTCTAATCTGCCATTTATAGGATCATTTCTTAATAATCTTCTCTGTTTTATAAGATTTTGTGTCTCTTTACTTAATATTTGTGTTTTCTCTTTTTTCGATGTTGCTATTTGTTTCGTAGTTATAGTAAGCTGTTGGTTATTTGTGCGTTTAGTTCATCAAGTTGCGTTTGGTAATTTATGTGTTTTATATAATTTTCCAATTCTTGTCGATATTCGTCTGTGTTTTGCTTTATTATTTCTGTTGGTATCTTTATCTTTGTATGCGTTATCAATCTACGTCTCTCCCGCCTCAGATTTATTCTTATTTTTGCTTTGAGCGTCCGATGGTCACTGCCAATGCTTATCGTGTTCAGGACTGTCGTGTCGATTACAAAATTCTTGTCATTTGATAAAACAATTTCGTTTCTTGTTATACCTGGGATTTGCCATGTCCATAGTCTATGTTCTGGTTTGTGGAAGAATTTATTCATAACGTACAAGTTATGTTCATTTACGAAATTTGATAACATTTCTCCTCTGCTGTTCTTCGTACCCAAACCAAACTTCCCGACACTCTTCTCATTTGTATTCGCTGATTTCCCTATTTTGGCACTGAAGTCACCGATTTTTATGATATATCTTGTTTTATGGTGTAGCAATACTTTGTTTATATCTTCGTAGAATTGGTCAATTTCTTCTTCCTCATGGTCTG
>CM032446.1:148689022-148709022 GCA_019049505.1 Pachyrhynchus sulphureomaculatus | reverse complement strand
TTAAAACAAATTAAATGGATTTTTTCGGCTCTAACCACACAAACTAATGTTTCAATAGTTAATGTGCAAACTTATGATGTTACAAGTTAAAAAAGTTTGACATACCAGTCCACCATTTTTGGAAGGAAAGTGTCTGATTATTATGTATTTCTATCTTTCCTTGTTTTTCTTATTAAAGGAAAGTATTAAATTCGTAAAAAATCGCTCTCCGAAATTTTTCATTTTTTCGCATTTTATGGTCCCTAGATCATAAAAAAAATATGCCTTATTTTTGTTGATTTGTCGGTCTGTCGCTCTGTTGACATGAAAATTTTCATACGAAATGAGGTACTGATTTTAAATTTGGAACATATATATTACTTGACGTAGGAAAGAAACCGAAAGTGCGTTTTCACTCCAAAGGAAGGTGGTGAGAGGTGTGAGAGTCGATAAATTTTATATCATTTCAATAGTATTATGAGGATTTTGTTAATTTTTAGTTAATGTAATGAACAAATTTGGAGCAAAATTAATTAATCAAACTTGTAAAGTGTTAGATGGTGGGGAATCGATTTAGAAGTGTTACTTTGTATATATTATATTGTATGTGCTCTTGGAAGCAAGAAAACTGAAAATTATGGATTTTTCCAGTATTTCCAATATCAACAAAAGCTTGCTCTGCTTAAGGTGTTTATTGAAATATCATCATAAGTGCCTATCAGTTCTAGTGTCCCGTACGGAACACTTATAAGATCACTTCGGTCTCTGTCTGTCTGTCCGTCTGTCACACCGATTTTCTCCGAAACTATTTGACGTGGAAAGTTGAAATTTGGTACTAATATACAAATGGTGGCCTCATCAGAGCCGTGTAGTTTTGAAAGTTAAATTTTGACTTAAGGGGTAAGTTTTGGGGACTGAAACCGGAAGTGAAAAAAAAAAATATTTTACTAGGTCATCGAGTGGGGTATCAAATGAAAGCTTGTAAAAACACGAGTTCAAAAACAGTAGCGGGGCAAGACCTAAATTTGATGTGGACAAGGTACATTTCGCGAGGCCCTCTGGTGGCGCAAGAAGACGGATTTTATAAATTGAAAAAACAGTTGCATCTGTTCAATTTTTATTCATAAAAACGAAACCATATTCTTTACAAACATTACAAAAAAAAAAAATAATAGAAACAGAAATTTCCTGCTTTTAGCCTTACTAAATTCCTTAACTATTGTTTCGTAATTCAGCTTAGATGCTATATCTACTTCAATAGATAAGACTGCCAAACCTGAAAGTCCTTCCTGACTCATTGTATTTCTTAAATAATTTTTTATTAGTTTCAATTTCGAGAAGCTCCTTTCAGCAGATTCTTTGCTTATGGGTATTGTTAGCAAAATTCGAATGATGATGTAAATATTGGGATAAATTTCTCTCAAACTATTTTCTGTTATGTATTGGAGCAGATGTTTCACGTCTTTAATGGAGTTGGGTAAATTTTGGGTCATTGTTAGTAATTCTTCATATAATTCGTAAGGTTGGAAGTCACTATCCTCACCCACTCGCAGAACAGAGCGTAAATCTTGACAATTTTTTAATATTTGCTCTTTTGGAATGTTTTTTAACTTCCTTAAATCATAGAGAAAAACCAAAATTTTCGTAATGTTGATTTAAAAACATAAACCTTGAATCCATATTGCTTATTACTGAATCAATCATGGTGTTAAAAAAATCTGTTTCATATCGGCTTTTGGGTGACTGTATAGGTTGATCGCTGCTTTCATAATCGAACACCCTTTTTGTTTTTGGCTATCCCTTTTATTTTTAAAGTCTTTTGGTAAATCATAACTGCTTTTCTCAATAAACATACGAGCGTTAGACAAGCATTTTTCGAATCTAGTTTGTCGATATTCTTTGACCCAGTCACAAAACGTACGCAAATGTTCAAGAGAAATGCTTAAATGGACTTGTGCAGATTGCCATAATTTGCTTATGATATTAACACGTGATAATATTTCATACCATGTACAATGACATAATAAATTTTAAACTGAGCATTTCGTTTAAAACCGAATCATAATCACTGATGTGTCTCATTGTTCCGTTTGATTTTTTAAGCTTTCGATGCATTCAACAACATCATCAACTTGCAATAATATGGCCTTTACTGCATCGATTCTGCTTTCCCACCTTGTGTCTGATAAAGGCTTCACAGTAAGTTTTAATTTGCCTTTGATTAAATCCCAGCGTTCGCTAGAACTTGAAAATAGTAAATAAATTTTCTGAATGAAACCAAAAATGTTTTTGCTGCCACAGAAAATTAGCTGCGTCTACCAACAGCAGATTCCAGCTATGACAACCGCAAGGTGTAAAAAATGCCCTGGGATTAATATTTAATATTAGAGTTTTAACTCCACTATTTACGCCTACCATATTTGCGCCATTGTCGTATCCTTGGCCATGACAGTTTTGAATATTTAATCCGTTTTTTTGTAGCTGTCCTAGTATTGCATTGGTTAAATATTCTCCAGTCGTCTCAGTGACAGCAAGAAATCCGATAAAGTTTTCTTCTATTGTGCCGGTTGACGTATTGCAATATCTTAGGATGACTGACATTTGTTCAACTCTACTGCAGTCTCTAGTGCAATCGAGTAAAAAAGAATAATATTTGGCCTCTTTTACCCTACGAATCAGTTTATCGATAACTGTTTTTGACATCAATGTGATCAGTTCATTTTGAATAGCGTGGCTCAGGTAATGGTGTGTAAATTGTTTGTCACTAATGCGTTTCATGTGTTCCCGTAACGTAGGATTAAATTTGGATATCAATTTAAATAAATCTATGAAGTTATCAGAATTCCTGATGTCATCGTCTGTCTTGAGAGATTCTCTGTGACATTTAAATGTCATATTATGAGAGGCTAAGAAATTGATGATATCAATTAATCTCTCAAACAAATTGTGCCAATGTTTTTGAGATTCAAGAATTAGCCTCTCGTTTTCTGGGTCTATTGTTTTTCCGTGCTTTAGTGCTTTCTCTAATGTTATCCATTGGAATATAAAGGTCATATGTTCTTTGGTATTCTCATGTCTATATAAAATGTTACTTAAGTGTTTCCAGTCACAACACCCTCCTTGTACCATCTGAATTTGTGAATTGCCAAACAGTCTGCATGGAAAACAGAAAACTTTATTTTGAGAATTTGAATAAACCAAGCAGCGACGATGTTGAATTTCACCATTATTTAGTTTTCTTGAGAAATGAAAATTAGAAAAGTGCCTATGATCATCATCATCTTTGGGATAATCTTTATCACTGTTATTTAATTGTTGTGTGGGGCCGCTTTGAACTATATCACGACGCTGAGAATCCGTTATGAGAAAAGTCCACATTCCTGGATCCGAATTAACAAATGCTTCTTTAGCAACATCACTAGTGTCGCTGCTAATTGGCGGAGAACCTATTTCAATCTGTTCTTCTTGATCGTGAATATTATTGCTTAACGTCAACACAGAAATTACATCGTCAGATTTTGATTGTCTAGAGTTTGACCTTTTCTCTATTTCCGACTGCGTTCGGTATCGGTATTTAGTACCTCTGAAGTACTTTCCATATTCAACGAAATCTCGGACGTGACTCTATATTTTTAGAAGTCGAAGCAATCGATTCTGATTATTCTGTACTACCAGATGCAGTTTGATAGAGAAACTTCATAATACCTGAACTTAAAACCTGGTTCGATACAGCTCTTTCAGCTTTTCTTTTTCTTTTTGCTGATCCAGATTCCCATTTCCTCCTGTGATCTCTTTCTCTCTTAGGACCTAGGCCTGACATGTTAAAATAAAAGGGTCGTATTTTGTAACCTGTAAACAACAATAATAACATTAATTATACTACTTTCTGTGCTTAAGTACCAACTACTAACATAATTATTGTAAAACCTACTAAACATGTCCACAACAAATTTATAAGAAATGGAATCATGTAATGTAATGAGTGATAGTGACTTGTTTCACTATACAGAGCAACTGGTAAGTCGACCTATTGCTGTTAGAGGTTAATAGATTGGATAATATCCAATCCAAAATGGACCATTTCGGAGATAAATAATTTGAATTTTATCTAGTTTTTCAAAATTGCATTTATACCACTTCGAATAATTAAAAAATATTCCGTCAATTTGCACTTTTAACTGAAATTAGCTTCTGGATATTCTAGTTAGTAATTCCCGTTAATTAAATAAAAAATTTTAAGCAGTAATTGTAAAATATTTAAATTAATGTAAAATTATTTAAAATATTGTTTTAATTTCTTTCTCTTTAATATCCCTTAACGGAATTAATTTACCCGATCTCTTTGTTAATATTTTGAGATTCGTGAACATGTCCTAGATTGTTATACTTTTGTGGATACCTAAAAAAAATATAAATAAATAAATAAATATCATCACGGCTCTGATTCCTTTCGGAGTGGCCAGAGGTTACTAGTGAGGCATCATAGAATACTCTTCCTAGACCCACTTCGCGCCGATGATATTTATGGCCCAACGTGACAGGTGGCGCAGTCTGTTGCCGTTATCAAGGCATCCAAACTCAGATCAATTTTAAATTAAGAAAAAGCCTTAATCTATATGACCCGCCCGGGGATAGAACCTGGGACTTCCGAGTTTAAGTCAGGTAATCAAACCACTAGACCGCGGAGGTAGTCTAAAAATATAGTTGTTTTTTATATAATCTTCACGTAAACTATACTAATGTTTTTTTGAAGAAATTTCGTATTGTTGACAGGATTTGTAAGTAATAAAAATGGATATTTCTTTTCAGGTGTCTTGCTCTCATTTATAAACGCTTGTCCAGAAACTAATTTAAGTTAAAAGGTGTAAATTGATAGAAATTAATTGGAAATTCCCTTCTGTTAACCCCTAACGGGAATTGCCCTATGCGTGATAAAAAAAATCGAATTTTAGCACAACAAATCAAAGATATGAGTAGAACAAATAATTTAAGTATCCTACAATTTTATGTAGAAAACTATAAAATGTGTAAACTATAAAAAATGTATAAATTATAAAAAATGTGTAAACTATAAAAAATTATTCCTTACCTTATTCTTAATAATTAAGTACAAGTAGGTATTATTGTTTTCTTCACGCCACAAACAGAATTTTAAACAGTTCTGAACATAAAAAACAGTTTTTCCTTATTACTTAGTGTTGATATACAACTACAAACTTCAAATAAATACCATTTATTAGTAGGTCAATGGGTTTTTATTAATTGTAGAACAACCACACTTATTATCATATCAAATACTGCCTGAAATACAAAATAATATCACTACGTACGGGGTGCAAGACGTGCGCGCGATACTTTGATTGGCTTTCTAGCCATTGAGAAGCGTGAAAGTAACGTAAACAAATAGACGGGGAAATCCCCAGCTCTTGCCGGTAGTCATTCCCCGCGATAGCCACGCAACTCCAGGAAATGTTGCTAGACTAAATAAAAACTTTAGTATGTCAATATATTTATTGTTTTAGGAGCAGTAAAATTTTTTCGTAGCATTAACGGCTTTTGGTAATGCAAAAACTTTCGAGACGCGAGGCCCCTCAAACCGCGAGGCCGTAGGCTGTGGCCCACGTCGCCCACGCCTTACGCCGCCTCTGTTCAAAAATATATATAATGTCTTACATACGCACACTTTTCTTTGTATTGTTTTGAAAAAATCGCAAAAAATCGCTGTCCCCCTCCTCTATCTCAAAAATAACTGATCCAAAAATTTTGAAAGATTCTAGAATATTCTCCACGGGGTGTAGATTGAATGAAAATTATCATGAGTGCATTACCTTTAATAATTTCAAGGTGATCAGTTTTCATAAAGATCGGAAACAAACTTTGTTGAAAAGTCATTTGGGGTGTGTTTTGTGTGTCACTGATCGTTTCATACCTCCGTAACAAAAATTTTGATTGCGGATTTCTTTATTACCCTCAATATCTGGACTTATTTTAAACTAACGTACAATTGCACTATTCGAGCTAATGTCTGCAGCCTTGTTTCTTTTTAACATTTGGTTTCTCGTGTAGACCTGCTCAGTTTCTGATAAGCCGATAGTGGAAACAGAGTTCTATTTTGTGTTCACCTGTTTTTCGTGGCTCTAACTTCAAAATTATTGTTTTACAGTTTTGGCTGTAAATTCATTTCATTAATAATACTACCATGGAGTGAAAAGTCTGGCACATAGCTTTCTGATATGCAAATATTCATGCAAACTATGCCTCACGCGTTCTGTTTATATCTTCACAATGTCAGCTATCTCTCTCACTTTCACTTTGCGGTCACTAAGTAATTGCAAGTGTGACTCACGTGACTGACTGACTTAACCAATTTTTAACTCTCTTTTTATTTTTTTTGTGTCAATAACAAAGAAAAAACTCTCAAGGAATTTCCTGTTTATTTTTACTTTTCATGCTAAATGAAAGTATCATATTCATGAAAAAATCTGCGTCAGAGATGTTTTCATGAATATTTTTTTCTTTACATATTAGTGTTAGATCACGAAAAATATAGTCATTCATTTCCTCGGTCTGTTTCTCTGTCAATCTGTTGGCACGATAGCTCTCGAACGAAATGAGATATTAATTTGAAATTTGGTATAGGGTATGTGCATTAGTGGTCGACCAATGGTCAATCACTTATGTTCTAAATCTGTTGGAAAAAGTTTTTATCTCACAATTCGTACGACATCGTATTCAAGTGATAGTTGAACTTCCCAACTTTAATCCAGAATCAGTGCCAGGGCCCTTATCGACGGATCGAGAAAGGGAAAACAGGCGGTAAAGTTACTTTTTTGGTATTCGTGGCGTATAGTCGACGCGCTTGGGATATTCAATGAAACTGCCTTGCCTGTTGGAAAACTATTGTTTTACCCGGAATAAAGGTGTTCAAGGCAAGACACAAGCACAGAAAATGTTAATAGAACTCGGAATTTCGTCAGTTTTTCGAGAGCTGCGTGTTTCGTGAGCGGTTGACTACTGGGGTTGTTTTTGTGAGTAATTCTAGTAGTCGTCATAGGTCGGTCGGCTACTGGACGTATGGTGTATTCTTTTTTTTTCCAATAGTCAACCATCATAAAATTACGGATTTCCAGATATTTGATCGACGAGGAAATCTGGGAAAAATCCATCATAAACTAATTGAGATTTTATGTATGGGAAAATTGCTCTATGGTCGCTGCCCATAAAGCAATAATGGGTTTTTCAGTTTTTTCCAATAATCTCAAGTGCGCGTGCTGTAGCCCTCTTGGGACGCTAGATGTGCTGAGTGTCCCAGGTGCATTTTTTACCTGAAAAAAAGGTGATCATAAAAAATAGGAAAAGGATATGGAAAACAGTTTTCCTCCGATGCTTCTTATTTAACCCTCTGCAACTGACGAGCAGTAATTTTAACAATTTAATTGACATGGTAGACTAGTAGACACCTTTTTTATGTTGAATATTTTTGGGAATTGTTTACTAAATATCTATTGTGTTTATTTGACATACAGCAATATATGATAGACAACGTAATTAAAGATATATATTTGAAATAAAAGTCAATTATACAAAATTATAGTTTATTAAATTTTTGAACATCAAGAAATAAAGTATTTTCTTAAATATGAAAAAAACATAAACATAACATAACCTTTAATAATTTTGGTTTTAAAGTAAATTAACAATTACCACTTAACATATAGACTCGAAGCATATTAAAATGAAAACCTCGCGACACAAAAAGAAGTGAAGGAAGCCCAAATACCCGATGGCGAGCCGACATAATGAACAGCCGGAGTACAATAGATGACGATGGCCGCCGACAGAGCGGAATGGAAACAGAGGGAGCGGACCTACGTCCGGCAGTGGATAGCTATGGGCTTATAGTGATAGTGATAGTGACTTAACATATATTTTAAATTTGAGCAGTATCCTATAATAATATTAAAAGTTACTAAGCCTCAAAATATTACACAGGGGCTTGAAATATTGCAAGCAAATTGATTTTGAGCAATCACTGCACATGTACTTTATTTGTGGCTTTAATTTAGTAGGATAAATATGGCACAGGTTTCTTCCACTTGTTACCACAGAGCGGGTTTTCGAACGTGGAGGGGGTAGATCTTTTGCCAAAACTCAGCTGACGGACAGGCGCAATTCTCTTGACAACCTCTCGTTGTATGCGCGTATTAAGGAAGAAAGAGGCAATTAAAATTGCGAAGCAGAAGAAAAAGAAGAAAATACAATTAAAAAAGGAAGAACCTGCTGCTACTAAAACTGAAAAAAAACAGCAGCAGGCTTTAAAGCAAGGAAAACCGATGAGAAAAAGAGGCTCCGAGAAGGAAATGCAGTTTTAACTTCTTGACTCTAAGTATTTTTAATGTCTTTATTGTACTGACTAGTTTTAAACTCGAAATGCTTTAATTCACGGCTATGATTATTGTAATATAAAATATAAAAATCAAGATAAAAATACAAAAGTTGAAAATTAACTTATTTCTTTTTAAAGACATGGTAAAAAGTTTATTCGATAACAAAGTTTATGTTGAGAAAAGTAACATGCTGTTCCTATTCTCTGGAAAAATCGAAAAAACACCCCACTACCTTATTCAAAGCTGTAGATTTCAATTATTCAGCAAGTGGTCGACTACCGGGATGTAGACAAGTCCACTACTGGGATACAGTGTTCGACAACTGATGCTGTTACGTCGGTACATTATTTATTTATTTATTTTACAATTTACAATTTACAGCGATTCAAGAATAACGTAGATCGCTTTTTCCGCACACATGCCGCTCCTGGAGCGCTTTAGGGACTTCCCTGCAGCACGTGTGCTAGATCCATAAAAAAAAAAAAATCGACAGAAAAACAGTTAGATAATTTTTGCAAAATGCACCAATATAAAGGGAAGGGTTGAAATTCGATACATTGCTACCTAAAGTCTCCAAATACTATGACGGATTTCAATAAAGCCAGGATTAACGTAACCTCAACGTTATTCGGTCGACTACTGGTACACCTACCCTACATATAACACCCAAAAAGGTGTTAAAATCTATAGTTTTTAAACGATATCACTTAGGAAAAGGGGGGAAAGGGGTGAACTTTGATAAATTTTGAATGGTTTTTACAATAATATGGTAATTTTTCTCCTTATTTTGTTGGGATAATAAACAAATTTTATGAATAGTTATTTCTATTAAACAATATGGGGTGTTAAAAGGGTAGGGAAGGAGGTTAGAGTGGTTGCTTCGTATATATTATATTATGTTCATCATTTCAATGTTTTTGGAGTCGAGGAATCTCAAAATTTATTTATTTTTTATTACTTTCTACTGTAATAGGGGAAAGAGCTTAAAAGGTCAGAGGTCGTTATATATTGTATAGTTTCAACAGTGTTATGAGAAGTTGTCCAGGCTTTTGGTTCAAATAATGGACAAATGTTTAGCATATTTATTTAAAGTAAATTATATAACGGATTTATGGGGTAATGATCGTTAACTATCGTGTAGTTTGAATAATAATGTGAGATTTTCCCTAGTTTTCGGTTGGGACAGTGTACAAAATTTAAGTATAATTATTTATTGTAAGAGATATCTGAGATAGGGGAGTGGTTACCTATATACCGTAATATACGTCTATTTCAGGGTTCTTGGAGTGGAGTATATGAAAATTGTATTATTTTTCATTTTTTCCAATCTTATCAAAAATATTTCGTCTGCTTACGAGGGTGGATTGATAAATCTTTTGTTAAGTAGCATAAATGTTGGTAAGCGTGATTCTTTAAACGATTCAAAGTTTCAAACAGATGCAACGCGCAGTTATTTGTTGGCAACTATCGTAAGTGATCGATGTTACATGATTCTTAGAAACCGATAAAGTATTGTGCAGTGATAAAACGTTTTTATTTAGAAAAGTGTTGTGTGGAAGATAGAAACTGAGCAGAAGGAAGACTCTGCATTAGCACTGAAGACCACTTATCACTGGATAAATGAATTTAAAGGTGGCCGAATGAGCAGTGCAGTTGCGGCACGTTCAGGACGCCGATTGGGGTCTGTTCTGAATAAAGCCAATAAAATTCCTGGTATCATCATGGAAGATCGTCTCATTAAGCTTCGTGAGATTGTTGAGATAGTAAGCATCTCATATGAATGGGTTCATAATATCCTGCATGGAATTCTAAAAACGAAAAAGCTGAGTGCCACGTTTGTTCACTTCAGATCAAAAATGCATATTTCAAAATCGTATTGGAAAAGTGACAAGATAAATAAAAGGACTGGTGGCGTCGTAACAAAACGGCAGTCAAAATAATGGGCCGACGAAAGTACAACAAAAACAGTTTTATTGGCGGGAAAAGTAATGGTCACCTTTTTTTGGGATTCACAAGGATCGACTATTTGGAAAAGGGTAAAGCAGTGACTGGTTCTTATTGCGCAACGTTATAAGACCATTTTTATAGTGAGTTGAAGCAGAGGCGGCCAAGACTAGCGCGCCAAAAAGTACTCCTTCACCAGAGCAATGCTCTTGCTCATACATCAGCCTTTGAAATGGCAAAAGGGCCCGAGCGGGGTTTCGAAATAGTTTTCCACCTACCCTATTCCCCAGATTTGGCGCCAGGTGGTATTTTGATTCCCTAACTTCAAAAATTGGCTTAGGGGAAAGAGTCAAATAAAGGGTATATCTGTGCTGTAAGAGTATTATGGACAGTTCAAAACATTTTTTTTTTCTGAGGGAATAGAAAAATTGGAATCTCGCTGGACCAAATATATTGATGAAGATTATGTCGAAATTTATTTTTTTTTGTTTTGTGTAGAAAAAATGTTATTTACCTTACTTTTTGCATCACTTTTCAATCCATAATCGTAAATTTATTTTATATAAAGTATCTCATATATAAAACACCAAGTTGTAATACTTTGATTAAATTATTCCGTAGAGTGAGAAGGTCAAATTGAGTGTATATATTAGAGTTCGTGTTTGCAAGGAAAGTACTGATTAAGTGACATTTCCAATTTTTTTATATAACATGAAACTCCCAACGTCAGCCAAAGCAGAAAACAAGTCACACACGCTGAGCTTCTAATGATCACAATGCCATCCTTGATATTGATATTTCTGCAATAGCAAGAACTACTATATGATGCAAAAAAACAACCTAGAATTCGACGAAATATAATGAAAAACTAGTAAAATGTATGTGATGCCTTTTTATTACCCCGTCAAAATCACAACGTAGCCAGAAGTGAACACCAACCTGCTATATTATTGTTCTCTTTAGAGTGATTGTATAAAAACTGAGAATATATTAAACATCCATACCCAGCAGCAATCTCCATGCCAGAAAAATTCTTAGCCTACCTCAAATTACAAGACGACCGAAGGATTTTACAACAGTGACTAAGCTCACAACTGCAAATCTGGATAAAGTTCATTAGCCATTCTGCTACATGTGTAGAACTTCAAACGTATATAATGGCATAGTCGAGTATAGCAATTTACAAATTTATAAAATTATAGTCACCTCTTATACAGCTTTCAAATATTCTTATTTATTTAATGTTGGTATCTATTATGTATAAAAAAAATCCACTTAGCTGACTTACATATTCAAGTAGTTTTTTGTACAGATACTTTACCTTATAACTGGAGTGCAGCATTTTATAGCCCGGGGAAACAAAAATCCAGAAAATCTAATAAATTAAGTCTTTCGTCAGGTTAATGATTCTAGGTCACGGTAGTTTTTTTATTTCCTTTCAAATAAATAAATCGACAAACTTAAGCATTTGGAAAAAATAAACAGTTACAATCAGAAAAGCAACCTTAGAGAGTTGACTAAGCAGCACGTTTTTAAAAAACCAAAATTATTTGAATACACTGAAAATTTGCTAACTGGGAAGATTGGTTGAGGTCGTTGCTTTGATCGAAGACGGAACAATCAGAAATTAGGTGTCGGAGAGAAAAGTTCTTGTGTACCACATCCTAGTCTCCAAAATACCCAAAATATAATTATATGTTAAGATGTTTTAGGTATTTAGGTTTATCTTGTACACTTTAAAATAAGTATAGTTGTAAACATAATATAATAAACAACTGTTTTTATTAGTCATCTTCCCCTTGATGGATCAGGGCCACACTAGCAAAATAGGACGTGGCAACATGGGATATTCCAAAGTTAATAATATTAAAATATTAATGATTATGTTTTTAATGGACTGGTTTGGGATTTCTTTATTATTAGCATCCAAATAGTGAAATTTAGTTTTTTTTAGTATATCTTCTACTTTAATAAACTCTTATAAAAAGCAAAAATAAGTTTTAGAAAAAGGAAGATTATTTTTTCATTTACTGTGTTAACCGTTACTTTCCACTTTATTATTTTTTCCGTTAAAATTGTTTCAACACGACAGTGTCTTCATCAGACGGAAGATATTCTAAACTGATGATAAATTGACATTGTTTCTTTATATAGGTATGTATTTGGGTCTACCTATTTACTCTAATTAATGTGCATTTAATTTAAATTATAAACATTTGGACTTATCTATTTACTCAAATTCCAGGTACATTTAATTGGGTTATTCCTGAATATAAATTCAGTACAATAAAAGAGATACCTTCAATATATTCCTTAAAACAAATCAGAGTGAAATAGCTCACACATTTACAAACATAAAGTTCGATGTCTTCGATTCACATGTAAGACAAAAAGTTGAATCAATTATTCACAACAGATTTAAAAACAACAAAAGAAACTCAACTTTTTAACTGACTCAACCTATGACAAAAATAACACGTAAGCTGAAAAGTTTTTGGTCTGACATATAGATATCGCTCTTTTCAAGAAATCTATATGATTTTTAGGAAGTATCAACCTTCAAACGATATGTGTTAAAGTTTCATGATATTTCGACGATTGGTTTACAAGTTACAGTGGTTTTAGTAACGCTACTTTTGATATTTCCAAAACAATGAAAAAAATCGAATTTCGTATGTTGATTAAATACTGTTCAAGCAAAGCAATGGCTTGATAAGTGTTACGGGGACTCTGCCCCTGAAAAATCACTCGTCATTTACTGGTATGCTGAATTTAAAAGCGGTCATACAGATAGAAATGATGCTGAACGCTCTGGATGCCCAAATGAGATGGTTACACCGGAAAACATAAAAAAATCCACAAAATGGTTTTGGATGACCGTAAAGTGAAATTGTGTTAGATAGCTGACACCCTAAAGATATGAAAAAAACGTGTTGGTCATATTTTGCATAAACATTTGAACATGAGAAAGCTGTGTTCGAAATCGGTAACGCGTGTGCAGTTGTCTAAAAGAGGGTTAAATATTGCTTTTAGAACTAACAATAAACTTTCTAATGTGATAAAAAACAACAGAAATAAAACCAATAAAAGAACAAAATCAGAAGAATACCAACTAAATTGTGGGTCATGCCCTAAATTTTATATTGCCCAAACAAGTAGATCATTCAAGAAAAGAATAAATGGCCAAAAAGAAGTTACATAAAACAAAACAATACCTCTCAATATGCCAATCATTTAATAACAGAAAATCTTATTTTCAATGACAATTTTAAAATACTCCATAATGAGAGGAAATCTAAAAAATTAAATTTCCTAGAAAGTATGGAGATAAATAAATATAAAAAATCGTATATGTTATTGAATCAATAATTAGAAACTAATAACTCCCCATTATTGAACCTTAATTTATAATGGGAGTAACACAATTAAATATACCTGGAATGTTAGTAAATAGATAAGTCCAAACGTCCAGTCCAAATTAAATACATATACATAAAAAGAAACAATGTCAGTTTATCATTTGTTTGGAATATCTTCCGTCTGATGAAGACACTGCCGTGTTAAAACAATTGTAACGGAACAAACAATACAGTAGAAATTGTGAAATATATTAGTGTTTTATTTTGTTAAGATTATTTTTTTAATAAACTTTAAAAGTATAAGAAAAACCATTTTGAGCACATTTTTTTAAAGTGAACTGAAAAAAATTAAATGAAATAACCTGAATTATTATCAGACTTCGCTTTCTTTTTTTAATTATATTCAGTAATCTATATATACATATACATATATATAAATATATATATATATATATATATATATATATATATATATATATATATATATATATATATATATATATATATATATATATATATATATATATATATATATATATATATATATATATATATATATATATATATATATATATATAAATATATATATATATATATATATATATATATATATATATATATATATATATATATATATATATATATATATATATATATATATATATATATATATATATATATATATATATATATATATATATATATATATATATATATATATATATATATATATATATATATATATATATATATATATATATATATATATACATATATATTTATATAGATATATATATATATATATATATATATATATATATATTATATACATATATATATATATATATATATATATATATATATATATATATATATATATATATATATATATATTAGACTGATCACAAAAACAAATGTTTATATTTTGCGGTGCTACCATCTAAAAAACCTTTTATTAGGTGTAAATAGAGATCTCTGAAATTTTGGTCCAAAAATATTAAGGTTTAAAGGGTGCTAAAGTCGATTTTATTGGTAACATCAGTTAATTATATATTTTACAGTATAAAAACAAAATTGTACGTTCAAAACATTACTTTTTTGAGGTTTTAATTGCATAAATATGTAGAATTGACAATTACGTATAAATTTAGACCATGTGCGACCACAGACAACCAAGTAAACCCAAGTTATGAGCAATTAAAAGAAAAATAGACAAACGAGTCAAATTTCAAACTTAATGGTTATTTTATGTTGCACACATTATTTTTTTGAGGAACAAATTGCATAGATATTCAGGAATGTCAATTTCAAATAATCTTAGGCCACGTGCAACTACGGATGACCAAATCGACTCAAGTTATGACCAATTAAAAGACATTTAAAATGCATAAATAGGCCAACTTTCGTATTCAGTGGTTACTTTTTGTTGCGCACCTTATTTTTTGAGGTATAAATTTGCACAGATATCCGGGACTGACAATTATGAACAAATTATTATTTAATTATAATAAAATTTATAACAATAACTACTTATCAGCGCAAGCGATTACTAACTCCCTTTTTGCATAGATGCATTAGAGTAAAATTTTATCGTTCTTAAATAACATTTTATTTTTGTAATTAAATTTTGTGTTGACGATATTCATTACTTTTGTTTCTCAATAAATAAATTTAGTTTATTTTTACTTTACAACTTTCTGTTAAATAAATAGTGTTGGTTAAATGAAACAGTTCAGTTTGTTATTCTCATTTCACATATATTTGTTTAGGGCTAAAAGGAAGTCAACAATTTTGGCAGGTTTTAATTAAAATTTAAATTAGTTTTATGTATTTGAAAATTTAAACAAGAATTTGGTAACGAGGGTTAATTGAACTTGAAAAACATCTGCCATATTTTCCACAAGGTGTAACGAGGTAAAAGATGGCAAATTTGTCCCAATTTTAGATCTCTAAACCAAATTATATCATGTACATGTAAGATAAAAGTATACAAGACATATACATCTATATATACACCCACGATTTGGACAAAAAATAAGCATAAACGGCGAGTGTTGATCTATGTAATATTGAACGTCCCTAAAATTAATTTTCAGCTCACTCAATTTAATACCAAAAGAAGACAGTAATACTTAAAACACCATAGCAAGAAAAATGGATTATAAGAAAGTTAATGTATTTATTAAATCTGAACAACTTCATTGCCAATGACAGTATAGATCATTGTTAGATAAAACTTATATAATACACAATATAAAATAAAACTAAATTTTAAAGATATAATCAAACAATTAACCGTAATTAAGAATTGCTCGCCATTAAATTTTAATACAGTTTTATTTCACAAGTAGATACATCATTTAGATAGGTTTTTTACTATATTTGATCAAAACTGGTTCAAAAATAAACAAAATATTGCAACAGTAATATGGAAGAAATTTATTCTGAGTCATTTAAGCTTTTTCGGGTATTTTATGAAATTATTTTAAAACTGATAGGAAGCTTTCATATAATTTGCGAAATTTCGAAAATGTAGGAATATCAAATTGCATGTTAATATCTATAGAGCTATTTCAAAAATTCATGAATAATCTGCTACTAGTTAATCAAGCATAATACAGATACCGGGACGTCACGTTTACCTACTGACTTTAAATAATGCCGGCATAGTCGGTGCTTATGATATTTTTATTGTATATATGTACTAGCCGGGCCCGCGGCTCCGCTCGCGTGGACTTGATTCACTACTATCGTCACTGCTTATTCCTTATGTTACCCAACGTAATAAAATATCTCCCATTATTTCTCCTTATCTCCCAATATTTCTCCTTATTTTCCATTATCTCTACATAATTTCCATTATCTAGGCTTATCTCTGCTCATCTGCCATTATTTCTCCTTATCTCTCATTATTTCTCCTTATCTCCCATTATCTCACCTTATTTCCCATTTTCTAGGCTTATCTCGACTTATCTCCCATTATTTCTCCTTATCTCCCGTTATCTCACCATAACTCCCATTATCTAGACTTATCTCTGCTTATCTCCGATTATCTCTCCTTATCTCCCATTATTTATACTTATCTCCCATTATCTCACCTTATCTCCCATTATCGAGGCTTATTTCGACTTATCTCCCATTATTTCTCCTTATCTCCCATTATCTCACCTTATCTCCCATTATCTAGGTTTATATCGAATTATATAGAACATATGTATAAATTTATAAAAAACACGTAAATCGGATAAGTGGTTCTCGAGTGATAAGCGCACTAACGGACAGAGAGACGTTGCATTTTATATATATTGTATTCTTTGCTACATGATATTGTTCCATATTTAATGCTGTAGGGAGTGTATTGCAAGAGAACGCGCTAGCGGCAAACTTTTCTCCGACTTGATTCACTATTATCGTCACTGCTTATTCTTTATGTCACCTAATAAAATATATCCTATAACCTGGCCAGAGAACATACGTACACTAACGGACGAACAGACAGACAGACGGACAGAGAGACATTGTATTTTATATATATTATAGATATTCTCTGCTACATAATATTGTTCCATATTTAATGGTTTGGACTGTGTATTGCAATAGAACGCGCTAGCGGGAAACTTTCTCCGACTTCATTTACTATTATTCACTGCTCATTCCTTATGCTACCTATCGTAATAAAATATAGCCTATAACCTGGCCGGAGAACATATGTATCTTTTAAAAAAAAAAAGTACGAAAATCAGATAAGTGGTTCTCCAGGGATAAGCGCACTAACGGACAAACAGACAGACAGAGATACGTTGCATTTTATATATATTATAGATGTAATAAAATATATACCTATAACCTGGTCAGAGAACATATGTATGAATTTAAAAAATCACGTGAATCGGATAAGTGGTTCTCGAGGGATAAGCGCATTAACGGACAGACAGACAAACATTGCATTTTATATATATTATAGATATAGATTATGATTATTATTATTATTATTATTATTATTATATACCTGGCCAAAGAATAACATATATGTATGAATTTAAAAAAAGACAGGTAAATCGGATAAGTGGTTCCCGCGTGATAAACGCACTAATGGACAGACAGACAGACAGAGAGACATTGCATTTTATATATATTATAGATTATACCTTACAGATATTCTTTGCTACATAATATTGTTCCATATTTAATGGTTTAGGCTGTGTATTGCAACGGCACGCGCTAGCGACAAACTTATTTCCGACATCATTCACTATTTTACGTCACTGCTCATTCCTTATGCTACCTATCGTAATAAAATATAGCCTATAACCTGGCCAGAGAACATATGTATGTTTTTTAAAAAAAAGTACGTAAATCGGATAAGTGGTTCTTCAGTGATAGGCGCACTAACGGACAGACAGACAGACAGACAGAGAGACGTTGCATTTTATATATATTATAGTTATGGCGAAATTCATAAAGCTTATTTTGGGTTAGTAGTAGATATATGGGTAAAGGGACTTCTCCGTGACATGTTTTTTTCGTTCTTTATTACTTCCCCTATACAGAAATACGCGAGTGAACCGCGAATTCAAGATATTTAAAATAAAATAATAAAATTACTAGCATAGAAAAACAAGCGGATTAAATTCAATGAAATTTTAAAACTTTTTATTGGCGCGTTCTACTCTATATATTAGTTGTTTAATCTAAATTCCTTAATACTACTAGAAACATCAGACATTTTTATAATGGTAATACTATGAATATATTAAAACTGGAACATCTAAAGCCAAAGCAATTGTAAAAAGTATTGATACAGGATACCTCTAACTATGACGTATGTCTCCAATTGACTCGAAAAATCAAATCATTTCAATATATGTTTTTGTTAAACCTTTCAAGTGTATTTGAATTATCATATTATTTTCAAACTATTGTTAGTGAATTGGATTTTTGAAATGTGTTTATATTCCTGGAAAACAAATGGAAATCCTTCATATTTACGGTAAACCGGTTTGCCCAAAAATGCTTTTTTAACAGCATACTTCAAGTTCATTAATTATTTCAATTAGGAATATTTCCAATAACATAATTGGTTGAAAATACACAATGATATCTATTTGCTTTACTAGTAAAGGTTAATTTATATTTTATTGCTTTGAAAATTATATTATACTGCCAACGCTAGGAAAATCTAATAATGCAGTAAACCATACACTAACTTATTCCTGATTACACGAAACACTGCAATTTTGTGATCGGAATTAAGTTTGGTTGAAAATCCTAGGAAGAATTGTGAGATTACATTAAAAGGTTAATACATTTACATACATACATAAATTCATTTAATAATCTGTTTATTTCCTCTGCCAAGTTTTAGATAATTATGCTGCATTAATCTGTAACATAGTTTGTCTCAAGTTAAAGTGCACGACTCCGTTTATCATTATTATTTAAAAACTCATAAAAATAGACCGGATAACCTAAACTAACCTGACTGATATAAAGGGTCTGAATTAAAATAAATTAAAATTGAAATTATTTTTATCACTTAAACAGCCTATAAATAGAAAAGAACATAAGGGAAAAAATGAAATATATTGCCACCAAATACAAAATAATTGCACAATCTACCATCTTCTAAATTCAATACCCAATACCTAATTCGGTACCACTATCCTTGTCTACTTCTACATTAATAATTATTATATCCATATGAATAAAAAAATTGTCTACTTCATTTACAACTTTCCTCAGGCGTATTACTTCTAGGAGTTTTAATTATATCTGTTATTGACTTTCCTTCTATCTTTTTTATTATAGATTCAAGAATTTCGATTAATCTACCTGTAACTAGTACATCAAGGTTGGTAAAGCAGTTTTATCAAGCCGTCATATAAAGTTCTAATATCCTATCTTTGAGTGATGTTTTATTTATTTTTATTTATTCATGGGACAGGCCCATTAACTCATAAAGACAAAATACAAAAGTTTACATCTATAAATGACACTTAAAACTACTGTAATCAAAAAACCGTGGATTGCGCGATCTCGAGAAAGACATAGAGAAGCATTTAGAAGTATGTTAAACCATACCGTTAACTGACGCCAGACACTAAGTCTATCTAAATCACCCTGCAATCCCACACAATCCTCAATCGATCCAACCGACGTATACAACTTCAAATCATCAGCAAAGAACAAGAACCTGGAAGACCGAAAGCAGTCGGCCACATCATTCAAGAACAGGTTAAACAGCAGAGGCTCCATATGGGAGCCTGGAGGCACTCCCGAGGGCATAGGAATATTGACAGACTTAAAATTATTAGCTCGAACC
Source organism: Pachyrhynchus sulphureomaculatus (assembly GCA_019049505.1). Taxonomy (NCBI): domain Eukaryota; kingdom Metazoa; phylum Arthropoda; class Insecta; order Coleoptera; family Curculionidae; genus Pachyrhynchus; species Pachyrhynchus sulphureomaculatus. The sequence goes on along the minus strand of CM032446.1, from coordinate 148,689,031 downwards.
ACCTGAACT